>CM076573.1:391281103-391637588 GCA_034641835.2 Pinus albicaulis
GTTTGGTCTTGCGAATTCGACAACGGTTTTTGTTTTTCAATCAACAATCCATGACGACTTATTCTAGGAAGTTAAAGATTTATTTGGTGAGAAAGAAGAAAGAAAGAATTTTTAATGTCCACGAGGCTAAAAATAGCCTATGGGACAGATTGCTTCTCTATCTGACTCTTGTATTCGGCCCTTTTCCTGTGAAGTTTTACAATGAGCACTCCCAGCTTATCGACAAACTCTTCGCTTAATAGATTATCCCAAGAATTAGCTGCCAGAATACCTGCATAGTTTTCTCTGGTGTCCTTGAAGGCCTCACATTCTAGAATGAAATGTTTTTCTGTTTCCACTTTTCCGGAGGAGCAAAAAATACATACTCTTTCTTCCCACATTTCTTTTGGCCTTTTCCAGCGCCCTGTTTCACAACGGAGTTGATGAGAATTAGTCCCTAATTGAGCAATAAGAATTTTAGATCTCCAAGAAATATCAGCCCCTATGTATGCCTTTTGTTGATGGTTATGTGTGGGGTTAAACTCTTCTATGTAGTACTTCTTTCTCTCTAGCTCTTTCTTCCAAGTATGTTTATGGAATTTATCCATAACAAAATTTTTTATCTCTTTACTGTTTGTAGGACACATGCTCAAGCAAATACCCCATTTACTAAACCATTTTTTATTTTGCCGCATCCAAGTCTTCTGTCTTTTACACAATCTGTCACTAAACACAACCTTAGGCCATCTATCCTCTTCCATTTGCTCAATTTTTTTCAGATACCTTATGACTCGCACCATAACAATTGCTTCAATAGGAGCAGCCCCTGTTTCACTTAACAAGATAGCATAAGGAACTGCACTTTTAATTTTGAATTTGTTTGTAATCAAACGTTTCTGAATTTTCTCAATTTGTTTCCACTGCATCTTGGTTGTGCTGCTGGCCCATAGTTCACAACCGTAGAGAATCACCGGAATCACTAGAAGCCCAAAAAGAGTTAGGGTGGTTTTCCCGTCCCACAGCTCTGCCTCTCTACACCTGTTTTGAAGAGCATAAAATGCTTTCCAACCCCCTAAAATTCTTTTCTTTCTACAACCATCCCAACTTAAATTTCTGTTGAAGTCAATTCCGAGGTATTTGTAATCTGCAACTTCTTCCAGAATGTTGCCTTCAAAATAGAACTTATGTTGGTTATGCTTTCTTTTGTTAGAGAAAACCACTACTTTCGTTTTGCTAATATTGACTTGCATCCCAACCCTTGTACAAAAATGCTCAAGCGAATGTAAATGCTCTTGCAAACCAATAGCCGAATTAGCAATCAATATAAGGTCATCTGCGTACAAAAGAAGCCTGATAACGAACTTGCCCAAATGGATACCGTCACCCCCTTGCGAATTTAGCCACTCTTCAAGCTTGTCAATATATAACCTAAAAAGGGTAGGAGACAATGGGAAACCTTGCTTGACCCCGATATCGCTTCTAAAACTTTCAGAAATGCCAGCTGAAGTTCTGATTTTGACTTTCACCTCTTCGTACAACCTATGCACAGCGGCTCTCAAATGCTTGGGAACCCCGAGTTCCTCCATTCTGCCCCAAATCTTATCCCTAGGAACCGTGTCAAAGGCTTTTCTGAAATCAACAAAGCAACAAAAAACTTCTTCCTTATTTTCCCAACCTTTTTCAATGATGTGCCTTAAAGTTATACAATGATCAACTGTGGAATGTTTAGGTCTAAAACCTGCTTGCCCTTTAGCACGTTTATTTCTTTCTTCTGCCCACTTGCTAATTTTCTTTTCCAACATGCTTCCAAATAACTTTGCAAACAAGGGGTTTATCATTATGGTTCTATAATTGGAAGGATTATTGACGTCACCACTTTTGAAAAGAGGTATTGCCATACTAGTTGTCCAATCTGTGGGGAACCCCTGCTGTAAGATGTTGTTGAAAATTTTTGTTATGTGAGGTGAAAGAAATTTTAAGCCCCACTTTAGATACTCTGCTTGGAGTTCATCTAAGTCTTTTGCTTTTCCAGCGCCCAACTTCTTGATACCCATCTCTACCTCTTGCACCGTGAAGAGTTTTGTGTCCGTGTTGACCAAGGGAGGAGGGTCAACCTTGGGATCCTGCTCATAAAGTTGTCTTGCATAGTCAAACCATTTAGAAGCTGTAATGTTGTTTTCAGTTTGCACCTTTTTCGATTGGAGCTCCTTCCAAAATAATTTGGGGTTATTTTTCCCGAGGAAGATTAGTTCTTCTCTCCTTGAAACCATAAAATCGGCTTTTTTCTTTTTTTACTAACTGCTTGTAAGCTTTGAGCTTTATGTTATCCGTGTCTGATTCCTTCCACCTTCTCCTTGCCTTTTTGCATTCCTCGTCAAACCAAGCATTAACCGGAAAGCAATTTGTTTCAGACTTCTTAATTTTTGCTCTTTTGCACTCAGCAAGTGCACTTTGAATTAAATGTGTTAATCTGTGACTATGAAGGCCATGAGATGGGATTTCCTCCTTCTTGAAGAGCCTCTCTAGCATTATTTTGAAGGTATTACAATTCTCTGGATTCAAAAGAATTCTGCCCTTTGGGGGATTTTGTTGAACACATTGATTTTTCGACCCTAATTTCTTTTTTCCGGTCCAAGAGAAACTTAAATAGATTGGCTTGTGATCTGATTTTAAGTCCCAAATTTGATCTCCAATCAACACTTCCTCCATTTTCTCACACAAACTATGCGAGCAAATTAGATAATCCACTACACTTGCTCCATTGTAAGTATTGCAAGTGAAATTACCGGACTTTTCCTATTTAGTCAACCCATTACAAATGACTAGATCAAAAGCCCCACATAGCATAAGCAGTTGTTCTCCAAAGATATTGCAGCCTTTATCCTCTGAAATTCGTTTCCACTGATGATTACTCTCTTCTGTAAGCCAGATAGGGTCACTGTCTTCTTTACAACAAAGAATGCTAGCTTGTTCACTTGCAGTTCTAGCATTAAAATCCCCCACTATAAGGACTTCACCTAGCTGAGAATATATTGCAATATCCGTTTTTAGGGCTGCAAAGGGATCTTTGTGGTCAAGCCCTCTACTTTTGTAGATTTTTGAAACTTGCGGTGCAAAATAGCATGCTGCAATTCTAATGAGATTTCCATTTTATGATATTTTAAGCCAAACAAATTGTTTATTTGGGTCTTCTTTTTCTAGCTGAATGAAACGACCTTCTTTTTCTCTTACTAATACCATGATACCCCCGTGCCCTTTGCCATTCCCTGCTGCCTTGTTCCACACTGCTCTCTTCCAATACCCTTCAAACAAAGGTGTCTTACACCCTTCATGCTCATGTGTTTCTATGAGGCAAATTATGTCTCTACCTTCCGCAATAGGCCCTAACCCAGGTCCTCGTCTCCATGGGTAACCCCTGCAGTTCCAACAAACTAATCTTAAGGAAACCTGGGTAAGACTCGATTGCTATTTGTTTTGACATGCAAGACTCACAGTTGAGTCTTTGTCCCTGCTTGCCCATAATGACCTTTCTTCCTCATTTCTTGCTAAAGAGTTTGCTGCCTCTTCTTTGTTATCATTTTGTTGCATTGTTTTGGAAGGAGGTCCAAATTGCGCAATCACGGCTTTACCTTTATAAATCCATGCTCTTTTTTCCCTCATCTCTTGCTGCCCTAACTTTTGTCATTTCATCCCTCCTTTCCTCTTGCTGTCTTACAGTTAAATCTTCTTCTATAAAAAACCGAGAACCCCTTAAGAGTTGCTTCTTTCTTAGAATGATATCTTTATCATGCAAGTTGGGCAAGATGACTTTTATGGGCCTGGCTCTCTCACCGTTGAGCTTACCTACTCTCCATGCTTGACATACTTGTCCTTGCCATTGGAGTTTGTCTTTCAAGAAGTCTCTTGCAAGGTTAAGAGTACATTCATTTTTACCATACTCTTTCACCCCTTTAATAATTATGTTTGTTGCTCTATCCAGTCTTTCCTTGCTTTCTCTATCTTGCATGTCGTTAACCTGGATGTTTGTTTCTCCTTCCCTCTTAGCAGAATTGCCAACAACTTGAACCCAAGTTTTGGAAAGTTTTGTGGGATCTTCTTTCCTCCCTTCTCTTGATGTTTCTTCATTGTTGTCTATTTGAGCAATTGCTTTCCCCTTATCCTGGGGTGGCTTCGCATTCATCACCTCTGTGTTTTCCACTGCAAATTTCTTCATGTTTTGCACCTCCGCTTTCATGCGTTGCCATTCTGTTTTCCCTATTCGGAGAGCTTCCTGCAGTAATGACACTTGCTCCTTCAAAACTTTGTTGCTTTCTGCTAAACCCTGATTTTCAGCTGTTATTATATGGATTGTACAATCTCTTTCCAGCGCTTTAGCTTCTACTACTTCCAACCTTTCTTTTACATTTAAGAGTTCTCTCACATAAAGGTCAGATGACCAAGTGAGAGGTGTGGATGTAGGACTATATAAAGCATACTCATCACTAACTTTTCCTTTTCCTTTTCCTTTGGACTTGTTGCCACATGCTTGCGAAGAAAACTTGTTTGAATGTTGTTTCTTGCGAACAATACTCTCCCTTTGAGACTTTTTCTTCTTTGTCTGCTCCCATTTTAGACGAGCTATTCTCCTTTTTAAAATGCCCTGATATTGTTTGGCATTGACCCAAACCCACTTCCCAGTTTTCGTTGATGAGGCATTTCACTTGCCCTATATCATTTGTTTCGGCCATGCGAAATGTTTTTGTTCAGTAAAACATCAAGAGAAGGAGGAAAGAGAGCGACTTGCCAAGAAGAGACACCAAGTTAATAAAAATAAAAAATAGTTTTATTTCTTAAACAATTTTTTGTAAAATGAAATTAATTTTATTTAAAAAATAATTACAAATTAAAATAATAATTATTTGATGAAAAATATAATTTAACCAAGTTAGCATAAATCTATTTTAACTTTAGATCAAATTAACCCACATAAATTTCTGAATTTGTGGATAGATATGGCCCACCATTCCGCCTAATCCATAACGGGTTACGTGTGGGACAGGGCTTTCCTTTTTTCTAAATTTGAATTCGTGTATAGAGATGGGCCCACCATTCCACGTAATCCATAACGGGTTACGTGTGGGACAGGGCTTTTCTTTTTTCGAAGGCATGACCGTTGACGCGTATCTTTGTAAACCGTACACCAGACGTGGTCTTTTCGCAAAATTAATAAAAATTAGTAAAATATGAAATTTTTTCTATTATTTATTTGTTAAGTGAGATGAGTAAGAGCCACGGAAGCATAATTAGTTTAGAGAACGAGTCTTGATCAAGTTATAATGTTTCTAAAAAGGCCCACGGCACAAATGGGTCGTTCATATAACCAGTGTAGTTGTTATAATTTTATTATTTTGAATGCTTAGGCTTAGAAGTGGGTAAAATATATTATAATTTATTTATTTACGGGGAGTGGGAAATGTAAATATTAACGGTTATGTGTAAATGTAAATCTGATTTACTTACAGCTAGTGAGAAATGTAAACATTAACGGTCATGTGTAAATGTAAATTTGATTTGTTTTTTCACATGTAATTGATTTATTTTTAAATTAATGAAAAATATGTCATTTAAAATAATTATAAAATAAAGTTTCACTTTTAAGGAAATGCATATTTTGTTGGGACCCTTTACCTTTTTATTTATCAAAAACCAAACCCATAATTTATCAAAAAACAACTTTAATTTTTTACCTATTAAATTAATTATACATAAAATAAATTTTAAATAAAATTTATTCACTTATTTAAATTTAATAATGTTTACGATGTGTAACTCTTAGCTGTAATAATGGTATTGTAAATTAATTTTAATAATGTTTTCAATTATAATAATATTAGTAATAAAGTGTGGTGTAAATTAACTATGTAACTATAAATTAAAATTTATTTTATAATGATTTATATTGGTAATTATTATATTTTTAAAATTGTATTTAAATTTAATTAATAAATTTATGCTTGTAATAAATCTTTATATAAACAATGTTATGCATATCATATTAAATATTTTATAAAATACAACAAAAAATCAATGTAAAGTGTATATGTATGTAATTTTAATCTTTGTTGCAATACTGACCTTCCTAGCCTTTTAAGATGTCAAAATTATAGTGAGCTCACGAGGCTTCTCTCCAAGCTTTTGGAGCATAGGAATAAAATCTTAAATCAAATTAAATAACTCTTTTCTTTAGGTCCGATAGACCAAAGATTAGTCTCAGTGGACATTAACCATCATCATCATCATCATCATCATAACATACACCATTAACTTCACAGGGAAATGTAAGGAGTTAAAATTTTTTATACAAGTTACTCATCATTACATAGAATGTTTAACAGTTCACAGTGTTATTTTATAAATAAGAATAGTAAACTCCTTAACCCTTAACAACCTCCATTACAGTATATTAACTTAATACTATATGATGTAACCATCCATTCATCTCATTACTCATATAGTCATCACATAATTGCCATTATGAACATCATAACAAGAAAGGAATCAACGAATCAACCTCATCATCTGGACACAATAATCAATCACACCATTGAACACCAATATACCCTGGAAACCCCGTAGGGTGAAAACCAACAAATGTTTAATTTTATTATTAAACGCTCGTGAGGGTGTTCAGCCCATCACTCAATGGCTTATAAGGGAGACCATCCCTTAACCATCGTTTATATAATTTTACAAGGAAATATACAATATCTAGCTTTAAGCCATTCAATAAATATGATACCATTTACCCTCTGGTCTTCATATCTTCACATCTTGGTGGCATGGATGTACCTACAATGGACCATCGTACATTGGACCTTCCTGCAACTCGCACTCATCTGCATGAACATTAATCATTTACCTACCACCAGGATAAACATAATTTTCATTTGTACATGACAAGCATAATATTCCTTTGTACCTGTCACCATCATTCCCTGCTATGATGCTTTCAACATAAAATGATGTCAAGATTCATAAAGTATTAATCAATCATTTCACATGTCAGTAATATAGTAGTTTCTCCATCTACTCATGTATACTCATGACAAGCAAGTAAAGTACCTTGAAATTCTCCCTTTAACAACACATACCTCATATGTGCTGGTTATAAGTCATCACAATAACTAATGCTTCCGTCGTAAGCACACATTCCTGCATGGCAATGGCTACATCTCCCAAGCTTTTCTTTAAAATAAACTGATACATCAGTTAAGATATTTATGCATGTGATTTACATATATTTAATCAAAATAGCTAACCCTTACGCTATTAATTTTAATGCATGGAATATGAGCTAACATAACAAATTTTGCTCCCATGCATGCAATGCATAGCGATTCCAAAAGAGTCTCCCTAAGGAGTGCTTACACAATGAAGCACATAACCTCCTTCACGAATCTTCCCAAAGACAACCTCAATGCTAGTGAACATGTAAACATATGTTTTATTTTTGTAAAACTATGCAATTAAGAATATAAATACATGTCTTCCTTTTCCAAAGGTTATACTAAACAATCATTTCCAATATAGTTTAGCACCACAAGCTATCTTTCCCTCCTACAAATATTTATATTCTTTCCAATGAAATTTATTACTTATGTTGCATGCCTATGCATGACCTTGTTCCAAAAGAACGAACATAACTAACATATTAGTTTTGATATCATAAATGTACTCACATATTTTCCTAAATAGTAAGATAGCTCAACATTTCTTTATACATGCAAAGAACATAATGGCTATTATTTGTGCATGCAAGAGAGATAACCCTCCCTCTTTGTGCATGCAAGAGAGATAACTCTTCCTTCACTGTAGGAAACACATATTCCCTTCTTAGATTTCTATCATCCTGAAATACTATTTTCATGTAGAAAAGATTAACATAATAGTAATCTTTAAGACAACCTAGATTCCTTTTACAAAAAACTTCTTAGAATACTACCACTCTTAACTATTATTTCCATGTAGAAATATACATAATTATTTCTCAAAAAGGGGTTAATATAACTTAGTTACTTTATGTAGTTCCTCATGCACAAAACTTAGGGAACCATAACAAAGTTACTTGATCTTTTATACACCTAAGATGCAATATTTTCAATAGGTAACCCTTTTCAAGAAAGTACCATAATTAATCCTTATATTGTGCATAAGGAATAAGAATACCTTTTTAAAATAATAACAAAGTTAATCTTTTATACATTAACCCATGCAATTAAATCAAAATACCCAATGTATAACACAATAATAACTTCTCTTTTACCCACCAGATAAAAATAAAGATATTCTTTTAACACAATGGACTTATCTTTCACTTCACAAGATAAGATATTATTTCTAAAGGAAATTCTATAACTTTTGTTAAATGTAACTATTTCTGCTTATAACAAATCATATGAAATATTTCATATTTCATTTTCTCTCCAGAAAATGAGTAAAGTATTCAAAATAAACTACTATTCATATGATATATTTCATTTTCTTTTCAGAAAGTAAGTAAAATAATTCAAAAGAAAACTATTATTTTGAGGAATACTTATCTTTATCAAAGATATTTAACCTTCCTTCTTGGACGCGCATTTCCAAAATGCTAGCTCACGGATTTGCAGTCTTTAGAGCCACAATAATTTGCAGTTGCATACTTCTCACAAATCCTAGCAGCAGTACGTATGATCTGATGCATTGTTGCAGGCACTTTTCAACAGCCTCAATCTAGGCTGCAACAGAAACTGCTCTTTAGCTGATTCACCACCGCCAGCCTCTGTACAGTCAATTTTTTCAATCACAAAGACCGTCTTACTTTGCAACCAACACCTCAGTGTACTTGTGGTTTAAACAGAAAGACGATCTCAACACCATCGAGTACCATTCGTTTAGCCAGGAAAATAATCAGACATTTCTTCACAATGTCTGTTCAAAGGTATAGATAGAATACCTGACCCAGAAAAATACCGAGCCATATGATTATATAACCCATTCTCCTCAACAAACAATAACAACCTGCTCTTCCTCCAGTAACTGACATCTCCATGGTCTCAGCTGATATGATCGTACCCAATTCAAGAATTTGTTCTTTCCTAACCGATTCTTTTAAAAAAAATAGTTAAAAGACAGTAAGTTAATAACTAGTTACGTGGTTATTTATTTACGGATGTTACATACTCCCCCCCTTAAGAGAACACCATCCTCGGTGTGCTTCTCTCACTGAAGTTTAAACTTATACTCACGATATAATAATATAAACATCCCAAAAGGGAGTCCTTTCCCTTCACAATGAAACACTTTCGTTTCCTTAAATGACTTTAATTGAGACAATAATGTTTTTATCCATAGTCATAAGCATGTATAGCACAAGAATATTTCATTTTCATTTCTAACTGCATATTCCTTAATCAGCTTACCAATTACTATTGAAAGAAATGATGGCTTTTATGCAACCTCTCATCGAATGGTTGAACACCCATCAACACTTCCTGGAAAGAGCATGTAATGTATGACTAACAATTCAATCACATTAGTCACATAGTTTCGATCAAATGAAAATACTTGCAACTAACAAACATTATTGCAATATAAATAGATGTTTTAATCAAAGTACTTCCATAAGTACTCAGAGAGAACCAACCCTCTCATAAATACATCATGTGCACACTGTCTTAGCTCCTGCTAAATACATCTATATAGTACTTAAAAAAATTAATCAGAGAGCATCTAGCTCTCTAATCGTACCAATGGTCAATCAATGCACCATGGTCATATCCTAGCATCTACTAAGACATTCAAACAAATTAGTAATTAAATAAATGAACTTATACATTTAATAATTCATTTTAATATAACACAACTTTTACTTAACTTGTTCCACTATGAGAACCACAATGATAAACAAAATGCTCCTCCTGTTCCATAGGATCGAGTCATTTTTCACGTCTAGACAGTCAATCTTTCCACACTAACATGTCTTTATACTTATCTGGAAATTTATTCCTTCAAGCTGTGGTCCTCCCAACCATCAATTGAGACTATTACGTCCTCCACTTGCCCCCTAGCTCCAGAATCTGGACAGTGTCACGTGTTAACAGTGGATTCCTCTACTGTGACCTCGGGATGGCCAATCCAGTCACACTCAGATAAGCCTGGAAGAGAAATTCGGGATAGTCCGGTCCAATTCTCCAATTCCAGTCACACTCAGATGTTTTTGGCTTTACAAGGGTTGCTGTAAGCTATTTTCAACTGGTCCCAACCAGCTCGAGAAAATACTCCCCCTTTACCAATTTCACAGAACGCCTACTCCTCCCCGGGGACCCAGCTTTATCCTCAGAGGAGTAGGTAACTGTCTTTCCAACTGTCCCCAACCACTTCCTATTCTTGGGAACATTTTTACCATCAGCTTAGAAAGATTTTCTTTTCATTAATTAATTTCAACAAATAAATAACTTGCTTTATCAACAGTGACGATTTAAGTTTTTCTTGCCTGATGAAAGAAAATTAAACAAATTGTCTTGAACTAGTTAATACTAGTTAGCTTTAATGAAGCTGTCACAAATTCCCCCCTGGAAGTAACATACATGTGTTATTCATTAAAACATGATACTTTAACGTTTACTGTTGCAACTCTCATTGTAATGCTTGCGATGTTTTATTTTCACAAATTTTCTGTTTCTATTAAGCTACCCATGCTTACTATAAGAAACAATGCTAATCGTAAATATGTATTTCTCAAGCACATATTATCTTACGCAAACATTTCCAATTCTCATAATGTTCTGTTCCAACAGACTGACATACGAAGTAATTATCATAATCACTTGTTCACAACTTTCAAATAGCTTTAGTCAAAATCGATTCATGCATATAACCTTCATTAGTTATTCATTCATAACTAGTCAATAGTTTTAATGCATCCATGACGACTCATGCAAACACTAGTTAGTCAACTAGTCATTAAGTTAACTTTCATAACTTGATCCATTAAGAGACTTCATTTAACTCTATCATTCTATAGTAGGACTTTCTTCATTTTTTTGCATTCATGCATTAGCTTCACATACCATCACTATACACATTCATCTTTTTAAAGTAGTGCATGGTAACTTAGAAATTCTATTGCATGCAAAAACAATTACTTCTCTTCAAGCTCAAATGAAAAGTAACTATTTTTCTTTCATGCTTTTATATTTTCTTTCCTAAAGAAATAAAGCATAATACACATACTAATCTCATAAGCATATTCTTATGCAGAAAAAGCATATTATAATAGCATGTACTTTTTAAGAATTCTTTTAAATGGAAGCTCATGCAATGCCATGTATGTAACAATACATCTTTAAAGGAAATCAACATGCATATGCATATACTTCTTAAAATAAAATAACATAAAATACTTATCTTTATTTTATTTGAAGGACTTCTCTCCCTACTGCAATACTAATCCTCATTAGGAATTCACATTGCTCCTCCACAACAATGGTTTCTTGTAGCAACATCGACAAGATTTTATAGTATCATTAGAATAAGCCTTAATCAATAAATAATCAATCTTTGAGTGATCTTTTAACACCTATTCATGTGCATATATGAGATGTGAATACAATGTCACAACATGCTTTCTTCTAACATCTCTACATTAGTGTGAGTAAGTAATTATCGATTCATGTCAAATGACTCCCACATTATTATGACATTTTTCAAGCATGCACACATTCGTTCAAGACAAATCACTATATCTCTTTAGAAATTCCTTTAATGGAAAATGACACAATGTGCATTCGCTTTACTCAAAATTTCACAAAAGACCCACCACTTCAGCTTTTTCCTTTGGAGCATGCAAATATAATAAAGCTAACACATTGAATATCGTTCCTATGCATACAATGCATAAATATTCTAATCTTAATTTCCCAATAGAGTATTTAACATAATCGAGTAGGCAAACTCATGATTCCTCTTCGAGGACACATAACATAATAGGCATGCAAAACATGGTTTTCTTTTCCATAAAACTAATGGAATAAAACATAAGAATACATACCTTATTCTCGAAATATTATACCCACATTAGCCATGTATATATTTCAAGGAAACCAAAACATTACTTTAGTTTTTGTACATGTAATTCATCTTCTTTGCCAAATAATCTTTTCTAAAGTATGATAACAAAACATGTTATCATTTCCACATATAGACTTATGTTCTTTCCGATGAAATCTAATACAACTATTGCATGCAAAGAACCTTGTTCCTCTATGATTCTACATGCAAGTTTCTCATGCTTTGCTTCCAATAATTTATCATAGATTGCCTCTTTTGCGCATAAAAACTATGCAATATTAACAAGGTTAACTTAACCTTTAATATACCTAAATCAAGAAGTTGACATAATCCATCTAGCAATGTAGTATATTCAAGAGGTTATTCTCTTTAGCCTATATTTATTTTCAAGAAAAGAACTTGGATTCCTTATCATTTAACACACAAGTACGAAATCCCCTTTAAAATAAATCAAGCTTCCTATCTTTTCTTAAATAAGATATATATAAAGGCAAGCAAGTTTACTTATTTATGTTTTACTACTGCTCACACCTTTCAAGATACATACTAGTAATCTTTGCAAGAACTCACATGGGTTCTTCTCAGCAAAACTAGCATAGTAGTTTGGTCTTTTACCATGGTATATATTTCTAAAAGATTATCATATTAGCAATGCTTTATTACTTTCCAAAAGAACTAGCACAATCTTGCATATTAAGTAAAACCACATTTTATTTTATATTTGTCTCTTTGCAAGATTCACATGCAAGAATTATTTCAATATTTCTCTCAAGAAGAATCAAATGGATACTAGTTAAATTTTCAAGCACACACATGTTTCTTTTTCAAGAAACCAAATTCCCAACTCCTTTCAAGGAAACTTCAACACAACAATAGAAGTTTTACGTACATGGAAAATACATATCCTTTTTAACGAAACTGTAACTCAACATTTATTTACTTTGAAAGCAGTGTATTTTCCATAAATGCAATAACTATTACTTTCAAGACAAGAAAGATATTAATACTTATCTCTTGAACGCATTGTTCAACCTGGATTAGAGATGCGATGCCTTCCTTCACAAACGCGCGTTTCATTGCCGATCTCTCAATTTCTTTTCGCTAAATCCCAAAGGTGCCAGTTTTTGAACCTTTAGCTCTGATACCACTTGTAACATACACCATTAACTTCACAGGGAAATGTAAGGAGTTAAATTTTTTTATACAAGTTACTCATCATTACATAGAATGTTTAACAGTTCACAGTGTAATTTATAAATAAGAATAGTAAACTCCTTAACCCTTAACAACTTCCATTATAGTATACTAACTAACTTAATACTATATGATGTAACCATCCATTCATCTCATTACTCATGTAGTCATCACATAATTTCCATTATGAACATCATAACAAGAAAGGAATCAACCTCATCATCTGGACACAATAATCAATCACACCATTGAACACCAATATACCCTGGAAACCCCGTAGGGTGAAAACCATCAAACGTTTAATTTTATTATTAAACGCTCGTGAGGGTGTTCAGCCCATCACTCAATGGCTTATAAGGGAGACCATCCCTTAACCATCGTTTATATAATCTTACAAGGAAATATGTAATTTCTAGCTTAAAACCATTACAATAAATATGATACCATTTACCCTCTTGTCTTCATATTCTCACATCTTGGTGGCATGGATGTACCTACAATGGACCATCGTACATTGGACCTTCCTGCAAATCACACTCATCTGCACGAACATTAATCATTTACCTGCCATCATGACAAGAATAATTTTCTTTTGTACATGACAAGCATAATATTCTTTTGTACATGTCACCATCATTCCCTGCTATGATGCCTTCAACATAAAATGATATCAAGATTCATAAAGTATTAATCAATCGCTATAGTAGTTTCTCCATCTACTCATGTATAATCATGACAAGCAAGTAAAGTACCTTGTCATTCTCTCTTTAATAACACATACCTCATATGTGCTGGTTATAGGTCATCACATTAACTAATGCTTACATCGCATAAGCACACATTCCTGCAAGACAATGGCCACATCTCCCAAGATTTTCTTTAAAATAAATTGATACATCAGCTAAGATATTTATGCATGTGATTTAAATACATTTAATAAAAATAGCTAACCCTTAAGCTACTACCTTTAGTGGATGGAATGTGAGCTAACATAACAAATGTTGCTCCCATGCATGCAATGCATAGCGATTCCAAAAGAGTCTCCCTAAGGAGTGCTTACACAACGAAGCACATAACCTCCTTCACGAATCTTCCCAAAGACAACCTCAATGCTAGTGAACATGTAAACATATGTTTTCCTTTTGTAAAACTATGCAATTAAGAATATAAATACATGTCTTCCTTTTTCAAAGGTTATACTAAACAATCATTTCCAATATAGTTTAGCACCACAAGCTATCTTTGCCTCCTACAAATATTTATATTCTTTCCAATGAATGTTATTACTTATGTTGCATGCCTATGCATGACCTTGTTCCAAAAGAACTAACATAACTAACATATTAGTTTTGATATCATAAATGTACTCACATATTTTCCTAAATAGTAAGATAGATCAACATTTCTTTATACATGCAAAGAACATAATGGCTATTCTTTGTGCATGCAAGAGAGATAACCCTCCCTCTTTGTGCATGAAAGAGAGATAGCCCTTCCTTCACTGTAGGAAACACATATTCCCTTCTTAGATTTCTATCATCCTGAAATACTATTTTCATGTAGAAAAGATTAACATAATAGTAATCTTTAAGACAACCTGGATTCCTTTTACAAAAAACTTCGTAGAATACTACCACTCTTAACTATTATTTCCATGTAGAAATATACATAATTATTTCTCAAAAAGGGGTTAATATAACTTAGTTGCTTTATGTAGTTCCTCATGCACAAAACTTAGGGAACCATAACAAGGTTACGTGATCTTTTATACACCTAAGATGCAATCTTTTCAATAGGTAACCCTTTTCAAGAAGGTACCATAATTAATCCTTATATTGTGCATAAGGAATAAGAATACCTTTTTTAAAATAATAACAAAGTTAATCTCTTATACATTAACCCATGCAATTAAATCAAAATACCCAATGTATAACACAATAATAACTTCTCTTTTACCCACCAGATAAAAATAAAGATATTCTTTTAACACAATGGACTTATCTTTCACTTCACAAGATAAGGTATTATTTCTAAAGGAAATTCTATAACTTTTGTTAAATGTAACTATTTCTGCTTATAACAAATCATATGAAATATTTCATATTTCATTTTCTCTCTAGAAAATGAGTAAAGTATTCAAAATAAAACTACTATTCATATGATATATTTCATTTTCTTTTCAGAAAGTAAGTAAAATAATTCAAAAGAAAACTATTATTTTGAGGAATACTTATCTTTATCAAAGATATTTAACCTTCCTTCTTGGACGCGCATTTCCCAAATGTTAGCTCACGGCTTTGCATTCTTTAGAGCCACAATAATTTGCAGTTGCATACTTCTCACAAATCCTAGCAGCAATACATATGATCTGATGCATTGTTGCAGGCACTTTTCAACAGCCTCAATCTAGGCTACAACAGAAACTGCCCTTTGGCTAAATCACCACCGCCAGCCTTGATCACAAGCCGCACGACACCAGGTTAATGGCTTCTTATCATTCTTTAAACTATTAACGGCTTTCTCGTGTCAAGCTCGTAAGGATTGATCGCAAGATGCATAGCCCTCGGCGGAGCCAAAGAACATCTTTTCCAGAGATTTATCTCAGCCGGAGGAGTACGCTCAGATCCTCCAACTTCCGCCGTATCGAAGAGGAAGCAACTCGATTTAACACTATCGCTCACTAAAAAATCTGCCGATTCTCCTCTATTCTTGATCATTTGCCGCCCTGCTTTAGAATCGTGATACAGTTTCTTCTCATTCTCAATTTCATTTTCAGTTTATTCAGAGAAACTCGACTCCATTTCACATGTGGAATGATCCTCCGCAGACTGATGCTCCTCATTCCAAAAATATGTATATCAGGGTTTCGTTTTTTACTAAACAAGAAAACCAAGAAAATCCCATGCGGAACAGGCCAGCAATTCCGTTGGAACCACTTCCAAAACGACACATCACCTATTTTTCTCAACTGATTCAAGAATTCGGTTTTCAACCAATTCTTGATTTAACTGGTTTTGTAAAACATGATAAAATTGTAATTTGTAATAGTTTACGTGGGTGTTACAACAGATATGTTTCTCGGACAAGTGCCTCAATGCATAATGGAAATGCAAAGGAAGTGTATGCTTTATATGCCTCGTTAAATGGAGAGAAGAAATGAAGGCTAGATTTATTTTCCAGTCCATTGGCCCATAGATGTACCGAGCAGGAAATGTCCACCGTTAGATTAAAGTGGCACATCATCAGGTAGTGGGTATTTCTTGCCTTCAAAGCGGTAGTGGGTATTTCTTGCCATCAAAGTATATATAGTCCATTGCTTTATAGGCCAATGGACTAGAAAATAAGGTTCGCAAGAAATGAAAGAGAAAGGCAGGTGAAGAATTGTGTTGACGGTAATGAAAAATAATGGTGATACTTACAGTAACCATGTACGCCTAGTCTAGTTAAACAGAGGAGAGTAAAAAGGAAAACACGTGAAGAATTTTAATGCTAATACTGCCGTAACGATTGCCGCAAATAAATGCTAGTTAAATCTCGTGTCAATTTTTCCATAGAAAGTTTCCAACCGATGACCAACCAGCCAGCATTAAAGGGTAAAGGTGCCCTGCGTTCGCACACACGATTATTTTTAGGGGTTGTCTACCTAGTTCGAGAGTTCGAGGAATTGCTTTGACCATTAAAAGTGGTTGAAATAGGGAAAAATAAATTAAAAATTTTTGTTGTTACTTTAAATTATGTTTTTGATGATTAAAATAGATTTAGTATAATTAAAATGGATATATAAAATCTTAAAATTTAATAATTATAATTTAGATTTACAAAAATTTCTGCTTAGAGTTTAAATTAAATTTTCAGTAAACAGAAAATTTTAAAAATCAAATATAATAAAAATTTTAGAAATTTAAATTACCATCTTCAAAACTCAAAATGTTAAATTTAAAAAAAAAGTTTACAAAGCTAAATCTATTTTCATTATCAAAAATCCATTAAAACACTTTCAAAGTTAAATCTATTTTCATTATCAAAAATCCATTAAAACACTTTCAAAGTTAAATTACAGGGAGAAAAATGAATTTGGACCGGAAATGATATCTGAGCGAAATTTACGAATGTGGAAAAGAGGATTATGACACTGGGCAGATGCACACGGGAGAAATGGAATCCGAGGCCATGGAGTATGTCAAATTTTAAGGCAACCTGACCCAATGCGGAATGCAGATAGTAGAGAGATTTTTATTTTTAAAATATAAAGATAAATTTTAAAAAAATATAAGAATATATATATATATATATATATATATATATATATAATTTTTTTTTTTTTTTTTTTTTAATGAAGATAATTATTATGAGAATTTTTTTAAATTAAATTATTAGTTGTTCGTCAAGACAAAGGTGGTTCATTTTGAAGGTAAAGGCGAAAAATTAATCTATCATCATTTCATGACATATATAGATGCAGAAATAACTTTTAAGAAAATAAATTATTTTAATTAAAAATGAATGTTAGGTTAGAATATTGATTAATATAAATTATGAGGACTAGTTGTAAAGATAAATAAAATAACATAGTTATTTGGAAAGAAAAATGATAAAGAACTAGCAATTGCTCCTAAACAGAAATGTGAAAAGATTATCTTGAAAAGTAAAATTATTAAATATAAAAACTCTTATTTCTAATAAAGTAAACTCTTATTTTTAATAGAGTAAAAAATTATTTTCAATTAAAAACAAATAATAGGAATGAATATGTCACTGTAATATTGTTAGTTTTGTATTGTTAATTGAAAATTTCTTCATTATTGACCAAAATAAATCCATTCTTAATTGGGATAGAGAAATTTTTTTTTTTTTATAAACACTTATAACCCTAGGTTGGCAAAGAGCCAAAGAAAAATATGTAACATGTAATGTAAGACACATGCATTACAAAATATCATGGTTATAACCATTATGTATAAGAAATTTAGTTACTTTGAGAAAGAGTTATCATGTCACTCTCTTCATGATGATTACTCTGAATTTTGATGTGAGAAGGTATGCATATCGTGGTGCAACATAATTCTAGCTAGTAATTAGGCTAAAACAATGACCAAACATAGCCACTAAAAGAACAAAGTGAAGCCTCCATGGTTTGGAGTAGATTTGTTTGAAATTTGAAATTCAAAGAAACATGCATTGTATAATGACTAAATAGATCATAGAATAAGCACATACATCCCAATCTAGGAAACTTTCATCAAAATGGGTTTTTTTTTTTTTTTTTCAAATCAATGAGCAACACAGAGCAAAGAATTAAAGAAAATAAGAAATATTACAAGTTTCTTCATACTAAAGGATTGTACTCACATATTTGCAAATTTATGCAATTGTGGTTGCATTAAAAAAATATATATAAATGTTTAAATGCATATCAATATCAAATGATTTGGCATATCACAATTTTGCAAAAAAGGTAATTGTAAAATTGAACTAAAAATCAACAACTTGAATGTTGTTATAATTTAAACCATGGAGAACTCTTTATATTATTCCATTCTTCTACATTGGAAAATAAATCCTTGCCTCGTGTATGGTTTCAAAGGGATGGTAAGAAACCAAAGAGTTTGTGAGCAATTTTTCTATACTTGTGAGAAGAAAGCTTATGGCGGAACATCCGATGGCGCAAGAGATACAAAACAAAAACCATTGCAATTAATTAGAAGGGTGTGGTAACCACAAATATGGCAGCGAAAAATATGACAAATATGGTAGTGGATGGTGGATCTCTCCAGCTCAGGAGATTTTTAAACCTTTCTCCTTGAGTAGCCATATCTCCTACCACAATCTATATTCACCTAAAAACGCTCCGGAGTCAATTTTATCACATTTTCAAAATGTTAGAGGCTTTGCTAGTGGGGAATGTGTTGAAATCTCCATCCAGTTCGTCTGGGTGAACCAGTTCGGTCTGGGAGATATGTGTGTGCTATGGGGTGGGCGTAGTGGGCGAAATCAAAATTGTAATATGCCAGGTAGGAACATGTAGAGGAAGACGATAGAAAGAGTGAGCTATGGGAACTAGATGAGAATAAAGAAGAGAATGTGCACGAAGATGGTGGCTACATGATGTTTCCAAAGGTATATATCATTAAACCATTTCCCTACTAATGTGAGAGAAGCCAAGACAAACATTCTATGAAAGAAAGTCACCTTACTATGATGCATGTTCCACATATACGAATCCATATCTAGCATATACTCCACCACTGCAAGGCTCGACTCGTCTTAGCCACATTGCCACTATCTGCATTGATGGGTATCTCAGACCTTCATTTTGTGTTACAGAAAGGGGATGAAGATAATACATCCTCGGCAGCAATGGCTGCATGTAAATCTGCATCATGCTCATAAAAAAATGAATAGGAGGAACAAATAGGAAGATGAATTTCACCCATTTTTTTGACTCCTCGTGGATGAAGAACCACAAGCAGTGAGGGTGAGGTGCACTCCATGATGTTTCCACATGTGAGCTTTTATTTGGGGGGAGGACGATGAAAATCATGCACATGTTTCTTGCAACGTTTAGTTTGACCGCGCGATTCAGAATGGCCCATGGTATGAAATTATTAAACGAAGGGTGACAGAAAAAAAAAAGGTTCTCATCCACTGGATCTGCCTAGCCAATCCCATCATAGGAACAACTTTGGTGTAATTATAAATTTAATCTTAAACTTTAAATAAAAATGACTAGAAATTTAATTAATAAAAATAATAATAACTATAATTAATTCCTAGATCAAACTCTTTGACCCAAAAATTTAAAATCTAACTACTAAACTAATGGGTATTCAAAAATAAATTATGAGATAAAGTTAATGACTCACTTCCGACATAGCCTAAAAATAAGGTAGAACATACTTATGATTACCATTAAAAACCAATTCTTTGACACATTTAATTGTGCAGTCTTTAAAATTTCCATGAAAATGCTTAACGATTACCATTAAAAACCAATTCTTTGACACATTTAATTGTGCAGACTTTAAAATTTGCAAAAAAATGCTTAACGTTTATGGTTTGTACCTACAATAACATTTCATATTATCTTGAACATGGTGTATAACTATGAATAAAAAGGTGTTTGTGTAAAAAGTGGAAGTGGGCTTTCAAAAACTAGTTACTTCATTATTTGCATGGTTTGTTTTTCACTTATATCCCACTACACACCCAACACTAGTGATGAGAACTTAGAGATGTGAGCAAGCATAAAGAAAATTATCACACGATGTGTTTGTTAAAAAGAGCCTTGAAAATTTCACTGTGATCAAATTTCATCGACTTTTGTAGGCTTCCAAACCTTATGTATCATAAAAGGAGACTAGGAGAAGGGCTAGGTGAGTACTATTTTAGTTCTTCATGTTTTGTTAGTTATAAAAAAAAGTTCAAATTAACAAAGGAATTCAAATTTGTAAAAACTAAGTTAAAAAATAAATAAATAAATATAATTGAGTGTTTTTTATTATAACAAAATATTTAGTATTAAGATATTTATAATATTTAGGTTTTTTTTAGTGGTGTGAATATATATTTATATAAAGAAATGAGAGTATGAAATATTTTAAGAATTGGTCTTCCTCCCAGTAATGAACATGTCCATCGTAAAATCATGTGTTTACTCGCTGGTGTATTTACCTTTGGACCTGGATGCAGTAGCAAGCATTGACAACGGATGCAGAGCTGGATTGTCGACACATAGACTCCAGTACCTTTGGACCTAGTTGCTACAGCAAGCATGGACACTGGATCCAGAGATGGATGGTCGACTCATAGAATCCAGTCTTGCTCACGTAGACTGTGGCTTTTCTGGTACAAGCTCATCTGTACGAGCACCCAGAAAAGCGTAGACTTTAGTTTTGCTTGTACAAGCTCCCCTGTATGAGCACCTGGGAAATATTTAAAGGACATGTGAAACCGATACCAGGTGTTATATTTTCATTTGATGGAAGGGAGAAAATGAGACGCTCTGATTGGCTGGGTTGAACAATTTTTGCTCAGCCCAATCCAGCAAAGAAAACACCTTTGGTGTAAATATAATAAAAAGAAGAAAAATGTGAATAAAATAATAATAATAATAATATCAAAGTCTATGAATAAATTTAAAATATTATTATAATATATGTATTATTATTGTAAAATCAACTATTTAATCTATATATTATTATTTAATATTTAAATAGTTATGTAAAAATATGAAACAAAAAATAAAAATATAGTAAAAAAAAATTATAATTAAAAAATATATATTTTATTATATTATGATATAATGGAAAAACTATTAATTTTTTATACTTATTACTTATATTATTATTAGAATAAAATGCAATATTGTTATATTATTTGTTATTAAATATAATTTCATCTCTCTAAGTAAATGTAACTCTTCGTTTCATGACTATGGTTAAAAACAAACATTATGTTATTTGAGAGATTTGGTAAAAGATTTATTTAAAGACAGATTTATTCAAGTGTGCTTTAAAAAGGAAATGGTTACATATACAAGAATGATATTATGAGGAATATAAAAGCAAAACCACATGTCTTGGTAGTTGGACACTTGAAATGTTTCTTTAAAGAAAAAATTTTAACAGGGAAGGTTAAGGAACCAAGAGGGTTGAGGAACCTGAGGCAACTTGAAGGAGTTAACGAGTAAAAATTCGAAAGACTGTTGAAAAAACACAGTCATTCATTTTTGTTTCTTGTTGGTTGGCCAAGGGAAAACAAAACCTTTCATAAACACAATTGCTTGCACTAAGTTTGATTGAAACCAAATAGTGACCAGCAGAAAGACTGTGCAAATAAAGTCCTGAAAGAAACTACTCTAGAGGAAAGTTAAAATGGGGGGAGATTAATTCATAAGCTTAATCTCATCAGTAGGGAGGAGATTTCCTTTTCTTAGAGATTGTGACCCTTTTAACAAATTAATAGAACTTTAAAAGTGGGTTCCATTGCCTCATGATTGTGACAAGCCATGAGGCAATGAAACCTTCTTGGAGATTGTGACCCTTGTAAAAAATTAGGGAATGAAGATAATAAAATTTAAAAAATCGTAAAAATAAGCCCAATCTAAATTCAGGAAGAACTCAGCAAAAGCTGAAACCACCAAATGAGATAAAAATTCATGAACAACCGAAAAATTGAAATTGGAACCAGCAACCACACCCCCATTACAGTGTTGGGGATGTGGAGGACCACATAACATCAAGAATTTCCCTCTCTGAAAAGGGGTAGAACCATTTTCCCAGATCCAAGAAACCTCTACCATGGGAGAAGTAGCCAAAAGCCTGCCGAGGATCAACGTCGCGCTGGAAGATCACCAGGCATAATATCAACCCGCTATGGTGGAGTTTGAAGGTACTATCATTGACCAAAATGTGTTTATATTAATTGAACCTAGAGCTAGTTTGAGTTATATTGATCCTAATTTAGTATAAAAATGCCATTTACAAGTTGTTAAATTTAAACACCCTTGGTTAGTTCAGTTACCTACAGGGGAAACAATAAGGGTGTTACCTAAGGTGGATAGTTGCCCAATAAAATTGGTAACTTATCCGATAATAGAAAATCTAAATACACTACCTTTAGGGTCATATGATATTCTAATTGGAATGCATTGGTTGGAGAAGCATTGGTTCCTTATAAACTGTAGGGATACAACCATTAGTTTCTTGAATGGGGAAGGAATGAGACATGAAATACAGGGGGTTAAGAGACCTCTTAAAGTAAGACCAATTACAACCTCCCAATTAGCAAATTGTATGAGGAAAGGGTGTCAAATTTATGTTGTGCAAGTCATGATTCTCCAATTCTAGGGATAAGATTGCTACATTGGAGAACTTACCAATAGTACAACATTTTGTCAGTGTCTTCCATGAGGAAATACCAGGATTTACTCCTAAGAGAGACATATTTCACTATTGAACTTATTCCTGGGGTCAATCCTTTATCTAAAACACAGTATTGTATGAGTGCCCCTAATTTGACATAAATTAAAATGCAGCTACATGAGTTATTGGATAAAAAGTATATTCGCCTGATTGTTTCACCCTGACAGGCTCTAGTACTCTTTATTAGGAAGAAGGATGGCACTTTGAGATTTTAAATTGACTACCGACATTTAAATAAGCTAATATTCAAGAATAAATACCCCATGCCCTAAATAGATGACTTGTTTGATTAGGTAAAAGGGACTAATGTGTTTTCAAAGATCGATTTATGCTCAGGGTATCACCAAATTAGAATTAAATATGAGGATATTTATAAGACAAACTTTATAACTAATTATGGACCATATGAGTTTGTAGTCCTGCCTTTTGAGTTAACTAATGCACCAACAACGTTCATGTGTCTCATGAAAAAAATATTCCACCTGTACTTAGATAAATTTGTATTTATTTTCATTGATGATATATTATTCTATTCCAGAAACATGGAGGAGCATAGGAAACATTTACAAATTGTATTAGACACTTTGAGGGAGCATCAGTTGTATGCAAAATATAGAAGTGTGAGTTTTACAAAGAACATATTCAATATTTAGAGCATGTGATAACCAAAGATGGAATCGTTGTAGACCCAGAAAAGATACGAACTATAATGGAGTGGCTTGTTCCTAAGAATGTGGCTGATATGTAGTCCTTTATGGGTTTGGTCAGTTACTACAAACAATTTATTTCAGGATTTTTGAAGGTGGCTAACCCCATTACATCCTTGCGAAAGAAGGGAACATTTTTTAAGTGGACAGTTGAGTGTCAAAACAGCTTTGACCAACTAAAACGATTGCTCACTACAACCCCTATCTTGTGAATTGTTGATCTAAAAATAGGAATTCATAGTGTGCATGGATGCTTCTAAGGAGGGGGTCGATGGAGTGCTTATGCAAGAGCTGCATATGAATATAGGAAACTTATGGAACATGAACATAAGTATTTAGCCTATGATTTGGAATTGGTGTCTATTATACACGCCCTAAAAATGTGGTGACACTATTTTCTTGGCAAGAGGTTCATGCTAATGACAAACCATAGTAGTATGACCAATTATTTTTAAAAACCTACCTTGAATGCAAGGAAAGTTCATTGGGTTGCATTCCTGAGTGAATTTGAATTTGATATCAAGCATTTGAAGGGCATAGAAAATCGGGTAGCAGACACTTTAAGTATAAATTTGAATTTCGTATATGAAATTTCATTTAGAAAATGTAAAACCTCCTTCAAGGAGGCATCTCAGAAGGACCCAGAGTACAAATTTATTTGGCAATAGGTAAGGAATCCAAACAACAATGAACGCCATTTGGAGTATGATATAAATAAATAAATTTATTGACATAACAAAACAAGATGTATGTACCTAATCAGATCAACATTAAATAGTTAATTCTTGAGGAAAGCCATAAAATTACTTATGTTGCCCATCCTAGATACCAAAAATTAATCTATGCCTTAAGAAAATAATACTTCTAGCCCGATATGAAAAGAGAAGTAATTGAGTACTTATCTAAGTGTACATAAAGTCAACATGTGAAGGCAAAACAACAACACCCAGTAGGATTGCTCCACCCATTACATATTCCATAGCGGAAATGGGAGACTATTACATTGGATTTTATCATAGGCCTCCCTAAAATGAGAAAACATCATGATTTTATGATTCATGGTAGTAGTTAATAAGTGGAGCAAAGCTGATCATTTCATACTAGTACAATCTACCTTTAAAACGGTCCAAATTGCTAACATATTTATGAAAGATATTTTTAGATTGCATGGTTTACCAAAGGTAGTAATTTCAGATAGAAATGTAAATTTACGTATGTGTTTTGGAAAGCTCTATTTAATGGGTTAGGTACTCAGGTTCAATTTAACACAACATACCACCCTCAAACAGATAGGTAGACTGAAAGAGTGAATCGGGTCATTGAAGATATGTTAAGGATGTATGTAATGCAGAAACCATCTAAGTGGGAAGACTACACTCACTTCATGGAGTTCATGTATAATAACAGCTATCATACCTCTCTTAAAATGAGCCCATTCGAAGTATTATGTGGGCGCAGGTGTAGAACACTTGTGAATTGGAATGGATTGGAGGATAAGTTGCTATTAGGACCAAATTTATTAAAGGAAATGAAAGAGATGGTAAGGAAGGTAAGAAGAAAATTAAAATTTCTCAAGATAGAGAGAAGACATATGCTAATAGGAAGTGTACATATCGAGAATTTCAAGTTGGAGAACATGTCTATGTTTGAGTTAAACCTAAGAAGAGCACCCTCCTTTGGGGTAGTTGTGCCAAGTTGGCTCTCCAATTTTGTGGCCCATTTCATATTTTATCTCAAATCAGACCATTTGTGTATCAATTAGCCCTAACCCGCCATATACACGTCCATAATGTGTTTCATGTCTCGTTACTATAAGAAATAAATATTTTATCCTAGACATGTTATTGATTGGCAAAGCATATAGGTAGAAAAACTATAATGTTGCATTTATAAGAATATTTTTCAATATGTTATGTGTGTGTGTGTGTGTGTGTGTGTGTGTGTGTGTGATAGTAATACCATACATACAGGTAGAATCAGACGAATATTTCTTGGTTGAACCTCTGCGTATACTCGATCATAGAGAAGTAATGCTACAGAGGCAAGCTATAACCAAGGTTAAAGTGCAATTGAAGCACTTTATCCCAGAATAAGCCACCTGGGAGGATTAGAAGTTTATGAAAAACAAATTTCCAAGCATGTTCTGAGGCAATAAGAACATTGATATGGTGTTATTCTTGAGAGGGGGAAGATGTCAACTCCCTTGGTAAATGTAAATATTCTTTTTCTGACTATGGTTAAAAACAAACATTATGTTACTTGATATATTAGGTAAAATATTTATTTTAAAGATAGAAATATATGTGTGTGCTTTAAAAAGGAAATGGTTACATATACAAGAATGATATTATGAGGAAGTTGAAAGAAAAACCACCTCGCTTAGTAGTTGGACAGTTAATTCTTTTTTTGAAGGAAAAGTCTTAACAGGAAAGGTGAAGGAACCAAAAGGGTTGAGGAACCTAAGGCAACTTGAAGGAGTTAACGAGAAAAAATTTGAAATACTGTTGAGAAAACATAGTCATTCCTTTCTGTTTCTTGCTGGTTGGACAAGGGAAAACATAACCTTTCATAAACACAATTTCTTGCACTAAGTTTGGTTGAGACCATATAGTGACTAACAAAAAGAGTGTGAAAATAAAGTCCTGAAATAAACTACCCTACAAGAAGGTTAGCATGGGGCGAGATTAAGTCAGAAGCTTAATCTCATTGGTTGGGAGGAAACTTCCTTTTCTCAGTGATTGTGACCCTTTTAACAAATTAATAGAGCTCTACTAGTATGGATGATTACCTTAGACATTTATTTTCATTTTTTATTTTAAAATTAGTATTGGTATGAATAATAGAAATAGGAACAGGGAAATAATGTATATGTTGCATCAAATGATGTAGTAGTTACAATGTTTTTATTTTTTATTTTTTTTATTTTTTATTTTTTTATTTTTATGTATAGAATTAACGTTGCATGTGTGCTTAATTATGAAACGTTAAAGGGAAAGACAGTATGTTGTGTGAACAGATGACGTGTTGTATGAATTTACAAGTTTCATGTAGTTAGAAATACTACTTAATGAGTATACGGGTTGTGTTAGGGGTGGACTAGAGAAGTGTATGTCCTGGCTGATGACAACGTGTCACAAAGAAGCAACTGAGTCCTTGGTTAATAATGGAATTGCATCATCAACACTAAGACAGGTGTAGAAAATCTAACAACAAGATTCAATATGATCTTGTAATGTACTAAAACAAAATACTGAATCCTTCTACAATTTGCAGAAACAAAATTTGATCACACAATCACATAACAAGTAAGAGAAAGAAATAACCAATCACACAATACAAGATCTATCTAGGGAAAGAAAGTGCTCAAAGCCCTGCTATCTATATATTTCATATGGCCAAGATCATGAAACAATACCATCTTATTCCTCGACTGAGAAACCTCTATCCTCTATTGACTATCTCACTCTGATCTAGGAAATATTGGTCCAATACTTAACCAATTCTCAGCCCCTATCTGCCCAGCCTTGCTTATGCATTCTTGGGCTAATTGAGCCACCATAATTTATTAAATTCCCAATTAATAATTGTGCAATCCTTCCCATGCTTGCTGGTGACCTCATGCATGACATGTACAATATTTTAATAGCACAACTAATAGTTATCTTCACTTTAAGCCCAAACCCAACTAGGCCTTCATTAGAATTGACATGCAACAACTATTTATAACGAATTATGTAATATTCCAAATAGAAATAAACAATAATACACAACAACATAAACAAGCGTCTACAGCAAATAGAGATACATCACATGAATAACGCAAAATATGGAGAAACATTGAGCCATTGTATTATGTAATTGAGAGATACAATGAGTACAATGGTGATCGGAATGATGGCACCTTGGCTTGCACTCGAAACGCTGGAAATACTCTCAGAAATTCTCATTGAATGGTTGCTCAACCAAGGACTGTGTAATCTCTGAATGTTGTTTCTGTTGTTGCTGTTGTAACTGTCGTACTTATGCTACTGATGAAGTGGAATAGCTCTTTGGGGTTGTTCCCCTACTCATAAAAATTTGAAACTATGGGAATGGGCTCTCCTCCAATAACCCAGAAAATCCCAGAAAGGAATTCCAAAATGGCTGACCCCAGAATTTGACCCTCCTTGGGAAATAACTCTATCCCAGTGAAATACGCTGGCCTTGAATGATCCTATACAAATGGTGGCCTCCTCCTATGTCAAAATGATGAATAATGAAGGGATGGTCCCTCCACACTAACCACGGGCTGGAATCCCTGATAACTCCTCACTCTTGGAACTTCCTTTACCACAAACCACGTGATCCCTCCAAGAGACTGCATAGTCCAAGAAAATGCGTAATTCTAGCTAAAGATGCTATGGCTCCCTCCTGCAAAATGATGGATATAACTCCTCACCCGAGTAGGCACTTGAAGTCCCCCGTGGATGAGGTTGGGATCTCCACTCAGAGACACCCGGTGTGCTGAATAGTACTTGAAGACTTTGCTCAATTGCAAAAGCTTTCTCAATGTCAAAAGACAGAAATTAGAGATGCATAATATAATGAGAGAATGAGGATCCTCTTCCCCTTTTTATACTTTGAGAGCCTTGCTGCCATCTGCCCCCCACCAAACTGTGTTGTACCTCTTGGCCCACAATGTCCCTCTCTCACTGTGCTATCATGGGCCTACACTACCTACGCTACCTCTTCCCTCATGCTGCCACTTCACCCTCATGGGCCCCATGCTGTCAAGTAAATATGTGCTAAAGTGACTTTAGGAAACTGCTTATAATATAATGTTTTATTCATGGGTCCCCTCATCCCTTTATTTCTTGTCAAACTTATGAAAAGAAAAAAATTATTGAAATTAATATCCCAATTAGCTGACTGCTAATTTGGGGATATTACAATCCTCCCCGCAAAAAATTGCCTGTCCTCAAGAAATTCCCATATAAACCTCCTCTCTAGCTGATGCTCCCCACTGTCACTGCAAAATGTGCCTGGGTCCCAGATGCGCCACTGAATCTTCCCTGTCCCTTGCATCGCCATGATATGAAGGTGTCTCTCGATGCCAGGATCCCAAGCCATCTTGTCCAACATGAAGCTCCACCTGCTCCACTCACCATCCTGCCATGTTAATTAAGTCCCCCACTCCATCAGTGACTCACTAAAGCCTAATGGAAGATCTACATGATCTCCCCATGCAGTATACAGCTCACCCCTAGAGGTTATCGAGTTGTGTAGAGTTGTAATGCTCAGATCCCCTACTAATCGCATAGAGGTGCCACCATGTTTTCGCTGCGGAACTCTGACTATGATATGCCCCCCATCATGTGAAAACTATATGCCTCTCTCTCTTGGGGCCTTGTAGTGAAAAATATGTGAAGGAAAAGCTCATCCTACCCGGGCATCTCCATGATGCTGATATCTACCCCTCCACTATAGATTGTGATCCTGAGTAACAACATAATATTTTTTCCTCACCATGCAATGGAGGTCTCAGTGCTCTCCCCTGTGTCAATCCCAAGGTCATGGATTAGATCACAGTATGCTCTATCCCTGCTCATCACAAAGTAGAGTGATCTTCCTGCCAAACAGACCCCTAGATCCCCCACCCATACGAGGAGCTCACAACTCCCACTCCTCGTAGGATGCCGCTGTGTAGTGCTTCTACCTACTAGAACCCATCTGGCCCTCATCTCTGATCCCTGTATTTATCCCTTGGGTGGAACCCAAGTATCAGGATTTTTTCCCATGCATGCGTACCTGTCTTTCTCCTGCCAGACCACGTCGTGATACCCACTATCCCAACTCCTGTTGATACACCTGGATACTGCTTGGAGTCTGGGTACCCTCCCAGAGACAAAATATCTCATCCACTGTCCCTCAAATGTGAGCCCATGGGTGGAACATCTGCTACCTTGGAAATCAAACATGCCATCCCTAAACCCGGAACTGTGAACTCGTGCACCTACCAAGTGTCTTAACTGGAGAATCTCCTCCCAGCTCATGACACGCGATACCTCATCCAAATATCTAGGGTGACCCTCCCATGCCCTACTACCTAAATGGAGAGTGTCAAGGGGTACCAACCAAACACTCTGCAACCATAAGCAATGCTAGAGGATGATGGGTAGGTATGTCCCAAATGGTGTGACCAAGAGTCTACCTGAATGCTCAAGAGTAATCCTCCAGGTGACACTCTCTCTACCTTAGATCTGCTGATAACATGCTTGTAGCCCTGTCTCCACCAAACGGGGCATCTCTGCATACTCAACAAGATCCTCATTGATCCTAGGTGAGTTGCATCCCATGGTACACCTACTGCCCCTGTCCATATGTCTCATTGGAGACAACGCTCCAAGATCCCATTGCTCTGCATCATGTGTCACTTCATACCACGAAGTATCACTATAATCCTCAACCTACCACTGTATGCCGCAACCTACCCCTCTACACCAGTGGATACCCTCGGTAACAGCAATACTGTCCTGTACCATCATGTGTCCATCTTGCATCACTGTTATGTGGAATTATGGATTACAGATAAAACACACTCCCTAAATGTGGTCCTATGCATTTAGAACAATAGATCAAGGACTTTGAAGACACTTTTCCTACGAGTAAATAGACACACAAAAATATAGAGAAACTTACGCAGAGTCCAAGCCCTTCCTATTCTCTTTCTGTTGCTCTTGTTGTAGCTTCCAATCCAACTTTGATTGCTAGACTATTTCCTGCAAGTATAAACACTAAATAGCAAAGAGATTGCAATATATAGATGCCTATTCATCCTAATCAGTTAAATCAATGAAACGTGAGACATATATATCAGCTAGGAATCCATAATATGAAAGATAGAAGCATAAAAAGATACATATGTGGGAAAATGAGCAGCAATATTTATTAATGGATAGAAGGGGGAGGTTACAACCAATGATTTATTTGATGTCACCAACTCTAGCATCATCCTAACCTCATCACAATGAAAATCTCTCCAACAACATATCATTCTAATCAAACGCTCAATTGAGAATCCAACAACATTTCTTTACCAAATTTCTTCCTTTCCAAGCACTAAGATCTATGCTCAATTTATAGAGCAACTCAGGTTAGTTTCTCAATCAATGACTTTCTAAAAATAAGAAAGACATGTTCCAAAGCTCAGAGGTGTGAAAATGGACACATGTATTCAAAGTGTGACACATATGGACTCTTCTAGAAGGAACTGGCCATGTGGAGATTCCAGAACAATGAGAATTTCACTCCCATTTGAACAATGCATTGTTGAATGTCGAGAAGTGCTTTGCAGAGCACCCTTGAATGGAGGTGACTACATATGAAAAGTAGTTAGTCCCTTGAGAGACTAAGTTGGTGAGCTCATAGGTGATATAACATGTACTTCAAATCTTGGAAACCTTGCAATGGAAGTCATGGATGATTTGTTCTTGTTCTTTGTCTTAGGGAATGTAGCAACTGAAATTATAGGGGATGATAGACCCTATTTCACTGGTTCTAGGGATGATGCCAATGATAAAGGAAATCCTTAAAGAATTTAATGACAATTTCCTTTACGAAAACAAATGGATCTAATGCAGAAATAAAAATACTTTGAATTTTATTTGTCAATGATAAAGGAAATCACAGACCATGAATATGCGGAAATATGGATTATGGATAAAACACATTCCCTAAATGTGGTGCTATGCATTTAGAGCAACAGATCAAATAATTTTCAAACACTTTTAGTAAGATTAAATAGACAGACAGAAATATAGAGAAACTTACTTGGAGTCCAAGAACTTCCTTTTCTCCTTCTGTCGCTCTTACTGTAGCTTCCAATCCAACTTTGATCGCCAGACTAGTTCCTACAATTATAAACACTAAACAAAAAAGAGATTGAAATATACATATGCCTATTCATCTTAATTAGTTAAATCAATGAAACATGAAACATATATATCATCTAAGAATCCATAATATGAAAGATAGAAGCATAAACAGATACATATGTGGGAAAATGAGAAACAATATTTATTAATGGATAGAAGGGGGGGGGGGTTACAACTGGCGATTGATTTGATGTCACCATATCTAGCATCATCCCAACCTCATCACAATGAACATCTCTCCAATAGCATATCACTCTAATCAAACACGCAATTGAGAATCCAACAACATTTCTTTACCAAATTTCTTCCTTTACAAGAACTAGGATCTGTGCTCAATTTATAGAGTAGCTGAGGGTAGTTTCTCAATCAATGACTTTCTAATAATAAGCAAGACATGTTCCCAAGCTCAAAAGTGTCAAATGGACACATGGATTTGAAGCTTGACACATATGGACTCTTCTAGAAGGCACTGGCCATGTGGAGATTCCAGAATAATGAGAATTTCGCTCCCATTTGACCAACACACTCTTGAATGTCAAGAAGTGCTTTGCAGAGCACCCTTGAATGGAGGTAACTGCATATGTAAAGCAATTAGTCCCTTGAGAGACTACGTTGGTGAGTTCATAGGTGATATAACATGTACTTTAAACCTTGGAAACCTTGCAATGGAAGTCAGGGATGATTTATTCTTGTTATTTGTCTTAGCAACTGAAATGATAGGAGATGATAGACCCTATTTCATTGGTTTTGTGGATGGTGTCCAATTTAACCAGGTCATTAGGAATGGTGCCCAAATTGACCTATAACAACTGCCCCTTAAAGCATGAATTCGGAATAATAATAAAGATATTTTTTGAATGAGATGCTTTACAGTGTGATGGGATGAAACTGAAGCGGAGTGGCGACCTGCATCAATTTTACAATACATTACATCATGATATATCCTCTTGATCATGAATTGCTGAGGGAAGGCATTCCCATGCTTAGCACATAAACTATCTAATAACATGTACATAGTGTAGAAAGTCTTCTACATTGGGATGTTACCCAATACAAACATGCCTACAGATATAGGCCCATGTTCGGATGATGATCTGTATGTAAGGTCACCACACAGATGATGTGTACAAAAATATTGAAATTGTATCTCAGATGGCTGAAAGTAGATTCGGGGTCTTCTTATCTCGTTCAGTTGATCGTTTAGGTAGAAGTCTAGCCATGCAAATATATGATTTGTAGTAGAACATGGTAAGACATCGTTTGATTACCAACCAATAATGTAAGTTGTTAAAAAATGCGAGAGAACCACCATTGATGTCAATGGCCCTAAAGGTACTGTAGTACATTTTTTAAGGCGTGAATAGATGTTTTGATGTCAAATGCCAAAAAAAAAAATATTCGGTCAAAAGTCTGGAAGCGAGGATCTCGTCGATGCTGTAACAAGCCTCATGGTACTAGAAGACAATGTTTCTAAGTGAAATTCCTGGATGATGATTTGACATCAACAAGATGCCACTTTATTGCGAAACGAGAGTTACTGATTTTGGAGACAAAATGTGACTTGATATAGCAATGTTTAGGGATGACTGTCATGAGAATGAAGGTTTATGAGTATTGCAGAAGGATGAGTATTCACTGGATGACTTCTCTTGAACATATTGACGAAACTAAGATGAGTTGGAAACATTGACCCAAAACTGAAGTGAAGGTATGATGAACCATAGGTATGAATGAATCGTCAAGAAGATTACCCAACCCAAACAGTCAAGATGATGGAGTGAAGTATCATGTTTAAGAGTGACCTACTACCGTAAAAAGTTTTGTCCACTTTCCTAAATTTTTCCCGGTCATTTGTTGACTAATACCTATTTATTTTTTAACAATCTTGATGAGGATAACATATGATTGATCTATAATTCAACCCTTCGAGCGAATAATATATCACTATTTAATAATTTAATGAGTATAGAGATGAATGAAACTCGATTCTTGCCATGATCACCAAGCCCGTCGATATTTTATGTTTTAACGAGCATAATGACACTAACAACCTGGTTCTTTTTCATATTTAGAGAGTTTGAAAACGAGGACGAAAGAAGACTCCATAAGTAATTTTTCATAAAGCTGTCACTTAGATCCGAAAAAGTGTAAAATAATATCTAAGAGAACATCCTAGCCATGTTCGACTACGGCATTCTTTTTTCGTAAATAATTTATCTCAGTCTGGAAAATGGTTAAACTTATACTGAGTAGATATCAATTCATTTAATTTTACGAGCTCGAAAAGACAAGTCCTCGACAATATTTTCACATTATCAAAGTCTGAAAAGAGCTGAGAGAAGACTCCAGGGGTTTCTTTTTCGCTATTATCGAAGCTCGAAAAAGAGATAAAAGTGTGCATCAAGTCCTTTTTCATTTTATCAAAGCTTGAAAAATAAGGATAAAAGTATGCTTTGTGGTGAAATCATTCTTGAAATAAATCTGCATGACTAATCTCCTCATCAGTTGCAAACCTGTTTATAACAACATCAAATGGATTATAAATATTTTTTTCAAGATAAAAATAGAATAAAACCATATTCACAACAATAAATAAGATTTGCAAATAATCAAATGACTAATTAAAATATTTTTACTATTCATTTTACCATTTGAAAGTTACCATTTGAATTTTGGAGCTCTAAACCTATTTTTGCCCCGAACTTTAGCAGTTGATTGGGTGTAATTGGTAAGAATGTTTTCAATGCCCCCTGAAAGAGCACATGTCGAATGCCCCTTGCAAGAGCCCATTCCCCCAAGCTTCATTTCATTCACCTAAATAGATTAATGGTTACTAATAGCTGGATGGAATGAAGGTTCATTTATGATTTGTTTCATTTTTTAAACGATATTGACATAGGAAAAGAACTATGCCCATGGCATGTTTCAGTTTTTAATGAGGCTATCACAGTAAAATAACTATCCTTAAAGGCACTTGTTTCATTTTTTTAACAAGGTTTACACAAGAAAAATAACTATCGTCATCCCCTAATTCATTTTTTAACGAGGCTGACACAGTAAAAGAACCATCCTCATATCTTGTTTCATTTTTTAACGAGGTTGACACAATAAAAGAACCATCCTCATTAGGTAGTTGGATTAGTGAGTGTGTGCAGGAAAATATGTAGTCTAACAGAGTCGTCATTTAAGGAGTTTGATGAGCACCACAAATGATAAGTTATAACATGCGTTAACGGGTCTTCTCTAGGGTTTTCATTGAATTTTGGAATTTTAGAGGGTAATTTCTATGAAGCCACTGGCCACCAAGGAGAATAACTAATGGGACCAACTTGATATTGTATTGAAGATGTGAATAAAGGATCAAGCCGTTCGGTACTCATAAGGGAGGAACCAGATAAGATTCCAGATGATGACATGGGTGAAGTCAATGTGCAAAACATCGAAGATGAAGCAACAATAGATGTTGTCACAACTAAAATAGATGGTCTAGTCTGGAATGTTATCTCAGCCATGGTCAAATGACCCAGTGTATACCCTATAGAGTCTATGGGAACTCGAAGTAAAAAAATATCAACAAAAGCAGAGGAAGGTGATTAAGGAAAATACTCATACAAGTAAAGCTCCTCCCCAAAGTAAGTTGGAGTTAAAGGTGTCTTGTCTTTGTGATATTTCTTCAATCAAAATCAAACCAGGTGGAAGAAATTCTTCGTTAGGCCCAAAGTATATTTCAAGTGGTTGACTATGTGATATGGGAGATTCAATGGCTACAATATATTGTGAAGTGACCAATACAGGAATAACTTCTGGTTGTTCGACTTCGGGATCTAGATGTTCTTCACTTAGGACATATAGCAACTGAAATATAAGGGGATGATAGACCCTATTTCATTGGTCCTGGGGATGATGTCTAGTTTTACCAATAACAGTTTCCCCCTAAAGCGTGATGGGATCTGGATCAACTTCCAGTTGAACAACGTCAGGTTCGGGAGGTATGGTCTCATAGATTTGATGGATCGTGACCATGGGTAGCTGTGAGGACTCCGTCTCGACAACAGTAGATGAAACAGGATTTGTAGAAACAACTTGTGCCGAATCTGGTATATTTGAATATGATGCTTCACGAGAGGTACTGATTGTACTGGTTTCGGTAGAGCGATGTCGCCTTTGCCAACCAGAAGTGGCTTCTGGTGGTAAAGGTGGTTTCAATGCAAGTCTACACGATTGACAAGGAAAGGGATTTTATTCTTCCACGCTGACTGATTTATTTTATGACAAAAAAAAAAAACAAAAAAAAAGGGTAATGCTAGGAAAAAGGTTTACCAAAAAACTGTGAACGACAGAATACCTCCTAGCGAACCAAGAAGTACAAGCAGGCAATCTCCTCGAATGTTGTGTTCGGTGTATCACAATTTACAAGGTGGACGACTCAGCTCACTATGGATGGATATCAACCTAAATTTTTCCTCCCAAATATACCCGAAGGTACGTGGAGGCCCAAGTTTTTATTGGCGTTGTTTAATGTGAAACCACATAGTAAGAGCTCCCCTTTATACTTTTCGTACTACAACACTGCCCAATATACCCAAAGGTACATGGACGAGCTACAATATGCTTATGTACGTGGAGTGAGGTATCACACTCAGAATGTATCGCAGACAATTAATGACAACTGCTATGTTTTACGACACTAGAACATGTCTCTAGCCTATACTTTCTAAATGTTATCTTTATGGTTCCAATGCTTTTTTAGGTAAATTGATGTAAATTTTAAGTTGATCTTGTTTATCAGTTTTCCTTTCAAGGTTCACCGCGATGGTGTAATATAAATTCCTAAAATGCAAACTAAAATGATAAGAAAACTTTTCACTTTTAGCTTTTTTCAATGAAAATCTTAGCTACTAAAGGGAAAGAGCAATCAATTTTGAGAGCAAACAAAAAAGAGCACAAACTAATATGCAGCTTTCCTAATTTGTTCCTATGAAAAATACACAATCCACTAGATGCAAAAGCAGGTTTTTCTTTTCAGTCCCCTTAATGTGAATGCGAAAAGGAAACTATATGCATCAAATCAACAAAAAACAAATGCTTTCTTCTTTGAGAAACGATGAATTTAACAACAATTTCTCTTTTAGGAAAAACGAAGAATGGAACTACAATTTTTCCTATAGGAAATGAAGAATTTAATGACAATTTCCCTTATGAAAGAAAATGGATCTAATGCAGAAATAGACTACTTTGAATTTGATTTGTCAATGATAAAGAAAAACACTTAAAGAGACATTGAACAAACTTACTTTTCAAAGGAGGAAGAATCAGGCAAATTCACTGGTCTCTATGAGGTATCAGACAATTGAAAACACAGCAAACAAAAGGCTTAATGTGATAGCAATGACAAATTCAAAGGGAATTTGGTTGGCTGAGGGGGAAACAAAGTCTCTAAGGGGAGATAGTGTGCTGCAAAGTACCCCTGAGTCGGAGACAGTGATATGCAAAGCACTATGTCTTGACCAACAGCACGTTGGGCCCAGCAGAGATCAAAATTCAAGCTACTAAACATACTTCTAATGCAATTCTTGGTTTCAAAAGTCTAATAATTGACAATAGATGATACTGGGTGGATAATCAGAGGAAAAAACACCAAGAATGAAGGGATACTCCCCAGCAGAGTCGCCAATTTGTTATGTAGGATTATGGATTACGGATAAAACACATTCCCTAAATGTGGTGCTATGCATTTAGAACAACCTATCAAAGAATTTGCAAACACTTTTCCTAAGAGTAAATAGAAACACATAAAGATAGAGAAAGTTACTTGGATTCCAAGCGCTTCCTATTCTCCTTCTGTCACTCTTGTTGTAGCTTCCAATCCAACTTTGATTGCCAAACTAGTTCCTGCAAGTATAAACACTAAATAGAAAAGAGATTGAAATATACAGATGCCTATTCATCTTAATCAGTTAAATCAATGAAACATGAAACATATATATCAGCTAAGAATCCATAATATGAAAGATAGAAGCATAAACAGATACATATGTGGGAAAATGAGCAGCAATATTTACTAATGGATACAAGGGGGAGGTTACAACCAGCGATTGATTTGATGTCACCAACTCCAACATCATCCCAGCCTCATAACAATGAACATCTCTCCAACAACATATCACTCTAATCAAACACTCAATTGATAATACAACAACATTTCATTACCAAAATTTTTCCTTTCCAAGCACTAGGATATGTGCTCAATTTATAGAGCAGGTAATGGTATTTTCTCAATCAATGACTTTCTAATAATACATAAGACATGATCCCAAGCTCAGAGGTGTCAAATGGATACATGGATTCGAGGTTTGACACATATGGAATCTTCTAGTTGGCACTAACCATGTGGAGATTCCGAAACAATGAGAATATTGCTCCCATTTGACCAACACATTCTTGAATTTCAGGAAGTGCATCGTAGAGTACCCTTGAATGGAGGTAACTACATATGAAAAGTAGTTAGTCCCTTGAGAGATTGCGCTGGTGTGATAATATGTGATATAACGTGTACTTCAAATCTTGGAAACCTTACAATGGAAGTCATGGATGATTTTTTATTGTTCTTTATCTTAGGGCATGTAGAAACTGAAATGATAGGGGATGATAGACCCTATTTCATTGGTTCTAGGGATGATGTCCAGTTTAACCAATTCATTAGGAATGGTGCCCAAATTGACCTATAACAGTAGCCGCACTTGTCATTCCTTGCATGTACTCAGTGAAATTGGAATCACTCCTACTCCATAATGCAGTCTAACATACTACAAAACACCCCCATGCATCTCCATGCCCATCTACAGACCACTGCACAATGACGAATTCTCATACATGTCCAATGGTGTGATGGGCTAAGGTTGTATCCATATGCATTGGCCTATGCTCGATCGATACCATCACCTCCACTGTCGCATCACCATACTCTCCAATGAATGGATCTCCCTTCCAATTCATCTGCGAGGGACCCAAGAAGTGACTCTCACTAGGTAATAGTAGCGATGAAAATCCTGCTCTCCTCCTCCATGTCCTTCGTGCCCCACACAAATGCGAAGAATCCCTAGATCCATACAGGGCACTGTCTGTTGGCCTACCAATTCCCCCTCCTCTATTAAAATCCCGCCAGAGTATGTTGATCATCCCATGATCATGTGTACAAGCCTCATACCAACAAAAATTAGGAAGTTTGTACCTAAACTGGTTGGACACTAGTGCTGGATGAAACTAGGGAGGCCTATGATAAAATCCAATGTAATAGTCTCCCATTTCCACTATGGAATATGTAATGGGTGGAGAAATCCTACTGGGTGTTGTTGTTTTGCCTTCACATGTTGACATTATGTACACTTAGATAAGTACTCAATTACTTCTCTTTTCATATCGGGCTAGAAGTACTGTTTTCTTAAGGCATAGATTAATTTTTGGTATCCAGGATGGGCAACATAAGTAATTTTATGGCATTCCTCAAGAATTAACTATTTAATGTTGATCTGATTAGGTACATACATCTTGTTTTGTTTTGTCAATAAATTTCTTTATTTATATCATACCCCAACTGGCATTCATTACTGTTTGGATTCCTTACCTATTGCCAAATAAATTTTTACTCTAGGTCCTTCTGAGATGCCTCCTTGAAGGAGGTTTTACATTTGCTAAATGAAATTTCATATACTAAATTCAAATTTATACTTAAAGTGTCTGCTACCCGATTTTCTATGCCCTTCAAATGCTTGATATCAAATTCAAATTCACTCAGGAATGCAACCCAATGAAATTTCCTTGCATTCAAGGTATGTTTTTTTAAATAATTGGTCATACTACTATGGTTTGTCATTAGCATGAACCTCTTGCCAAGAAAATAGTGTCACCACATTTTTAGGGCATGTATAATAGACACCAATTCCAAATCATAGGCTAAATACTTATGTTCATGTTCCATAAGTTTCCTGTATTCATATGCAACTCTTGCATAAGCACTCCATCGACCCCCTTCTTAGAAGCATCCATGCACACTATGAATTCCTATTTTTATATCAACAATTCACAAGATAGGGGTTGTAGTGAGCAATCGTTTTAGTTGGTCAAAGCTGTTTTGACACTCAACTGTCCACTTAAAAAATGTTCCCTTCTTTCGCAAGGATGTAATGGGGTTAGCCACCTTCAAAAATCCTGCAATAAATCGTTTGTAGTAACTGACCAAACCCATAAAGGATTGCATATCAACCACATTCTTAGGAACAAGCCACTCCATTATAGTTCGTATCTTTTCTGGGTCTACAACGATTCCATCTTTGGTTATCACATGCTCTGAATATTGAATCTGTTCTTTGTAAAACTCACACTTGCTATATTTTTCGTACAACTGATGCTCCCTCAGAGTGTCTAATACAATTTGTAAATGTTTCCTATGCTCCTCCATGTTTCTGGAATAGAATAATATATCATCAAGGAAAATAAATACAAATTTATCTAAGTACTGGTGGAATATTTTTTTCATGAGACACATGAACGTTGTCGGTGCATTAGTTAACTCAAAAGGAAGGACTACAAACTCATATGGTCCATAATTAGTTATAAATTTTGTCTTATAAATATCCTCATATTTAATTCTAATTTGGTGATACCCCGAGCATAAATCGATCTTTGAAAACACATTAGCCCCTTTTACCTAATCAAATAAGTCATTTATTTAGGGCATGGGGTATTTATTCTTGAATATTAGCTTATTTAAATGTCGGTAGTCAATTTAAAATCTCTAAGTGCCATCCTTCTTCCTAATAAAGAGTTCTAGAGCCCGTCAGGGTGAAACAATTGGGTGAATATACTTTTTATCCAATAACTCCTGTAGCTGCATTTTAATTTATGTCAACTTAGGGGAACTCATACGATATTGTGTTTTAGATAAAGGATTGACCCCAGGAATAAGTTCAATAGTGAAATATGTCTCTCTTAGGAGTAAATCCTGGTATGTCCTCATGGAAGACACTGACAAAGTGTTTTACTATTGGTAAGTTCTCCAATGTAGCAATCTTATCCCTAGAATTGGAGAATCATGACTTGCACAACATAAATTTGACACCCTTTCCTCATACAATTTGCTAATTGGGAGGTTGTAATTGGTCTTACTTTAAGAGGTCTCTTAACCCCCTGTATTTCATGTCTCATTCCTTCCCCATTCAAGAAACTAATGGTTGTATCCCTACAGTTTATAAGGAACCAATGCTTCTCCAACCAATGCATTCCAATTAGAATATCATATGACCCTAAAGGTAGTGTATTTAGATTTTCTATTATCGGATAAGTTACCAATTTTATTGGGCAACTATCCACCTTAGGTAACACCCTTATTTTTTCCCCTGTAGGTAACTAAACTAACCAAGGGTGTTTAAATTTAACAGCTTGTAAATGGCATTTTTCTACTAAATTAGGATCAATATAACTCAAACTAGCTCTAGGTTCAATTAATATAAACACATTTTTGTCAATGATAGTACCTTCAAAATCCACCATAGCGGGTTGATATTATGCCCGGTGATCTTCCAGCGCGACATTGATCCTCGACAGGCTTTTGGCTACTTCTCCCATGGTAGAGGCTTCTTGGATCTGGGAAAATGATTCTGCCCCTTTTCGGAGAGGGAAATTCTTGATGTTATGTGGTCCTCCACATCCCCAACACCTTAATGGGGGTGTGGTTGCTGGTTCCAATTTCAATTTGTTCGGTTGTTCATGAATTTTTATCTCATTTGGTGGTTTCAGCTTTTGCTGAGTTCTTCCTGAATTTAGATTGGGCTGATTTTTACGATTTTTTAAATTTTATTATCTTCATTCCCTAATTTTTTACAAGGGTCACAATCTCCATGAAGGTTTCATTGCCTCATGGCTTGTCACAATCATGAGGCAATGGAACCCACTTTTAAAGTTCTATTAATTTATTAAAAGGGTCACAATCGCTAAGAAATGGAAATCTCCTCCCTACCGATGAGATTAAGCTTATGAATTAATCTCCCCCCATGTTAACTTTCCTCTAGAGTAGTTTCTTCCAGGACTTTATTTGCACAATCTTTTTGCTGGTCACTATTTGGTCTCAATCAAACTTAGTGCAAGTAATTGTGTTTATGAAAGGTTCTGTTTTCCCTTGGCCAACCAACAAGAAAAAAAAATGAATGACTGTGTTTTTTCAACAGTCTTTCAAATTTTTACTCGTTAACTCCTTCAAGTTGCCTTAGGTTCCTCAACCCTCTTGGTTCCTTAACCTTCCCTGTTAAAATTTTTTCTTTAAAGAAACATTTCAAGTGTCCAACTATCGAGACATGTGGTTTTGCTTTTATCTTCCTCATAATATCATTCTTGTATATGTAACCATTTCCTTTTTAAAGCACACTTGAATAAATCTGTCTTTAAAATAAATGTTTTACCTAATCTCTCAAATAACATAACGTTTGTTTTTAACCATAGTCATAAAACGAAGAGTTACATTTACTTAGAGAGATGTCATTATATTTAATAACAAATAATATAACAATATTGCATTTTATTCTAATAATAATATAAGTAATAAGTATAAAAAAATAATAGTTTTTCCATTATATAATAATATAATAAAATATTTTTTTTTAATTATAATTTTTTTTTTACTATATATATATATTTTTTGTTTTATATTTTTACATAACTATTTAAATATTAAATAATAATATATAGATTTAATAGTTGATTTTACAATAATAATACATATATTATAATAATATTTTAAATTTATTCATAGACTTTGATATTATTATTATTATTATTTTATTCACATTTTTCTTCTTTTTATTATATGTACACCAAAGGTGTTCTCTTTGTTGGATTGGGCTGAGCAAAAACTGTTCAACCCAACCAATCAGAACGTCTCGTTTTCTCCCTTCCATCAAATGAAAATATAACACCTGGTATCGGTTTCACATGTCCTTTAAATATTTTCCGGGTGCTCATACAAGCGAGCTTGTACAAGCAAAACTAAAGTATACGCTTTTCCGGGTGCTCGTATAGATGAGCTTGTACAAGAAAAGCCACAATCTATGTGAGCAAGACAAGATTCTATGAGTCGACCATCCATATTTGGATCCGGTGTCCATGCTTGCTATAGAAACTAGGTCCAAAGGTACTGGAGTCTATGTGTCGACCATCCAGCTCTACATCTGCTGTCGATGCTTTCTACTACATCCATGTCCAAAGGTAAATACACCAGCGAGTAAACACATGATTTTACGATGGACATGTTCATTACTGGGAGGAAGACCAATTCTTTGATCGAATATTGCATTACTCTGGTATCCTTCGAGGCCATCTAAACTCTGTTCTCTGTCTAGAAACCATTTGTGATCTGTTGTTGAGTGGGTCAATTGATACAACGAATCGTGTTTGGAGAAAGGAAAGCGGCGGCGGCACCCGAATATGTTGCTTTTTAGTGTTGGAGGGGCACAAAGGTCCTGTGAAATGCCTGGCTGCCACTACCTTGGATCTCCACGACAATTCATCTATTTCTTAAAGTGGAAGCCTTGACGGAATGGTGAAGGTGTGGATAGGTCGTCTGAAAACCACAATGGATCATTGATCTAACTCACCACTATGAATACGTTAGTGGCTTCGAAGTTTATTTTACATGGCAACTACCAGTCCAATCATGAATTCACATTTTCTTTATTTTTGTTTGATGCTATATCTATTTTCAACATATTTTGTATAAATCTTGATGTTATCAAAATAAAAATCTTCTTTCAACTAAGAATATATCCTCCTTGGTGACGCTGGTTGTAGTGCATCATATGGGAAAGTAATGGTACTATGTTTCTTATTCCTTTGTGATAATATTATGGTGCGAAGCATTCTTCAAACTCCTTTCATTTCTGCAAAATTCTGGTTAGTTTGATGAAATTTCAGTTTCTAGCGTTGTTCATCGAAATCACAATTTAATTATACTAAAGGTGTTTTCTTTTCTGGATTGGGTTGAGCAAACACACGTCTCATTTTCACCCTTCACCCTTCCGTCAAATGAAAATATAACACCTGCTGTCAGTTTCACATGTCCTTTAAACATTTTCTAGATGATCGTATAGACGAGATTGTAAAATCAAAGCCAAAGTCTATGCTTTTCTGGGTGCTCATACAGATGAGCTTGTACAAGCAAAGCCACAATATACGCAAGCAAGACTAGAGTCTATGACTCGACCATCAAGCTTAGCATCCAGTGTCGATGATTGCTATAGCAACCAGGTCCAAAGGTACTGGAGTCTATGTGCCGACCATCCAGCTCTACATTTGGTGTCGATGCTCGCTATCATCACCAGGTCCAAAGGTAAATATGTCAGCGATCATGGAGGTAATATGTCACCGATCAAAGCTTCATAAACTGAAAAACATTCAAACTGTTCCTTGTCCTCTGGAATTTGGATATGTTACAACAGCATGAATTTCACAATGCCCACTAACAGTTAAGTCAATTTTGATGGGCACAGTGCCGTAGGTAAAAAAATAAAGGGGACGAAATCGAGTCCTTTAGGTAGAAAGAAGAAGAAGAAAACCATAAAGAAATATGAATTCATTTTAAATAGATTTTGGCACTCTGAAATTCCCACTCTTCTTCCTCCTATGAAACAAGCTTCGATCACCTGTAAGCTACAACAAAGTTTAGATCTCAATTTTTTCGCAATGGATTTTAAATCATTTGTAATGACTAAAGCATACTATGGTTTTGTTAGTTGCAAACAATTTTTGTTGGCAATATGATGCAAAGTGTTGTCTTTGATGGCAACCCACCTTGATGAAGATGATGACAGCTTACTTGATGAAGTTGTGCTTGATAGAATATGTTCTTAATGAATTAAATCTGATGTATCTACAGTGAGTACAGAAGGCAGTAAAGAAAGGAATTCAGATTGTGCTAAATCTATGGTGAAAGAGTATGTCTCAAGGCATACGCGGATCTGTCTAAGGGAATTCGCGTATGCACACGGAAAAGAACGTGCAAAGTCGCGTATGGGCTAAAGCGCTCTAAAAGTGCAAAACCAGGGGTGACCACCATGGTATTGACCCATTGTATTGGGTAATGATCCGCCTAATTGACCCCGTCCAGGAATACCATCGGAATTAATGTTGTTTTGGCTCATGGTATTGAAAAAGGGGCTCATGGTATTGAAAAAGGATAAACCTATATAAAGAGATGAAATTCATTATGCAAATTATGAGCGTTGGTGCAAGATGTCTGAGCTTGAATGAATACTTCTCTCTGAAGTAGATCTGAATGGAAAGGGTTACACTTGAATGATAAATCTGAGTGTATGATGCACCAATGATGAAGAAGGGGATCTAGATCTGAAATGTGCTTGTATTTGCTAGATCTGTTTATGGAATGATTAGATCCAAGAAGAGGCGATCATCTTTCTGAAGTGAAGGGTTAAATCTGTGTGAAGTATCTGTTCTGAAGAAATGCAATGACCTAAAATCTCTGAAGAACCATACGCTAGTTCGCCAAAGAGGAAGCGCGTATATACGTGGCTTCGATGAAAGAAAAGCGCGTATGCGCAATTAAATTGGTTCTGTAATATGTACAGAAGTATACGCTGGTTTGTGTGAATGGAAGCGCGTATATACGCGACATCAGTGAAGTGAAAGCGTGTATGCAAACTAGGGTTTGTTGAAGTCTGTGGTAAGAAATGACTAATCTTTTCTGCTAGATTGCTACTATCTGTATTCTACTGTTCTGAGTTGTCTGCATCAGTTTGGTTGTATGATTGAGCTTACATGTATGAAGAGGGTCCAGTCTGAAAATATGATGAAACGTGGCCTACAAGTATTGTTCTATTGAAATTTGTTGGATCTAGTGTGAAAATTGATGAAACGTGGTCCGAAGGGGTGCTGAGGGTTGTAGCCTTCAGTCAGGGGGTTGTAGCTCCCTTCCAGGTGAGGCTGGTAAACGAGATCAGGGGGTCGTAGCTCCCTTCCAGGAGAGGCTGGTAAACGAGTCAGGAGGTTGGAGCTCCCTTCCAGGAGAGGCTGGTAAACGAGCGCAGGTGGGTGCCTGCGTGCTGGTCAAGTCTGCGCCAGCACATATGTTGTAAGATGTTTTCTCTATAATAAAATATTGAAGGCTGAGCAACTGCAGCGGTGGTTTTCTCCCGACTTAGGTTTCCACCTAAAAATCCTGGTGTTCATGTGTGATGCTTTGTGTGATGGTTTATTCTGTTCTTACTGCACATGTTTACTGTTTATTGAATATCTGATGAATAAATGATGGAATGGTTTAAGTGAATAATTAATGACATAATTAGTTCTCTGTGTATACGCGAGTTTAATAAAGGGTATCCGCGTATATACGCGAGTCTTCTTCAGGAAAGTAGCGTATGGGTTTTTGAAGTAAAGAAAAGTAAAAAGTTTTGAATATGCTGTAAATACTGATTCACCCCCCCTCTCAGTATTTTTCCCAACAATTGGTATCAGAGCAGGTCCTTATGCAGAAGCTTGATCGCTTGAAGGAGATCCGTCGCAATGGGAAGTCAAGAAGGAGTGATGTCTATAAAGCCACCTCTATTCAATGGAAGCAATCTGATATTCTGGAAGGTACGAACAAAAGCATATCTGCAAAGTCTTGGTGCAGATGTATGGACAATCGTGGAAGAAGGTTATCAATACCCAGCAAGTATTCCTACTGATGCAGCAGAAAGGAAGAAGTATGAAATCAATGCCAAAGCAGTGAATGTCTTATTAGGAAGCATGTATGAATCAGAATTTGCTAAAGTGATGCAGCTACATTCAGCAAAAGAAATATGGGACATAATCATTCTAAGCTATGAAGGAGACACAAAGGTAAAAAGTGCAAAACTCCAAACTCTTAGAATTGAATATGAAAATTTGAAGATGCATAGTGATGAGAGTGTTGCCAGTTTCTTTCTTCGTCTGGATGATATTGTAAATCGAATTAGAAATTTGGGTGAAACCATAACTGATACTACTCTGGTGGAAAAGGTCTTAAGATCCTTGACTTCAAAATTTGACTCTAAAGTTTCAGCTATTGAAGAAAGGCAAGATCTGCAAACGCTTACTATCGTTCAATTACATGGTACTCTGACTGCTTTTGAAATGAGACAAGGAGGTCCTTCTCAAATAAGAGAAGCTGCTTTTAAGGCATCTACAAAAGGAAAGGAAAAGGAAGTTGTCAAAGAATCCAGCTATATATCCGATGAAGAAGAAGCCAATTTCGTGAGAAAGCTCCAACTAGGTACTGGAAGATTCAAAGGTAAGCTTCCCTTCAAATGTTTTGAGTGTGGAAAAGTTGGTCATTATGCTGCTAAATGTCCTTATAGAGAAAAGCATGGTAAAGGAAAACAATTTGAAAAGAGAAAGAGTTATTATGCAAAAGAAGATGATGATGAAGTGTCCAGTGAAGATGAAGAAGATTCTGACCATGATCTGAAAGTGCTCATGGCAAAGAAGCAAAAGAAGAAGCCTACTCGAAACAAGGAGATACCTCAGAAATCATGTATAGCAAAAATTGAAGAAGATGAACCAAGTATTAATCGTTGTTCTTGTCTCTTACTTAATTGCATGTGCAAAGATTATGATAGTGAAAGTGACAGTATGGATCCAGAAGTTTCTGACGAAGCTCTACAAATACTCATGGCAAAGAAGGAAAAGAAGAAGGCCAATTGTAATACTCTTCTTTGTGCAAACAATAGTGATGATAGTAAAGTTGGGGAAGCTATCAAGATCAAAGTTGAAGAACAACAAAAGGAAATTGATACGAAAGATTCTATTTACAAAGAGATGACCTCTCAAATGAAAGATCAAATAGAAATGTTGAATGGACAGGTGGACAAGTATCAAAGGTTTCATACTTATGCATCCAATCGAATTAAAGAACTAGAAGCAGATCTTGAAGAATCAAGCAAGAAGAATGAAGGACTTGAAGCTGCAATCATCTCTCTGCAGGCAGATCTAGAAGCATCAAGTAAGAAAAATGAGGAACCTCTACAATCATTTGAAAAAGAAGGCCTTGAAGCAGAAATCATATCTCTCAAAGAAGATCTGGAAAAATAAAATAAGAAGAATGAAGAGCTAGAACAAACATGTGAAGAAAATGAAAATTGGTTGAAAGAAGAGATCCTAAATCTGAAGGATCAAGTAGAAGATGGAAAAAGGAAAGAAGAAAGCATGACAAAGCAATGTCAAGCCTTGGAGGTTGAGGTAAACATTCTCAAAGGTAAATTAGAAGAAAAGGTTAAACTTTTGAGGTTTCAAGATAGTAATAACACTTTGGACAATATTCTAAGTAATCAAAGGTCTCCTGCAATCAAACTTGGTCTTGGTTTCCATGAAACTGTTAAAGGTGAATCTAGCTCACAAGGAAGTGCAAAAAATTCAGAGGATGTCAATGCAACACCTGAAGTGTTGAAAGAAATAAAAGATCAACCAACAATCATGAATTCTCAAAAGAATTCATTCAAGAACGTTGAATGTTTTAAATGTCATAATTATGGGCATGTTGCAGCAAATTGCAGGAGCAGATCATTTCAGCCACAAACAAACAGGTTCTACTTAGAAAGGTACTCTAGTTTCTTCAGGGGATATTGTTTCTCATGTAACATGTATGGACATAAAGTAGTTGATTGCAAAAGGAGAAAGATTAGAAATACTCATTATGATTCTTATGCTTATTTCTCTGGACACATGAGATGTTATTCTTGTAACAAGTATGGACATGTAGAAAAGGAATGCAGGTTGAACAGATCAGAGAAAGTGGACAATTTTCAGCACACAAATAGAAAGTTCAAACAAATCTGGAAAAGGATGGAGGATTGATCAGAAATGTAGGGAATTCTGACCCTATTGCAGTCATCCGCTTCTGAAGCTTACTTCTCTGATTGACTGCAGGAATGATGTGGGATACATTATGAGATTTAGTAATGTATCGTCACAGGGGGAGCAATGTATGATGTCTCTCATGGTTGATTTGATTATTTTGGTTATATGTACTTCTGACAGCGCATCTGATATGGAAAGGACAGGTACAGGAGGTACAAACTCAGGAGGAAATGAAGGAAGATGAAAATTTTCTATGCTTCACTTTCCATACGTGGGTTATATTAACAAAAGTCACGTATACACGCGAGTTTCATCAGACACAGTCGCGTATGCATTGATGATAAGAGAATTTATATGCTAGCTGAAGATCTGGAGCAGAGGCTCAGGGGGAGTAACAGTCTGATTGTTAATAACTGTATTATTGACTCTATATCAGCTTAATTTCTCTTTTTTAAATAATGATGAAATGATATTTGGTTACTTATGTTGAAGATTATGGATGAGTCCTGGTTGCTTGATGATGAAGAGTATTCGTTTCTGAGATGAAAGTCTTATAAATCAGAGATAAGGACAGATCATGCAGAGATTGTTGCTGATGACTTGCTGATAAAGGTATTCAGGTTGCACTAGTTAAGGAGGAGCACTAGTTCAGGGGGAGCAGCAGGTTGAATACTAATGATTGCATTGTTGGCAATATGACTACTTATTCTTTGGTTTTTGTGATACTCATGCTCAAATGATGATGACTTGGTACATGGTTTATTATGATGAGATTTTGAGCCCTGGTTGCTGATAAGTATCTTTTGTGCTCACACATGGATGAGTTGGATGTCGTTTTATTCAGAAATAAGAATAGATCATGTAGAGTGTTTCTATGGTTGAGATCTTTTGCCTACATATGTTACTTCATGTTAAATCTTGAAGATCATGGTGATATTGGACCACATGGATGATTGACACAGAATTGAAAATAGTGTTCTGGTATGATAATCTCTCTTGGAAAGATTGTATTGATGCTGCAAAGAATCTGAAGGCTTGGTTACTAATGGGCTTATGCTACAACCGGTGGATGACGCTTGAAGACACAACTACACTGTTCTGTAGTCCAAGGAAGCATTCAAATATCTCAGAAAGAAGCTGAACATTGGCTTTTTCTCACAGAGGATCAGATTTGGTTAAAATTTAGAAGATGGCATTGGATACGCGGATTTCCTGAAACACAGTCGCGTATATACGCGAGTTCATGCACAGAAAACCACGTATGACTGATTGCTAACAATTTTCTGTTTGGAGTCAGCTCTCTTCAGCACAGCTGCAGTGCTGTTTGGTATCTCTGATACTGTTTGGTCTCTGGTGGTGTTCCAGTTCTCATAATTCTATTTCTAATGTTTTGATAAAGATGCCTTGATGATTTGTTGGTGAAAGTGTTCAGGATGCACTAACTAAGGGGGAGCCTTAGTCATATGGAAAGGATGCTTTGATGCACAAATTCAGGGGGAGCATTAGTCTTGCTGAGTATAATGCATTTTTGGCATTATGGTGGTTCTGATATATGATCTCTCTTGAGGTCTTTTTGGTATTGGTTATGAAAAGTCATATTTGTATTTTTGATGAAAAGGTCATGTTGAGACCCATGATGTAAAATTTGTAATATTCAGCCATGTAAGGACTTGTCAAATTTGTAAACCCACTTGGTTGGGTAGCTGAGTCAAATTTTGTAAACCCACTTGATTGGGTAGCTGAGTCAAATTTGTAAACCCACTTGGTTGGGTCGTTGAGTCTCATATGTAAATCCACTTGGTTGGATATTTGATGTAAGTATGAGTCATTGGTGATAGGAAGTTCATAGAGTCATGTACTTCATTGAAAAATATGCTTGAAAATTCAGCATGAACTCAGGGGGAGAGTATGTTGGTTTTGGTCCGCCCTTTTCCCTTGATGTCAAAGGGGGAGAGTGACAAGGTGTTTGAATGGTGTCAAAATTGGAGAGAGTGACATGGTGTCATTGTATTCTTAATGTACCTATCTGTTGTGGTAACCAAACACCTTTGTGGTTGCCATCAAGTCCAAAGGGGGAGATTGTTGGCAATATGATGCAAAGTGTTGTCCTTGATGGCAACCCACCTTGATGAAGATGATGACAACTTACTTGATGAAGTTGTGCTTGATAGAATATGTTCTTAATGAAGTAAATCTGATGTATCTACAGTGAGTATAGAAGGTAGTGAAGAAAGGAATTCAGATTGTGCTAAATGTATGGTGAAAGAGTATGTTTCAAGGCATACGCGGATCTGTCTAAGGGAAGTAGCGTATGCACGCGGAAAAGAACGTGCAAAGTCGTGTATGGGCTAAAGCACTCTAAAAGTGCAAAACCAGGGGTGACCACCATGGTATTGACCCATTGTATTGGGTAATGATCCGCCTAATTGACCCCGTCCAGGAATACCATCGGAAGTAATGTTGTTTTGGCTCATGGTATTGAAAAAGGGGCTCATGGTATTGAAAAAGGATAAACCTATATAAAGAGATGAAATTCATTATGCAAATTATGAGTGTGGGAGCAAGATGTCTGAGCTTGAATGAATACTTCTCTATGAAGTATATCTGTATGGAAAGGGTAAAGGTTTGATGATAGATCTGAATCTATGATGCACCTATGAAGAAATGATGAAGCGGGATATCTAGATCTGAAATGTACTTGTATTTGCTAGATCTGTTTATGGAATGATTAGATTTGTGATGAGGCGAACATCTGTCTGAGGTAAAGGGTAAAATCTGAAGTGATGTATCTGTTGTGAAGAATTGCAATGACATAAAAGTCTGAAGAACCATACGCTAGTTCGCCGAAGAGGAAGCGCGTATATACGCGGCTTCGCTGAAGAGAAAGCGCGTATGCACAATAAAATTAGCTCTGTAATTTGTACTGAAGTATACGCTGGTTTATGTGGACGGAAGCGCGTATATACGCGACATCAGTGAAAGGAAAGCGCGTATGCAAACTAGGGTTTGCTGAAGTTTGTGGTAAGAAATGTCTGATCTATTCTGCTGTGTTACTGCTATCTGTATTCTACAGTGCTGAGTTGTCTGTATCAGTTTGGTTGTATGATTGAGCTTAAAAGTATGGAAAGGGTCCAGTCTGAAAATATGATGAAACGTGGCCTGCAAGTTTTTTTCTATTGAAGTTGTTGGATCCAGTGTGAAAATTGATGAAACGTGGTCCAAGGTGGTGCTGAAGGTTGTAGCCTTCAGTCAGGGGGTTGTAGCTCCCTTCCAGGTGAGGCTGGTAAACGAGATCAGGGGGTCGTAGCTCCCTTCCAGGAGAGGCTGGTAAACGAGTCAGGGGGTTGGAGCTCCCTTCCAGGAGAGGCTGGTAAACGAGCGCAGGTGGGTGCCTGCGTGCTGGTAGGAGTCTGCACCAGCACATATGTTGTAAGATGTTTTCTCTATAACAAAATATTGAAGGCTGAGCAACTGCAGCGGTGGTTTTCTCCCGACTTGGGTTTCCACCTAAAAATCCTGGTGTTCATGTGTGATGCTTTGTGTGATGGTTTATTCGGTTCTTACTGCACATGTTTACTGTTTATTGAATATCTGATGAATAAATGATGGAATGGTTTAAGTGAAGAATTAATGACATAATTAGTTCTCTGTGTATACGCAAGTTTAATAAAGGGTATCCGCGTATATACGCGAGTCTTCTTCAGGAAAGTAGCGTATGGGTTTTGAAGTAAAGAAAATTAAAAAGTTTTGAATACGCTGTAAATACTGATTCAACACCCCCCCTCTCAGTATTTTTCCCAACAATTTTTATGAAATTTTCTAGTAAAAATATTACCAGTAGTTTTTAATAAAGAAACTATATGCCAAATACATTCTCTTCAGTTGTTACAATTGTTATGATTGTGGCCCGGTTAATGGTGAAGGCTACTCATAAAAATGTGTTGAGAAAAAGTAATTCTAAGGCTTCACCTATCTTCTATGTCATCGACTACGGTGCCCGTCTAATGATGATATGACGGTGACTACCTTTTAATCAATTATTATATATATTCAATGGTGCACTAAGCATATCTTCCCCTTCAACTCACCACAGTATTGGGAATAGTTTTTCTTTCTATTAACAATCCATAAGATATTTATAATTTTTTTTTGTGATAATCACATGCAAAAGAAAATTTCCAATGCGTTTTAAACCAACCAGTGTGGATGATGAACCACACTAGTTGGCTTGAAACGTGTCGGCAATATTCTTTAGCATGTGAATATTACCGAAAAAAATTCTAAAGCCTAAATTCTGAAAGTCCAAAAAATATATCTGTTACTTTATATACATTTAACCCTCTATAAAATATACCTTTCACTTCTTTATATATAAAATGGGCTCCTACATTTTTTGCAGCATCAAGTCTCAGCCTATGAACTTCCATGGTGCGCCTTCTACCATTTCTGATGGATGGCTCTGCATGAGTGATTTCCTCCACTCCATGAACATCCTCATGTAGCTGATCCACATCTTGAGACTCATCTTTGGGAACCAACAATTCCTCCTCTGCATGCAAGTCCAACTCCCTCTCAAGGGACAACTGCATGGCTTTCCCCTCATCAGATTTTATATCTCGTCGCACAACAATCATTTTGTTGTTTGGAAAATACACATGATAATTATGGGGTGTTTCTATGTACCCCACAAAAATCCCAACCTCAACAGTCAGTTCCAGCTTCTTTTTGACATCCTTGGTCACATGCACAAAATAGATAAGCCAAAAGTATTAAAGTGTGAAACATCAGGTTTCTTACTAGTGAAAGCTTCTTCAAGTGTAATCATGCCAAGTACTCTATGAGGAAAAAGATTTTTCACATAAACCGTAGTATTGCATGCTTCTGCCCATAAATGCATTGGTAGGCCTTGATCATGCAACATCACTCGTGCTGCACCCACGATCGTTATGTTATTCCTCTCTGCGACCCCATTTTGCTATGGGTTATGAGGTGCTATGAGTTCTCTTCGAATTCCTTCTTTGCTATAGAATTTCTTGAATTAGTTAGATATGTATTCTCCACCATTATCGCTCCTAAGATATTTCACTTTCTTCCGTGACTCTTTCTCCACTAATGCCTTAAACTCATAGAACTTTGATAATGTTTGATCCTTCTTCTACATGAAGAAGATCCAACATTTACGAGAAAATTCATAAAAAAAATAACATAGTGCTTATGTTTTGTTGTTGAAGCAACCGAGAATGGTCCACACACGTCTGTGTGAATTCTCTCAAGGATCCCCAAAGCACCACTATCCAAATACCACACCAATCCCAATGCACCTGACACCATGCATGTGATCAATGAAAAGTCAAGCTCAAATTGTCAGGCAAGGGCCTCACCAGCTGCAGATCCAACATCCTTCTTGTTCTTCTTCTTTTGTGGATAATTATTTGCAAAATTCCCATGTTCGTGACAGTGAAAACCATTCACCTTGGACATGTCCTGCTTCTTGCCTTTGGACCCGAACTTAGAATGGAATTTCTTATCCTTCCCCTTCTTCACCTTGGTAGCCAAAGCACAATCCTCTTCATCATCATGCTTATATGAAGAGCCATCTCTGGTTTTCCACCTAAATTCCTCCTGCACCAAATCTAACCACAGTCATTCCCAATCTAGAAAACTTTCCAATCCGTTGATAGAGTCTTCATAACTGTGCCAACTCTTAGGAATTCCTAGGATATCCAAGCTCACCAAATCATCATCAGCGACTGTTATTCCCACCCCAGTTCATCCCGAAATTGGACAAAATTCGTGAGATACTTTGGAATGGTGTCACCCTTTTCCATCTTGATATTCATGAGTTTATCTTTGAGTGCCAATTTCCTATGGTTGCTACTTCTTTGGAATAGATTTGTCAAAACACTCCACATTGCATATTTTGTGGCTTTCCCAAGGAGACTTGAGAAAATGTGGTATCGTACTCCCTCCAACAGGATCATTCTCATCTTTGCCACTTTATTTTTCCATGCATCAAGATTTGTAGCATCTGCAACATCGGGCTTAGGAACATCTTTTTCAATGAATTCCTTTAACCCATTTTCTTCGAATAATGCCTCCATCTTGTCCTTCCAAGAAATTTAGTTTGATATGCCCTCAAGTGCATACTCTAACATCAAGCCATTGAAAGCCATTTTGATCTTGAATCAGTTGTAGCACCAAGAAAGTATTTCTGCAAATTCGAATTCTATCTAGTCACAAAATCAACTCCTGCTTCACTTCTGCAATTTCCTATGCTCTGATACCATGTAGAAATTATAACATATGTATGTATATCTTGGATTCACCCGATCTAACAATTTACTAAATTTAAATACTGAATCACTTCTACAAATATTTTGTAGAATTAAAAACACAATCGCCAATCACATGAACATGAAGAAAGATCAATCACACACAACACAAATAATTTCTCAAGGAAAGCTTATAGCTAAAAACCCCACTATATTCTATTTTATATTATATCATGGATCATGAAATAATTACATACAAAACTATTCTCACAAGAGCCCTTAGTGCATCAGCTAATTGTCTCACATTGTCATACAAAAACTGGCAAATTACTTAGCCAATTTACTGCCTCCAGACAACCTACCTTGTTTGCGCAATCCCTATTGAATGAAATCCATGAATTGATGCAAACCTTTCTTCCTTGACTGCGTAAGTATCATTGGCACATCCAATGAATGTTTTCCTACATGTTTGCAAGCAGATAATGTCACAACTAATATTCAACTTCCCTTTCTCCTAGAACTCAACTAGGTCTCCACTGGATCTAACATGCATGCAGCTAATAATAGTAAATCCTGAATTGCATGTGATATCACTGCATGTGAATTAATGAATATTTAATTCACTTGATCTCTCACTACTTGTATCTTTAGTGGAAACTACAATAACTGATTTTAACTCACTTAACCGAGTTAAAATATTTACAACTTGCATTAACTAATGCACCACTGCACTTCAAAATCTGTTACAATTAGAATTACTCTACATGTCCCACCAACCAACCTCTAACTCAAAATTCACTAGCTAACTAAATTTTCCACTTCAGGTAACTCTTTCAAGTCCATATTGAGAATATATTACAGTTTAATGTCCATCTAAATTAAGGGATAATAAAAATGTACATGCACCCAAAAATAGCACTGTGGGCCCCACCCTTGTTTGGTTGCTTAATGTATCCAGATGCTAAATGAAATTAGGTGCTTAATGCACTAGGAATGGGTGTTGTATCTTCTTCTTGAATCTCAACAACACTGTGGACTTAGCTAAACAACATAAGCTTGCATAGAAATGTCAATCGACAAATCTAGCTCTAAATAGATCAGAAATAATAGTCTAAAACCTTCCTTCTATTGTGCCTTCATCTTCATTATATAGATTATGAGCCTTCTATAGTGTAGGCCCACATCATAACTGCACTGGCTATGTGGCCACTAGCCTCCATGAATATTGTGTTGTCTCTCCATGATCTCCATCATGTCTACATTTAATTCCCACTCTCTCCATCATGTGTGCATTAGATGCACCACTTCCTCCACTATCTCATCATAAGTGCTTTATGATCTTACTTTGAATGAGCTATGATATTAGTTGACCTCCTCCAAGATCCTCATGATTTTATATTTAAGATCCATGATTTGCACTCTTCCATCATTTAAGAAGCTACTCCACTACTTCATAATGTAGATCTAAATCTAAAATTTCCACATACACACATGAAAAGTGAATTTTATTCATCAATGGGGTTTGTGGGTCCCTCCACCCTCTTATTTGCTTAATAAATTATGAAAATTAGGAACTCTAATATTCCAATTATCTTGTGGAAGATTGGGAATATTACAACTCGCTATGTCTACCAGGGCATGGTTACACAACTGGGCAAGGCATAGAGGGGGAAGATAAAGGTATTCATTATGTGAGTATCCTCTGCAGCATCATGTATGAGAGGGTAGTGAAGCTTAGGCCTTTTGTGGAAGTACCCTTGGGTCCTCCGAGGGATCCTAGGATGCATCAATGGGCACCTGTGATTCCTCGTGGTGGAGGAGGAAAGGTAGGTTGCTATTGGGATGCGACGATTGAGGCATGATTTGAGTCGAACCCATATATTTTTATGGACTACCCATGCTCTGCAATATACTTCTGGGTGGAATTGGATATGGCTCTTCTTGTAGGTTATGCATGGGGCTTGACAGGTGTGAATTTTTATGCTTTTCTACATTTTGAGGGTTTTTACTATATATAGGTCTATATGTCTTTGATGGTGACACCGATATTATTTTTGGTTTCTCTTGCATATGTGGGTTCGGTAGGGCGTCCTACCACTAGAATTGATGGGCCATCTACCTTTGAGGAGGGTCCCAGTTGGGTTTGGTCAGGCCCCGGTTGGAGGGAAAGGTCATGCAGGAGGTTCTTTAAGGGAGGGAATTAGCACTGCAGATATCGGTGGGGATGACTTTCTCATTACCCGTGCTAAGGAAGTCGAGGCATGGGTAGTGGTGATTCGAGACACGGGTACCCGCAGTGGAGGATCAGTTTTCTATTGTCGACCTTAGAGTGATGGTAGTAGAGGCTTGGGCTGAGGTTGTTGACACTTGTGCATCAGGTCTAGCTGACTCATGCAGGGGGTTGGAGAGGTTGACCTATGGTATGACGACCCGATGTTTCTTTTATGATTTGGACGATGTCTAGCTCGAGACGGTGATGACTCGAGAGGGCACACCGCCTGACTTTATGTTGGGCCACACTTACAGTTTTGGATGCTACACCTATACTAGCATCGGGTGCACAGTCGATGACTACAATAATGTATTTTTGGTTTCTAGATGATGCAGGGTTCCAAGTCATAAAGTCTATTCCCCATTTGCAAAAGGGACCTGCCACAATGACTGGGTGCAGAGGATCGATAGGTTATCTTGCCTTGTGGGTGAAGCATTAGCATTGCTCGCACCATTTAAATTCTTGAATGCAATCGTGGAATAGGGTGGGCCAAAAATAACCAGGCTGCAGAAATTTTTGGGCAGTACCCATCCCTGAGAGGTAACCACTACAAGCCCCACTATGGGAGTCATTTAAGGCTTACTCAGCTTGGTCGTGTGTGAGACATTAGCATAAAACAGTGTCAACGCCTCTTTGATAAAGGGCATCTCCCATGAGAAGGTACCAGGGGGCTTGATGGCGTATGTACCTTCGGTCATCAAGGATGAGCTGTGTTTTGAAATTTTGGGATCAAAAGAATAGGAGAATGTCCCTGTACCAAGGGTCCCTGGTCATCACTAAGAATATATTTTTGTCTCGTAGTGACTCGTAAACTAGGGATCCTTGAGTCAGACTTATAAGGTCAGTGATGAACTCAGTTAAGATTAATGTTTTTTTCTCTTGGGGGAGCTAAACTGCAGGTCGAATTCCTGCAGTATTACTACCCATAAATCATACTTATGGTTCATCAGACGGCGGGTTAGCATATATCTCATGGGGTTGATAGTTGCTATGACTGTTGTAGTCCTTAGGATGATGTAATGCCAATTTTTTTGTATTACGTCTACTAGTGATAGGGAAGTTTTTTTCTTTTGGTTCGTATTTTAAAACAGGTCCAGATAGGTTCTTATTGACGTAATAGATTATGTGCTCTTTATTATCTGGCCCTTCTTGGACTAACTCCCCAGCTATGGCTGTGTCTGATGTTAATAGATATAAGGTGTAGCCTTTGTCGTAATTGGGTGGACTGATCAAATGGGTTTAAGACAATGTGTCTTTTGGTGCCTCAAATGACTTTTGAGCTTGATCATCCCATTTGAATGGAAATTCTAGATGGAGTAGGCATAGGAAATCTTGTGCACAAGTTTCATATTCAGGGACAAAGCATCGTAAGAAGTTGGCTTTCCCCTGCAAGCTTTGAAGTTGTTTGAGAGTTTTAGGTGGTGGCACTTCTTTGATTTCCTGGACCTTGAGGGGGTCAACTCTGATCACTTGTTAGGATACAATGAATCCTAATAGTCTTCCTTCATTAATGCAAAAGACACACTTGAGGGGCTTCAACCGTAGGTTGTAGTGTCGACATCATTGGAATACCAACCGTAAGTCCTCCACATGATCAATTCATTTCTTGGATCATACGATGAGGTCATCCAAGTAAACTAAGATGAGGTGAGACAAGTCCTGGAAGATATAATTCATGGCCCGCTGTAAGGTGGCTCCATCATTTTTAAGACCGAAAGGCATAACTTGATATGCGAACGTGCCCCAAGGGGTAGTGAACATTGTCTTGTACTGGTCCATATGTCAGATTTGAATTTGATTGTGCCCTAATAATCTGTCAATGAAGGACAAGGCCTCATGACTAGCATAAGAATCAATGATTTGGTCGATAAACGAGGTAGGGTAGTAGTCCTTGGGACAAGCTTTATTTAAATCTCAAAAATCGGTGCATACTCGGATGGTGGCCTTTTTTTTCATGACGGGTACAAGGTTGGAAACCCATGACGTGTAAGTGATTAGGTAGATGAACCCAACCTTTTAAAGTTTTTCAATCTCTTGCTTGATTGCTTCTGCCTTGGATGGGTGTAATTGATACTGCTTTTGGCAGACTGGTGATATGTCAGGCTAGGTGTCAATGTGGTGTTCTACGATGGTGGGGCTAAGCTTTGGCATTTCTGAATAACCCCGTGCTAGAATATATCCATACTCTTGTAATAATTTTGTATAAGTGACTATGTCATCTAGGGAGCATGCTTCCCCTAGATATATTTATTCAGTTTTTCTTGGTTTTCTTGAGAAATTCACCTTAATGGTTGGCGAAATATTTGACATATTCCCTTCTTCGAACGCATCGGGTGCTGGGATAGAATTTTTGAACCAATATACCTTCCCTGATGGAAGGAATTCTTTGGATTCAATGGCATATATATCCTAGGTTTTTAGGCTACTAGGCCCGAACGTATTTTCTGGAAGAAAAAACAAGTGGTAATGCATTGAGTCCCACAAACATTCTAGTTTCGTCATGGCCTCTAGAATATCTTCGTCAAAGTGAAACAATATTGGTTTGTGCAACGTCGCGAGGAATTGGTTAAAGCCTAACAGTGTTGGCTGACAAACATGAATATGATTCTGTGGTTGATGTCGTGGAACTAGACGAGGTTGATAATGTGCAGATGGGTTTATTTTGCACCATCGATGGTGCTACTACTATTGTGGTAGTTACAATAGTCTCAAAACTAACACGAGTCATGGTTTCCATGCATGATTAGATGAATCATATATGGTGTTTTGTGTCATCAACATTAAACAGTGGAATAATTTCTGTTATGGTGGTTTGTTTGAGAGACAACTTGTCCTCTTCTGGAGGCATACTACGGGTACGCATACATTCCTGTACTTGGAAGTTACATTGGATGCATAGGTTCCGAAATGTTTTCATCATGGGGAACATATCTGTTTCATGGTTATGGCTCATACAACTGGCGCATGGAGTAAAGGTTCTTATCGAGTAGATGGTGTGAGAACCAACACTACTTTCTATGCCATAAGTGGATGCTTGGAGATTTTTGGGCACTCGGGCATTTTTTCACTTCTGCCATCTCCGAGCCTTTGGTCTTGGTTAGTGTGGCTCCTTTAGAGAGTCCAAACTCAACGCTACTCTTGCCGCTTGTAACCTTGGGAAGTATTCATCATTCATAGTGTGGTGGAATTATTGTGAGCAAATCCTGCAATAACAACGTGTGATCTTCTCTTGATTAGAGAGATGGATCTATGGTATGGTGGTGACCATGCAAATATTGTTAGTGATTTTCTTGAGTTCCTGACATTGATTGACCATGTGGCCCTTTCTATCGCATAGAACACATGTTGTTCTAGGTCACCTTTGCCTTCTTAGGGTTTTGGTGATGATGGGGAGAAGGGTGCATTGCACCACGCTGCCTAGGATTGAAATTGGTTACGTCCTGGTATTTGGTGACCAATGAGCGTATGGCATCTGTTAGGGTCCTATAATAATAGGATTCATAAATTTGAATTGAATTTGATTAGTATTGTAATATGTACATACTTTTCTTTCTAAAATATTGTTTTCCTATGTAAAAAATAAAAAATGTAAAGAGAGTAAAAGTCCTAAAAGAAAAATCAAAGGATTGAAACAAAAAAGATAAAAAATAATATAAAAATGAACCCCAACAAAAAGGAGATATAATAGACCATGAAAGTGATGCAAATTCAAATTCCACTACTTTTTACTTTACTTTACAAAATAAGATTATGTGCAGCTTGTCAAAACTGCCACAATCCATGAAAGTAAAACTCTTTAGTCTTGACCTTTCATGCTGATAGATAGAGAATAAAGATATAGCCAAAATTTTTAATCTCGGTAGATCAATATTTAGCTAGAAAATAATAAGGAGCTCAAGAGTTTAATCTAAGCCCTTGGAAGTAATAAGGTTAGAATTAGATAGTTTGTTGTTAAAACCAAAATGAATAAGGGTCTGAAAGCTCAAATGCACCCAAAGAAATGAAAAAAAAATGTTAGGATAGCTTATGGGTAGGCAGAAGCAGTTTTCACAAGGCATGGATAGCAGAAATTGGTTATTTCATATTTACTAATTTCCCTTGTAAAAATACCCCTTCCCCTTCATTTTTATTCTTTCCCCTTACTTCACTCTTTTTCCCTTAAAAAACCCCTTTTCCTAAGTTAAAATGCATATTTTCCTTTGGAAAAATAAAATTCCATTATTAATTCCCATTTCATTCATAATACCCCCTAAAATACATATATCCTAAGTTTAACACATTAATATTGGGCCCCACTATGAAAAACCCACCCTGATATTAAGTTTTAACACTATCCTTAGTGTATTTTAAAATCCTGCACTTATTAAAATTTCAGTGTATATTATAAACATATTAACTTTATGTATTAATTCCCTTAAATGCACGTAAACCCCGTATATATCAATTCCTTATTATAAAGTCCCAACCCTTATGTTAATTAACATATAAATGCTATTATATTACCCCGCCTATACATAGGTCCCACTTTCCCTAACCCCATTGGTTATACATTAAACCCCTCCTATTATAAACCCCGACCATGTATATTAAACCATAGCCTTTCATACATATCCCATCGCATTGACTTTAAAGTACCGTGCCCCATGCCTATCAATTCCCAATCAAGCCCTACTATTTTCCAACCATCGGATCTTAATCAACCAGATCTAATGGCCAGTAATCTTTATCGCACACCCGATAGCCCATTCTTTAACTACCCCGAGACCTTGCAAAATGCATGGCTTTCAGAGCCTCGCTCCTGGCTAGGTGGCACTATTCCATTTGATCGCATTCTCAGGAAACTTACCACCTACCACCTTCTGCCAATGCGAAAACCATTGGGTTTTATTATGGCTTGTTGTGAAAACCACTCCCTTTTGAATTAACCCCGCGCATTCAATGCTAAAACACTATTGGTTAAAAATCCATATAGCTGCCCTTTGCAACCTTTTTCACCACTTTCTGTTATCATTCGCATAGAAGAAGCATTGTCGACCTGTTTTCAAGCTTATACATTGGTGTCAGCCTGTTTTCAAGCTTATACACTAGTGCCGACTTCTTATTTAACCCAATTCAACCATAATTAACCACTCTTTGCTGCTAAAGATACTGCACAACCATTCTGAAACCTTATATAGACCAGAAGAGCTTCAGAGAACCTCCGTTGCCTCAGAATCCTTGCAAACCATAAATCTTCATTTTTCTCTAGGTATTCTTCAGTGCTTAGGGCAATAGTTAAAACGAGAAAGTAATTCAATAATTAAGCCAATTTCGGAGCCTCTGCAAACGTAAAGAAATCACTATAGCTTCTCAAATCCTTTTTTCTACAAACCCTGGACCTATTTTCATAGGATTCCCAAGGCATGAGACTTTTTTTTATCACAGATAGTAATAATTGGCCAATTAACTTCTCAAACCCTTCTGTAAACTGTTATAATCTTTCAGAGGTGCTCCTAAAGGCCTAAATATATCTTTCTAAGTCAAAAGAGTAATCAATTGATAAAAATTAATAAAAAAATGGCCCCCAAAGGTATTGTAACTCTAAATCCCATGCAACCTCTAGTTGTAGATGTGGAACATACTCCTTTTGTAGATAGAGAATTTAAAATTAATGACACAGTCACTGAGTTTAATCTACTTGAGCTCCACTACTGGAGCCATGACAAATCAATTGATCAATCAGATGAAGTTTTAATTTTGGATTCTAATTTGCCAAAGTATGTTGTCCCACAGACTTTCCAATGCCCATAAGTAATCAGACTTTGTCAATCTTTCAATTTCCCTAATCAAATAGCCCTAATAACTCCCGGAAAAGAAATTATGTTCATCATCACAACTGAGTCAATTAACGCATATCCAACCTATACCAGTTGAAACCCCTTTGTCCATTGAAGCTCTTACACAGTTATACCTGAATCTGGACTTCCCCAAGAGGTTTGAGATATATCAAATTTTCATGCCTTCATTAGTAGAAACTCCCAAAACAAATCCTCCTTACCCATTTGCAGTATTTTCTGAGAGAACCAAACACATCATCACAATGTTTTCTTTCATTTTGCGTTATTTTACTAATGAGAATGTTGATGCTTTAGTATTGGGTTTCCTATCTACTTTCACACCTGGTCAGCCTCCTGCTGCCATTTTCATTTTTTCCCAATGGCTTGCTAATACTATTCATGAACAATTGGTCAAAATGCCTGAAGAAGGTGTCTTCAAGTATTCCTCAGTTTTCTTCCACATGTTTCTGTACTTTCAGTCTGAGAAATTTTCCATCAACCTTCAAAAGCTTGATGTTGAAGGTAATCCATAGTCAGTTATATTTTGGACTCCATTAATCAGAAAACACTCCATACAGTCCACCTATACACAATTCATTGATTGTTTCATTCTTCGTATGGTCAATATGTTGAACAAAAACATGCAATGAAGAATAAGTGAGGAAATTAAGAAGGTCCTACAATTATCTGAACATAGTAGGACAGGAGATTGGTACTTGTATCAAAAACATACAGAGATTAGAGTATATGGATCAAATCTTATTCCATATAAATTGCCCAAATACCTCCCAATGAGGTTATTTTCCCTTGATTATATAAACATATCATTAATTTTGATGCAATCAATTTATTAGCAACCAAAAAGAAGACACAATTTAAGATTAAGAACCAGGTTGGCCCTTTTATTTGCAATAGTAGAGATGTAGGTCCACAAGGACAAAAAAATTTGCAGGAGCTTAATTTCAGTCAGAGTTTTCAATGGTACTATGATCCTTTAGGAGTAATAAGAAAATTCAAAGTCAAATGTAAATTAACTCATGTAAATGAGAAAAAACCAGACATCGAAAAGTAATCCAATCAGTCTAAATGGTTGGAGAACACTTTTAAAGAGGCAGATAAGCAAGATGATACTAAATCTTGCAAACTCTAGCCCAAGAAGATAGGAACTCAAAAAGAATTAGACAGGAAGGATCATACACTACAGAAGCTACAATTGAAACAAAATTTAAATGGATGTAAAGGAAGAAGCCAAAATTAAATCCTGTCAATGAGGAAGTAGAAACAATTGAAGTAATTGATACAGATACAGTTGGAAAGGATAATGCACCATTTTTAGTTGCTAAAAAAACACACCAGCCTTCAACTTCAAACACTTAAATGATTCAAAAGAAACACAGTGTTGAGGTTTCTTCTTCAAAGAAACCATTTGACAGAGAAATTGGTATTAAAGAAAGATACAAGGACATCAAAGCCAGAAATGAGGAAATCAATACTGCGATAAATTCCCAATATCTAAAACAGACTCTTTCCACCCATAGCAGACTACTCTCAACCTTTGATTATAAGACTAAAATGATGCAAATGAAATTTCTTCAGCCCATAGTTCAAACTCCTAAGTCATCTTCTGATTACAAAAATACAAATTTTGAGGTCATGGCTAAGGATGTTCATCCTTTGGACCAAATTGAATTTCATAAATAGGCAGGGTAAATGATATATTCTACAATGAACTCCAGGGACATGAGTGTATATAAGCTACAAAACACTCTTGGGAACTTCAGAGATGAACTCAAATTTGAAAAGGCATCTTCATAGGCTAAGGATAACATAATCAAACCACTAGAATATTTGGTTATTGAAGTATGATATGATCCTAATAATGTCAAAGTTGCAGAAGAATTGATAAAAAAGAAGAATGCAAACATTGTTGCATTAAGAAAGCAACTCAAAATTCCTCCTACAAAACATCCTCAATATAAAGAAATTCTAGAAAGTCAAATCCAAAAAGATGAGATGATGAATTTCATCCTTCAATTAAATTCTCAAATAAAAGAAATGGAAAATGAAATGGACAAGTTAGTACATGAGAAACAAGTCAGATCAGAATAATTCCATGTCACTGTCATTCTAGTAGTCACTATCGCTGTTGCTTCCACATTAGCAGAATCATTAGCCCCTTCCATTCCAATGGCTATAACACTTCTTGTCACATCAGCTATAACTTCAACAATAGAGTCTTCTACATCAACAACACAACCAACTGATGAAGCAGGAAAAATAGTGAAAGTAATGCAAGAAATTTATATTCAAACAAATGAAATAAACAAACTTAAAGAACAGCTTAAAATTCTGGAGGATGAAAAGAAACTAGTACAGATTATGCATAAAAATGAAGTACAGAAGTCAAAGAGATTCACTAACCAAGTGCAACAATTAGAGAGAGATCTAACACTGAAATAACCAATGGCACAAGCGAAACAACAACTATGGGCCAATATCATTGAATATGTCAATGATATTTTCCCATCCATTTAGGTTATCTATGAACAAAAATATCTAATTAAAGCAACAAATGAGGTTATTTAGAAAATCAAGGAAGAGCAGGGTAAAAATCCAGAGGAGGCTAATGAAATTATCAAGTTTCTCAATTCAAAGAATAAACAAGAATTGGAAGAAATTGGTATATATGATAGAACAGATACCATTCTTGAAGTGAGGAAGGTTATTTCAAAGAGAAACTTGATGTTACAGCTGGAAGAAAAATGTTAGAACATGGAGATTGCCATAACCAGGTTCATGGTGAAGTTTGACCTCTTGAGGCAGAAAGGCCTTCAAAGTCCTTTGGTTATTCATGACAAATTGATGAAACAAGAGGATTATGATAAGAAAATGAGAGAAGTGGCCAAGGATCAAGCTAACATTCCTTCTTCACAAGGAATTCCAACACAGAAAGTTCTCTACAAGAATTTTGAAAATCTTTTTTACCTGCAACATGAGGTAAAACACCTATTTGTCAATAAGCCTACATTTTCAAAATATACAAAGGAAAATGAAATATTCAGAAGGATGGTGAAAATAAAATTACCAGAGGCTGAATCTTGGGAAAAGTTGAATGATTTACTGTGAAGGTAAAACAATAAATAGAGTAGTCAAAAGGTTAAAAAACAATAGTGACAGTTTCAAGTAAAAAACAGAGACAATTAAATAGTATCAGTTATAGTTAAAGTGTATTAGGTGAAAGTTAGAGTTGAATTCAAATCAGAGATGATAAATTAGAGTGAAATATTACTAGCGTAAAGGACATTCCACTACCTAACAAACAACCTCCGTTGAGCAAACAACAAAGAGATAAATCGGCAACAAATAAAAGACATCAAACAACAAATTCAATAAAAGCAGGGATAGCTTGCATTAGTTAGATAGCTATCTCTATCTTCTTGCATGAAGATATTTATTTTTCCATGAATAATTCCTAAGTTTGTTTTAGGATATTTTGTAAGTGTTTTTGTATAAATACTTCACATTTCGAAGTATTGAGTGTGGATGAATTTCTAAATATTTCTATAGTTGTACTATTCTGGAACTTGAAGGTGATTGTACCAATTTCAAGTCAGCAGACTGGATTGAAGCAATAAAGCATCATATTATAGGATGCATGTGTTAGGCCACTTTAGTGAAGTATTTTCACTTGTTCTTTATTAATTTCTTATGCTATTTCACATGCTTATATGTTTTCTTAATATAAATTATATAACAGGAATGCTATTACAAAATATGTTTAATTACACTTTGTCTTGAATTGTTTATCATTTACATGTTTTATAATGATATCCATATTAAGGAATTCTTAATTACTCCCTAGTTTCAACTGACCTCTGTCTTTTCACTCATTATCCGGATCTGAAAACCCTTAATTGCTTTCTCATCCCGATTGAAACCATTTTCACCATCAGCGTGAAGATCTGAAATGAACCAGCTATCTTTCCTTATAAACATTTCCTTTAGACCTTTATTCTTCTCTGGCTACTTGACATAGTGACTCCATTTACCCAATGGAATACAGACCTACATCTATCCATCTGAACTAGTTATTCCACAACCAAATCAAATCCAAAATCAAATCCCAAGTAATCCTACATAACTAGCCTAAAATCAACTAAAATCAACAAAGATAATTCATATAGAGAGAGCCCTCTTTGAGCATTATGAGGGCTAGATCCTAAGGCTTAAAAGTACATTTGTGGTTACCTCTAACATTCTTTAAACCAAAAATCATAACAACCCTAAGAATTATTGGAGTGATAACATTCTGGCGACCATACTGGGGAACTAACCAGTCCTTAGTGTTTAAAATTAATCTTAAAGGAAATTATTTTACTTATATTTTCACCTTAAGATTTTTTTAAGGTTGTTATTGAATGTTTTCATTAAAAAATAGAATTCTAGATTTGAGAAGAACCTACTATACTATAATATTCCCAATTAGCCACTGCTACTTGGAATATTATAACTGCTCCATTTTTTAAATAAGAAGTAGGGAATACAATAAAACATATCCCAGTGTGAAGAGGGATTAGATTAGAAGGACAAAATAAAGTCACTTTGGTGTGAAATAAGGGCAAAGAAATGAGCTAGGTTTAGTTGACCAAGTCAACGATGCTGTCACAAGAGGAGGGAAAGCTACTAGGGCAGCACAGTTTTGAAAGGGGAATCTTCTCAAGGAAGTTACATCACCAATGAGTGGGGTCCAAGGTGGAAAATCTCACCAAGGATAAGAAGGAGGAGATAGCAGCAAAGAGATCATTAATTCATTCATCTTTTTTTGGTCTTATTATTGATTGAAAGCTTCAGCTGTTTAGCTGGAGTTGCAACACTATTTAGTGCAAGGAATTCTCATGCGGGAATTCCATCATTCCTTTGGTCTAGCTGATTGGGAGATATAAGGAGGAGGTCATAAGCTCACCTTTCATCATTTTCTTTAGGATATCTATTTTTCATCACATACAGTGCAGTCACCTTCAGTAATTGCGTCATTTCTGCAATAGCAGCAGCAGCTGGGTGAGACCCTCTTGTTTTATGCTTATTTCGGAGGAGGAGGTGTCTATTTCACTCCGGAAGGTCTATTAAGGGAGGCCTTGGACCAATATATGTATTTTTTGTATATTTCAGATTACATTTAGTATTTTATAATATAGAGTTGCTGGGTATAGTGTTATTTTCTGCAGTGTTGTATCTTGTGTTGCTATTTTGCTAGAAACCCTTGCCGGGGTGTTCTGATGTGCTTGTAAAAGAGGTAAAACCTCTTATTTATAATTCCATGATTAATGAAAGCTATAGATATGTATGAAACCATATTTTTTTGTATATTTCATAATAAAAATAATGTTTTTGCAGTCTCCAGCATTCCTATTTTATGAAGTAATGGGATTGCGGTGCTTTTAAGCATATTTGAGCTGGGGAGATATGTTTAGTGTAGCTAGAATGATTTATTTCTGATGCCATTTTATATTTAATCTATATACAACATATAAAAAAGGATCTAAGTCCTATAAAACTTTTTCATTGCATGTTTTTCCTTATACAACATCCTCATTGAAGAAAATACAGAAATCCCTGAAAAGGAATATTACAGTGGTATCAGAGATCTGGTTTCGGCTTAGCTTGTGGGGGAGACTTATCTTCAACATGGAGGAGGAAGACATTTTGAATATCCTACTTCAAACCCTGTAGAACATTGCAAGGGACCTCAAGGAGATGAGACATGAAGGGGATTCTATTGAGTTTTGCCCTGAGGCAAGCACTAGCACTGCAAATGGCATGGGGCATTCAAATGCATCACAACGCTCTACCATGCCTTCACTTCTAACTGGGGGAGATAAGGAGGGAGCCCTAGGAGAATATTTTGAAGAATAAGAACTCCAATCTCAAGGGTTCGAGAAGCACTTGAGCTTTCAAGAGTTTTTCCGGATCAAGGATGGGAGGAGGATTAATCCTCATCAAAAGGAGGAGAACTTGATGCAGGGATCAACCCTACAACGCTGTATGGTAGGGTTCTTCTTGCCCACATTTTATGTGACACCTAAGTGCACAGCCAAGGCTTGGGTGGAGAAGCTGGACACATACTTTTAGTTCAACAAGGTTTCTGAGATAGAAACCATCAAGATAGTTGCGCTGCACCTTGAAGGGGAAGCTCAAGAATGGTGGTTTCATGGACTGACCACACTTGGGCATCATCATATCACTTCATACTAAAGTTTCACTAAGAAGCTAGTGCAAAGGTTTGATCCAAGGGATCCGGAAGCCCACTTTTCCAAGTTAACCAAGCTCAAGCAGGAGGGAGATATTGAGGAGTATATTGCTGAGTATTTGCAACTTTCAGTGATGGCATCCAACCTCGCTATGAGCAGGAAGGTATGCATGTTTATGAATGGGATGGCTGAACCATTGCAGGGGTTGGTCAAATCCACTAAACCATCCACACTCCTAGAAGCTATGGAGAAATCTAGAGATCTACAACACATCTTGCCCAGGGCAAGAACCTTTTTGCAGCAAGAGACTCACTCAAGACCAAGGGAGACAATCCATGTGGAGGGAGAATGTGTTGCAGGAAGGACACATCATGTCAATACTTTCTCCAAGAGGGTTGCCAGTGCTGTACAATCCATGGAAGACTTTGCGCCAACAGGGGGAGCTATTGCAGCGTTAAGAGGATTCCAAAAGTATCTAAGCTTGAGGGTGAGAGGTACTATCATGGGACAAAGAGTTTCTGTGTTGATAGATAGTGGAGCCACTCATAATTTTATTGATGCACAATTGGTACAAAGGAGAGGCATCCACATGGAGGAGTTTGAGGTATTTTCAGTTTTGGTCCCAGAAGCTATGATCTTGCAATGTGCCAAGTATGTTTCGGCACTAACCATTACTATGGGGGTCTACACATTGACAGACCACTTCTTTGTGGTAGACATTCTAGACACCAATGTCATATTGGGAGTCCAGTGGTTAATCACTCTTGGGAGAGTTACCACTAACTGGAGAACCTTGGAGATGGAATCGACAGGAGGGAAGCATGGCCAACAACAAAATATCAAGGGTATAAACACATACCCCCCTCAAGTTGTTTCAAAACATAGGATGGGGGCAGATCTGCGTAGAGGGGATGTTGAATGGGAAGTGGAGCTACATATATGAGAAGTGAAGGGCAAGGATGCACCAGTGCATCCAGATGTTCAGTCTTTCTTGGACCAATATTCTACAGTATTTTGAGATATCCCACTAGGGAGACCTCCTGACCGAGGGTTTGAACATACCATTGAGTTGGAACAAGGGATCCAAGTAGTAATAACCACTCCTTATAGGCACCCCAAGGCTTATAGGGACGAGATTGAGAAAGCTATCCAAGAGCTGCTAGCTCTAGGACACATCCGGCCTAGTACTAGTCCTTTTGCTTCCTTTATGGTTTTGGTAAAGAAGAAAGATGGCACATTGAGGATGTGCATTGATTATAGGGCGTTGAACAAGAAGACTATGAAGAACAAGTACCCTATACCTAGGATCGATGAACTCATGGATGAGTTGAGGGGATCTAGATACTTCTCCAAGATTGATTTGAGATCCAGGTATCATCAAATCAAGGTGAGGGAGCAAGATATCCCCAAGACAACGTTCAGGTGTCACTATGGGCATTTTGAGTTTCTAGTAATACCCTTTGGATTGACCAATGCTGCAGTAACTTTCCAATCCTGCATGAACCGCATCTTCCGTGGTCATTTGAGAAATTTTGTATTGGTCTTCTTTGATGATATTCTTATCTACAGCTACACTTGGGAGGAGCACTTGCATCATATTGAGACAATTTTACATATCCTGAAGGAGTAGCAATTCTATGCCAAGCTATCCAAATGTGAATTTGGCCTCATAGAGATGTTTTATTTGGGGCACATCATAGGAGTGGATGGAGTAAGGGTACATGAGGATAAGATCCAGGCTATCATAGATTGGCCTGAACCCAAGAATGTCATAGAACTCAAAGGGTTTTTGGGAATATGCACTTATTACCAGAAGTTTGTGAAAGGGTTTTCATAACTAGCAGCACCACTCACAGACTTGACAAAGAAGGGAGCTTTCCATTGGACACCTACAATGCAGAGGGATTTTGATAAGCTCAAAGAGGTAATGAGTAGTTGTCCTGTTTTGGTTTTTCCTGACTTTTCTCAACCTTTTGTGCTAAAATGTGATGCATCAAGTGAAGGTATTGGGGCAATTTTAATGCAAGGTGGGCATCCTATAGCCTTTGAGAGTAGGAAGTTTCTCCCTCATGAGAGGTTATACCTCATATATGATAAAGGGATGTTGGCTATCATGCCTGCATTAGCCAAATTCCGACAATACTTGGTGGGGAATAAGTTCAAGGTAAAGACTGATCATAACAGTCTTAGATTCTTCATTGAGCAGAGACAACTCTAGGAGAGACAATAGAAGTGGGTGAGAAAAATCCAAGCTTATGATTTTGACATAGAATATGTCAAGGGAAAGAGAAATGTAGTAGCTGATGCACTATCTAGGAGACCTACAACGCTGTCTTTGAGGGGCATGGACACAGATTAGAAAGCTCAACTTTTGGTTCAGTATTCCAAAGATGATTTTGCATGAGAAATACTTGATGGGGTGGTATCGGATGAGAGGTTTAGAGTGATGGATGAGGTCATATATTACTAGGACCAGATCTTCTTGGCTAAGAATTCCAAGCTCAAGGAGAAGATCTTATGGGCATCACATGATTCCCCACTTTTCAGGCATCAAGGTTTCACAAAGACTTATAGAGCTATCAGAGAGAGATTCTCATGGAAGGGTCTCAAGGAGGATGTTCTTTGACATGTCATAGAATGCACCATTTGCCAAAAGAAAAAGGGAGAACACACTCACCCTGCTGGGTTATAGTAGCCAATACCTATTCCGGATGGGAAGTGGGAAAGTATCTCTATGGACTTCATCACTATCTTATCGACAGTGCAGGGTAAGGACTGCATCTTTGTTGTTGTTGATAGACTAACAAAGTACTCTCATTTCTTTTCCATTTCTGCACATTATACTACTTCACAGGTAGTTGACCTCTTCTTCAGAGATGAATTTAGACTCCATGGTCTCCCAAGGACCATAGTGAGTGATCGGGACAGCTGCTTCATGCATGGCTTTTGGCAGGAAATTTTCCAGTTAGTGGGGACTGATTTGACTCCAAGCACTAGCTAGCATCCCCAAACCGATGGACAAATCGAGATAGTGAACAAGTGGCTAGAAGGCTACTTGAGGAACTATGTGGTAAGGCAACAGAGAGCTTGGCTGCGTTGGCTCCACTTGGGAGAGTATTGTTACAAGACTACTCACCATATTTCTATTGGCATGACCCCATTCCGAGCCTTATATGGGTATGAGGCATTCTCATTTTTTGATGTTATGTTTGGTGCAAGTAAAGCTCCAAGGGAAAAGGAATGGATTCAGGAGAACTAGGACATACTCAGGGCACTCAAAGACAACATCGCCACTACCCAGAACCAACAAAAGATGTATGCAAACCGTGTTCAGATATAAAGATAGTTTGAGGTGGGAGGTCTTTTCTATCTACGTATTCAGCCTTACAAATAGTCCACACTCAAGGAGAAGGGAGCTGAGAAGCTCAAACCATGTTTCTATGGGCCATACAAGGTGGTCAAATGTATTGGTAAGGTAGCATATGAGTTGGAGCTTCCTAAGGGGAGAAAGATCCACAATATCTTCCATGTCTCTTGCCTCAAGAAGGCCATTGGGAGGAATTTAGTTGCCAACATGGATCTGTCCCCTATTGATGATGAGGGCCACTTAATCTTGTAGCCAGAAGCAATCTTAGCCACAAGGGAGAGGCAGCTGAGAAACAGAGTCATCAAGGAATATCTGATTCGATGGAGGGATCTACCAGATGAGGATGCCACTTGGGAGGGAGAGAATATCTTGCAGCATCCTTCTTTACTGTTTCTTGTGGGCAAGCAAATTTTGAGCGGGGAGGACTGTAATATTCCCAGTTAGCCACAACTACTTGGAATATTATAACTGATCCATTTTTTAAATAAGAAGTAGGGAAGACAATAAAACATAATCCAGTGTGAAGAGGGATTATATTAGGAGGAAAAAATAAAGCCACTTTGGTGTGAAATAAGGGCAAAGCAATGAGCTAGGTTCAGTTGACCAAGTCAACAGCACTGCTACTAGGGCAGCGCAGTTTTGAAAGGGGAATCTTCTCAAGGATGTTACATCACCAATGAGTGGGGTCTGGGGTGGAAATGCTCATCAAGGATAAGAAGGATGAGATAGAAGAAAATATATCATTCATTCATTCATCTTTTTTTGGTCTTATGACTGATTGCAAGCTTCAACTGTTTAGCTGGAGTTGCAACACTATTTAGTGCAAGGAATTCTCATGTGGGAATTCATCATTCCTTTGGTCTAACTGATTAGGGGATCTAAGGAGGAGGTCCTGAGATCACTTTTCATCATTTTTCTTGAGGATATCTATTCTGCATCGCATACAGTGCTGTCACCTTCAGTAACTGTTTCATTTCTATAGTAGCAACAACAGCTGGGTGAGACCCTCTTGTTTTATGCTTGTTTCAGAGGAGGAGGTGTCTATTTCACTCCTGGAGGTCTATTAAGGGAGGCCTTGGACCATCATCTATATTTTTTTTCTACTTCAGATTAAATTTAGTATTTTCTAATACAGAGTTGCTAGGTACAACGTTATTTTCTACAGTGTTGTATCTTGTGTTGTTATTTTGCCAGAAACCCTTGCCGAGGTGTTTCGATGTGCTTGTAAAAGAGGTCAAACCTCTTATTTCTGATTCCATGATTAATGAAAGCTCTAGATATGTATGAAACCATATTTTTTTGTATATTTCATAGTAAAAATAATGATGTTGCAGTCTCCATCATTCCTATTTTATGAAGTAATGGGATTGGGGTGCTTTTAAGCATATTTGAGCTGGGGAGATCGTTTTAGTGTAGCTAGAATGATTTATTTCTGATGAAATTTTATATTTAAGCTATATACAACATATATAAGAGGATCTAAGTCCTATACAACATTTTTATTGCATGGTTTTCCTTATACAACGTCCTCATTGAAGAAATTGCAGAAATTCCTGAAAAGGAATATTGCATATACCAGGTCTAATCCAGATCTAGAACCTACTGTAATAGTAGACAATCCTGGTAGAATTTTAAAGAAAAACAAAAAAGTATAAGTTTTTAGTAATAGAAATCCGTTGATTAAAGAAAATTCTCTTCCTAATAAATTATCAAGTTTACAAGACATTGAATTTGATTTAGCTTTTGAGCAATCTTTGTTTAGAAGTAAATCTGAAAGTGTCATATATGATAGTGTAATAGATCATGATTTCATTTCATTTATTGAAACTAATAATGAAACCATTTCACTTGATTCAGATCAAAAAGCTATAGAACCACTTGATAAACTTGTTGCTTTGAATGAAACTTTGCTTAAGGAAATTGATGAAGCTTATTTTAAACATTTTGTTGAATTAGTTGATTTATCTACCTATACTCCTAAGCCTTCTACCAGTCATTTAGAGTCTGTGAATTCAAATTTATTTAGTACCACTTCATCTATTATTTCCACTGAACCTCATTCCACAGAATCTTTTATCCCTAATCTTCCTCTACAAGCTAGAATTTTATTTCCATCCCCAAATACTGCAAGTTCATCTTCTAGCACTGCTACTTCATTTTCAAGCACTTCAACCACATTTCCAAGTACATCATATAGTATCCCAATTTCATATGTAAGTACCTCAACCTCATCACCAAGCACCATACATTTACCTCCTAGTCCAACCATAATCTTAGCTATGGCCTCCAGATATGCTCCTTTGGTCCTACCAGGGTAGTTACATAGCATGCCCCAAGATTATCAAAGCAAAATCCCTCAATTTGATGGAACTAGTCAATACACTGCACAACAACATGTTTAAAAAATGACTGACTATTTTGAACTGCATGAAATTAATGAATCTAATGTCCAAATGAGTTTGTTTGCCCAAAATTTAGCTGGAGAAGTAAAAAATGGTTTGAAGCCTTGCCTGCAAATCATATTGCTAATTTAGAAGCCTTCCATAGATTGTTTATTAGTAGATGGGAGAAAAAGAAGAATCCATTACAAATTTTGTTTGAATATGAACACATAAAAAGAGGACATAATGAAATAGTTCAAGACTATAGTACTAGATTCAACAGTATCTAAAATTCTATTCCAGTAAAAATTAAACCCCCACTAGATCTAACTTTACTCAAATTTTCTGATGGTTTTGATATGGATATGTCATACCAACTAAGGGAAAGGAACCCAGAAACACTAGAAAAAATGCAAAACATAGCAGTTAGTGTAGAAGTCAATTTTTTATCCAAGAGAGAAAGAATGAGAAATGAGAGAAGGGTACCAATAAAAGAGGAAACATCTACATCAGATAGAAAAATAGATAGTTTATGAAAATCCATGGAGAAAATGATGGATAGACTAGAAAGTATGGAAAGGAAACCACAGTGGAGTAATCAACAACAAGGACCTCAAATAAGAAATCCCAACTTTAGAAAAAACACCAACACGAGTAAATCTACAGAATCAACACCTGATCAAACAATAAGAACACCTTTTCAAGAGAACCATGTTGAAAGTTCTCACTAAAACGAAGGTAATGAAGACACTCAGATCAATCTCATGGGAATTAATGATGATAATACTATTTTTCTTACACAAGAAGAGCAAGAATTATATGAATTACAAAAATTATTGTTAGAATCTAGAGAGCCTTTCGATTATAAGCAAGGTTATGAGTTTTCCATTAATTAAGTTCACAAGAAAAATAACCTTAGGAGTAAAAAAAAAATGTAGAAGCCCCTACTAAGTGTTACACAGTAATTTGTCACCGTCCCTACCATTCCCCGTCCCGCACAATGGAGGACCCATTTTGTGACCTGTGAACATTGTCATGCCTTGAAAATATCATCAATGCATTCCTCTATGCATGAGCTTCAATTGCCCTAAAGACATCTCCTTGCAAAAATCATGAAAAACATCTCCTTTTGCATTGGCGCGGGCATATAGTTTAGCACTCGCGCCAATGGGGAAAATCCTGCAAATAGGCCGCGCCAACTGGCGCTCTGTCCCAGAGCAGTAGTCGTGCCAGCCAATTTAAGGAATGTTTTTTAAATAAAGATGGCGGAAGTTGAGTTTCAACAAACTCAGAAACCATTGCCTATCTTGAGTTGGGAGGTTTGGCTGCGGGAGTTCTATGTAAGGGAAGTGGTTTTTCCACCTCCCATTGAACCTTCCTTGTTGATAGGGCCAATCCTACCATAATAGGGATCCCAACTCCCTCCTTTACCATCTATAAAAGCCTACTCAATTCCATAGCAAGCTAGTCTTGAAGTGCCTAAGCTTTAAATCTCCAAATTCCCAAGAGCCTTTGTGCTGTAAAAGCCCTCTTTCCTCCCTTAAGGCCGACTCAAGTAAGGAGACTATCGTTGAGAGACTCAGGAGAGGTTTGCCCTTTCCCTGGTGAGCTTTGCGAGACGTGAACGACTGGAGACCCATCCGAAGGAGAACACGATGTCAGAACATTGGTTGTAATCTTTCTTCGATTGTTATTTAATGAATGATTACGATTATGGTTCCACTCTGTTTTCAATGATGTTAATATGAGTAATATCCTTTCTGACTGATATTTAGTTACGTATGCTGGATTTTATGCTTGTATCTATTTGTTTCTTGCATGTGCAGGTGTCCATCCGCGGAGATCGTGGAGGATCGTGATCTACCGAGGCTGAGGAACGGGAACGCTCTCTTCTTCAGATCATAGCATTGGATTCTAGGTAGGCTTCTATCTTTAGTCTTTTCATTCGTAACTAGGAACTTGCGTCGTAACATTTCGTGATTGTTGCTAGACCCCTGCTGGGCTAGTAGGGATCGCCTCTGTCCGCAGAGGGGATTTACCTCCTCAACAATTTGGCGACTCCACTGGGGATCGTCTAGATTTCACTGTCTCGTTTGGATTGTCTCGTTTTGATTATTTTATGTTTTTCCTTGCTTGATGAGCCTTCTGGGTTGGGTTCTTTTGCTGTTTTTTACTTCTTGGTTTGCTTAGTATGCATTGATCTGCTTCTAGAGTAGTTCTTTTTTGTTTTTGGCTGAGAAAATCGATTGGCGCGCTTTTTAGCTTGACAGTCACACCAATTGGCGCATGTTGCTTTTGTTTAGCCCACGCCAATTGCTTTCTGGCGCCAGTTGCAGCCTTACAGTCGCGCCACCCCTATAAGGTTTTTGAGTTTCCTCATTTTTGAGCTCTCTGGGTTTGGTCAGTGTTTTTCTTCTTGATTTTCCGACTGCCTGAGTGTGTTGGAGTCCTGTCTGACTGGGAATTCACCTCTGTCCTTTGGTTGTTTGCTTTTATCTATCGATTTCACGTTTTGAGCCCTAGGGCATCTAGTGGCTTAGTGTATCGAGCCCTCCTTGGGAGTTTTGGTGTTTCGTTTGTCAGGTCGACTTTCTGATTGATTCTCCGCATCCTTTTAGTAGTTGTTCATTGTTTTGTTGTGATTTTTGGGTGATTGCTCATTCCTTCATTCAAATTTCGTTTGGTCTTGCTTTGGGCCTAGATCACACGGTCCATTGGAGCCTTTGAGTCTTTTTCTTGGTTTGAGAGACTTTGGTCGATTTGGGATCTGATTGCTTGTGTCATTGAGTGAAATTTGTTGTTTTGCTCTCTCAATATCATTTCTCAAGTTGTTCCATTTGTTTTCGGTTTGTTTAGTGCATTTAACTATCAAACGTTGAAAATTATAAAAAAAATCTCGTTTGCTTTTGGTTAATTAGTGCAATTGTAATCTTTTCGATTTTGCTAATGATTAGTGATTTGGATGAAAAGCTTTCAATTTCATTAGTTGCATTAGAGATCTCATTGTTTGTCTTCCGATCATTTCGTTTGTGTAAAAGCTCTCAACTCTTCTGTAATTAGTTTTCATCGAACGAAATGTTGGACTGTGGCATGTAGCTTTGCATTTAGGAGTCTTTTAAGACACTACATACGATAGGGCCTGAAAATTGAAACTTAATCGAAGATCAACTTTAAAATCTATTCAATTAACCTAAGGCAGCATTGAAACTTAATGAATTTTTTTGGAAGTCTAGGCTAGAGACGTGTTCCGGCGTCTTAAAACCTAGTAGCTGTCGTTCGCCTCTTGGCTTTAGACAACACTAGTACGGACTTGTGCTCCCCGTACCGTCGCATATATAAAGGGAGACCCCACTAGGTTGTTATCCTTTATCCGTAGGAAGCCGAGTCTGCCGCCCTATACCAGTGATACACCGGACACAACATTCAGGGAGACTGCCTGCACGTACGTTAAGTCCTTGGTTGATTTCTCTTTCATTTTGAAACCAAGGTGTATATTGCAGTTCACGGTTATTTGGTACACCCTTTTGCCTAGTATTCCTGAGTAGTCATTTCGATCTTTTCTGACTCTTTAAATATGAAAAGGTCATCAAGCGCCTGTCCTTTCACGCTTGTTTCCAACCTGAAAGTGATAGAGTCACCTTTTGCCTGTTTCTCGACTCTTAAAATATGAAACAACGGAGTTTTGTTTCAATGTTTTAAAAATTAACTGCCCACAAAATATTCTGGTTAAAGTTAGTTTCCTTAGGGTGTTGTTTTGAAGATCGTTTCTGATGGCAACTTTTCCGGAGTTTACCAACCAAGGAATCCCCTCCGATGGGAATCCTGGTCCTTTTCCTCCTTTTGGAAATGTTGGTGCTCCTTATATGGCAATGTTGTCCCTTCCTGGGTTAACTGTTGGGTTGCCTGTTTGGTTGTTCTCAACCTCTGTGGTCCCGAATGTCTCGGCTTCTGTTCAATCAGTTCCTCCACCTGAACAACATCATGTTGATTCCAAGGTGGACCTCTCCCTTTCTTCGCCTGTTTCTGCGTCCTCCTCTTCTACTTCGCCTGGTGAAAGCCTGGATTCGAGTAACCAGGTGGTTAAGAAGAAGAAGAAGAAGAAAAAGAAGAAGAAGTCTGATAAGCGAGAGGCTAAAAGTGCAACCACTGTTTCTGAATTATCTCCTCTCGATAAACCTTCCAACCCTCCATGGAAAGTCAAGTTCCCTTGCATGTTGTGCACAGGAGACCATCTTCTTCGAGATTTCCTTGGCATCCACAAGGTGCTTGAAGCATGGTCCGACGGCTGTCCGCCGTTGCCTTTGACTTCTGGGAATCAGGTTGGGGGCACATCTTTAGCTGCTGCTGAGAAGGCCCCTAAGAAGCAGGGTAAGATCACCAATCCCTGTAAGTTGTGTGAAGGGCACCATGCCATTCACCTTTGTCCTTATATGGATGAAGCCAAGCAAGTTTTGGACAACCCAACCGGTTCTACACCACGCCTTCCACCTGGTTATAATCGGCTTTCTTTGAGTCCTCCGCCAACTAATCCTATGATTGGTCAAGAGTCACCCTTGGTCGATCCCACTCCCCCATAAATTCAAATTCACGAATCTGTCCCTGACCAACCATTGGTCGTAGGATCGGTTGAACTGGCCCCGTCCGCGGTGCACCAGGTCTTTTCTCTTGAGAGTGGATCTCACACCCCCCATGTCCTTCTGATTTCTTCAGATTCTTCAGACTTGGAGAAAGATTCTCCTGTCCCTGTACTTCAAGAAGCTCCTCCTCTGCCTCCCATGATGGAGGCTCTGGAAGATATCCCTCCCGCCTTCGAGATGGAGGTTATGGAGGATGCTCCTTCTTCTTCCGTAACATCAGGGGAAGACCTTCTCGGTTCGATGGTATCCCCTCCAAGTAGTCTGCTCGCCTCCTTTGATTGGAGTCGATTTGCAGGATTCTGCCTTCCGTCTTACGTGCCTTTCGAGATCACAATAGAGGCTCTTGGTCTGGTCGTACCCAGCACCATTATAGACGAAGGTGCATCTGTGAGTATTCTATCCTCAACTACCTGGCAAGCTTTCGGTTCATCACCGCTTGTGCCTGTTACGCAGAATCTGTTGACTTTTAACAGAAGAATGAGTCAACCGTTAGGGATCCTTCCAAGGTTACCTATTACTTTGGGAGGTAAAACCATCCATATGAACGTGATGGTTGTTCCAAGCCCCTTGGATTTCAATCTGCTCTTGGGGCGCGATTACACCTATGCCATGGGAGCTCTTGTCTCCTCCCTTTTTCGTGTGGTATGTTTTCCACATGAAGGACAGATCGTGACCATTGATCATCTTTCATTCTTTGGTCCTGATGTGGCAACTAGCCCGCCATCATCCCTTCCTGGTTTTTATCCACCCGTTGTATCTACCCCACCGCAGGTCAACTATGTGGCTACCTACCCCATGCCTGTGCTCAGTGATGATGCCATCGTGCATAGTGTACTGGGGGCATTGGGTCTTGACTTCCAGGATGTTTTCCTTCCATCGGGAGTGGAACTCTTAGAAGCACCGCCTTCTTGTTCATTTTGATGTAAGTCGGTCAGAGCATGGTTCTTTTCCTATGTCAAGCTCCTTAAAAAATGAAACCAGGTCGTTGGAGCAAAGTTCCTTGTCTTGTGTCAAGCTCCTTAAAAAATGAAACTAGGTTGTTGGAGCATAGTTCCTCCACTTGTGTCGAGCTCCTAAAAACAATGAAACAAGCTGTCTGAGGATAGTTCGTCTTCTATGTCAACCTCATTAAAAAAATAAATTAGATCTGAGGATAGTTCTTTTAATGTGTCAACCTCGTTAAAACAATGAAACACGTTCCCGTTCAATTCGAGTCTTTGATAAGTTCTCGTAAAATACCGGTGATCCACTGCCAGTCTGTGTTTGAACCTTCACTCCATCTGCCTTTCATATGGACTGAAGCTTGGGGGGCATGTACCTCGAATTGAGTCACCATGCTAGGGGCATGCTTACTTTTTCAAGCATAGTTTGTTTCCGTTTTAAGCTTGTGTAAAAATGAAACCGGTTTCAAGCATAGTTTATCTTTGTTTCAAGCTTGTGTAAAAATGAAACCAACTTCAAGCAGAGTTTCTTGATTTCAAGCTTGTGTAAAAATGAAACCTTTCCCATTTTACCTCTTTTGATTGCCATTTTATCAGCCTGTGTTGCCAGATGAGCCTTGGTTTCTCACTCCATCGTCACTATCTGCTTGGCCAATCATATGCCTTCACTTGGATGTTTTACCCGTTCCTGAGGAACCGCTGCGATGAGTGGTCTTGTTAGCCAGCCTCTTGACCTTTATCTTGTTTTGAGCAGTTCCACGATTACTGGAACCATTTGCTACCCTTTATACCACTCGTTCCTCTAGGAGGAGTCATCTTTCAGCTCTTTTCTGACTCTCTAAACATGAAAAGATTGCCGAGGCCCTTGTCGTTTCGATCTCGTTAAAATGGATACGAATCAACATCTACCCAGTATACGTTTACCCCTTTTTCAAGCTAGGATGGATTGATTATGAAAAAGGAATACCCTAGCCTATCGCGACTAGGAGGTTTTCTTGGATATTGTTTTCTACCTTTTCGGATCTGAGGAACTATTTACGAAAAGGGACCTGTGGAGTTTACTTTTCTGCTGTCTTTTCAAACTCTCTAAACATGAAAAGACGCCGAGTTTTTCCTTTGTCAGACTCGTTAAACCCTGATGACATCGGATCCAGTCGAAATGACGTTCTCTGAGTTTCTCCTTCCTAGGACTCGTTAAATGCACTAGGATGGATTCGCCCGAAGGGCGGACTTATATTACAAGCATATGCTATCCCCTTCAAGCTTGTTATCAAAAATAATTGGGGTACTCGCCAGAAATGGTGGGGGAAAAATGGAACCATCGTCGTTGTCGTCGGCGGTATGTCGCTCTTGAACATGGCACTTGTCTGCATTCGTGTCGGGTTGGGGACATCTCCATCCTCGTTTCCTTCCTTTGCCTCCATGGGTTTTTGAAAATAATCCCCGCACATTTTCTCCATGCATTCATTCCTTGTCACATGACTTCTTGATCAAATTCGGTATCACGATACGCAAATCCTTTAATGGTACCATTTATGATGGCCAAGAAGTTGGCCTCTGCGAATATCAGCCTTCCTCTGATTCTCTCTGATCTTGATTCATAACAAAAACATCATGTCCTACGTCTCGTGTCGATGATGTAGAGAGCATACCTGGCCCACCTTCGATCGGGTCACTTCCTGTCGACTTCGGCTCATTATCCCGGAAGCGCAGTCCTAGAGACTCACCACCATGTTTGTGGACTTGCATGCCTCGATAGCGAGGTTCGTTGCATTCGGCAGTAAAGGGTTTTCATCATTATTTTCAATCGAGAGGTGATTCGCTTGGTGTTCGCTTTCCCCAACTCATTTGATTCTGGCAAGTGAATTGTGCACCGTAGTACCTTGAGGGCCATTGTCATTATTGGTGGTTCCTCTCGCGTCTGTTAACGGCTTTCATCATTGGCTGGTAATCGGGCGATGTTCTTGCATGTTCGACATCAGCTCACATATTCGCGTGCTAGAACTTGTACTTATTTGGGTCGAGATGGAGCGCAAGACCCTGGATTGTGTCTGTTGTAATCCAGGCTGCGATTGTGGATTATTATCATTATATATAACTCATTTGATTGAACAAGACAAGGCCATGCACACAGTCTATTTATTTGATCCTGTTGGATAGCTATTTACCACGGATCAAGATTATAGTGTATACGTTTCGGATGAGCACGCCCATACATATACATCATATGTAAGATATATGAGTTACTATTTTACTTTTGAGTTTTCCGACGGCGGCCAGGGTCAGGTATGTTCTCTCGTAAAGCATTTCACCCCTCTCTCTCTCAAGGCCTCATACTTTGGGGGCATGTTACACGATTAATTTGTCACGAATATAAAATTACCATCCAGCACAGTCAGTAGATTATTTTATGACTGTCAGCAGGCATGTGCCCAAAATATCATCAATGCATTCCTCTAAGCATGAGCTTCAATTGCCCTAAAGAAATCTCCTTGCAAAAATCATGAAAAACATCTCTTTTTGCATTGGCGCGGGCAGACAGTTCAGCACTCGCGCCAATGGGGAAAATCCTGCAAATAGGCCGCGCCAACTGGTGCTCTGTCCCAGAGCAGTAGTCGCACCAGCCAATTTAAGGAATGTTTTTTAAATAAAGATGGCGGAAGTTGAGTTTCAACAAACTCAGAAACCATTGCCTATCTTGAGTTGGGAGGTTTGGATGCGGGAGTTCTATGGAAGGGAAGTGGTTTTGCCACCTCCCATGGAACCTTCCTTGTTGATAGGGCCAATCCCACCATAATAGGGATCCCAACTCCCTCCTTTCCCATCTATAAAAGCCTACTCAATTCCATAGCAAGCTAGTCTTGAAGTGCCTAAGCTTTGAATCTCCAAATTCCCAAGAGCCTTTGTGCTGTAAAAGCCCTCTTTCCTCCCTTAAGGCCGACTCAAGTAAGGAGACTATCGTCGAGAGACTCAGGAGAGGTTTTCCCTTTCCCTGGCGAGCTTTGCGAGACGTGAACGACCGGAGACCCATCCGAAGGAGAACACGACCTCATAACATTGGTTGTAATCTTTCTTCGATTGTTATTTAATGAATGATTACGATTATGGTTCCACTCTGTTTTCAATGATGTTAATATGAGTAATATCCTTTCTGACTGATATTTAGTTACGTATGCCGGATTTTATGCTTGTATCTGTTTGTCTCTTGCATGTGAAGGTGTCCACCCACGGAGATCATGGAGGATCGTGATCTGCCGAGGCTGAGGAACGGGAACGCTTTCTTCCTCAGATCGTAGCATTGGATTCCAGGTAGGCTTCTATCTTTAGTCTTTTCATTTGTAACTAGGAACTTGCGTCGTAACATTTTTGATTGTTGCTAGACCCCTGCTGGGCTAGTAGAGATCGCCTCTGTCCGCAGAGGGGATTTACCTCCTCAACACTAAGAAATCTACCCAAACTCAAACAAATAAAATAGTAGAAGCTCCTACAACCAAAGTACTATAAATTCTCCCCAGGGAAACCCAACAAAACTCTAGTTCAACTTAGAAAAATTTAGATCCTAATCAGAAATTTTCGAGTCCAAAAATTGCACCTAGTCCTAAAATTGTTGACATAAGAGATACTGTTGTTCAAACATCAAGTTATACTAAAAAAATTGCTATTGTTAAGACAACAAATTCTACTAAAACAACAATTTTTGATCCAAAAACATTTGTTGCTGATCACCAATCAACTGATCCCAAAACAACTACTACCAAAACAGTTGCTGAAACTTCCAAAACTGCCAAAGTTACCACTGCAACTCAAGCTGTTCCTGAAAAGAAGATAAAAAACAGTAAAATGGTGGAAACACAAACTTAAATGAAAAACCAACTGTAGAAAAAGAAGAAAAACACACTCAAACTGCAATTACTAAATAAAAAATAATTCAGTTAGGAAAAGCACAAGCACCATTCAACATCCAAATTGAAGATATCAATTCCTTTGGAAAATTTGGTTAAGAATGATTTATACAAATCACATATCACTAACACATTGAACAGGAATGAAGGATAAGACTATTAATTTGAATGATGACCAACCATAACTAATCTTTGGCCCTGAGGTAAATGGAAAACACCAAGAAGGAGGAGTTCCTCCTTTCTACATTAGCTTGAATGTTCATGATCAAATTTTACATAGTGCTATGCTAGATTCAGGATCCTCACATAATTTAATGCTAAAAGCCATTATGGAAACTTTAAATTTACACATCACTAGACCTTAAAAATATCTTTTCTCATTTGATTCCGGTAAAGTGAAATTTCTAGGCACAATCAAAGATTTATCTATCACTTTAGTCCAATACCAAAGAAAAAGCATAGTCATGGATATTGCAGTAGCTAATATCCCTCCTAAATATGGAATGTTGTTATCTTGCTCATGGAGAGTAAAATTGTAGGGATCTCTACAACTAGACATGTCTTATGCCACTATTTCAGTATTTGGTCAACCCAAGAAACTTTATAGAGAGACTCTAATGAAATACATGATTAGTAGTGTAGAAATACCTCAAAACTATCATATTTATTCTACACCTACTGATATGGACTCTTTCATTTTATGTAATTCTAATTCTAGTATAGAGAATGACACAAAATTAAAACAGAAAAAGAAAGAACCAGATAGTGACAACATATTTTATGAATCAATGTGGCACCTAGATTTTGATGGCTCAGTGAACAAATTAGGAGCAGGAGTAGGAGTTTGGATTCATAACAAGGAAAAAAATCATTCAGAAGGTCATGCCTTTAGATTAAACTTCAAATGTACAAACAACATGGATGAGTATGAATCTTTAATCCTAGGACTAAAAATAGTTAGAAAGTTAGGAGGCAAAATAGTTTCTATCATGGGAGACACTGAATTACTTGTAAAACAAATTAAAGTATAATATTCTGTATATAATCCTAGATTAAGCCAATATAGAGAAACAATTTTAGATCTGATCAAAGAATTTCTTGAATGTGACATTGTTTTAATTCTTAGAAAAAAACATACAGGCACACAATTTAGAAACTTTTGCTAGTACCTGCAATCTGTCTTTTCAGCCAACTTATTAATATAAAACAAATGTAAGACACAAGCCTACAACACAAGCTAACTTAAAATATTGGAAAATTTTTACACAGGATACTCAAATCTATCACTTTATGAATGCAGAGGGATAGTTTCATAATTGTAACATAGATACAAATTGTACAGTGATGATAAAATAGATAGTGATATAGATGTAAATAATTTATATTTCACTAAACCCACTAAATTTACTCAAGTAGAAATAGATAAACTAGAAAAGGTAGAAATAGAAGAAATAACAGATGATGATTCTGAGATTTTAAACCTTAAAAATAATGTTTTACCTAAGGTATTAGCCCCATTGCAAGATATTTTTGATTCAAATGATGTTGCAAGAAAACCAAATATGGAACCATTAAGATTAGACATAGAAGAATGCAATATAGGAACAGAAAAGAAACCTAAGCTTATCAAACTTTCCAATAAATTAACTCAAGAAGAAAAAGTGAAATACATAGCTCTGTTTAAAGAATTTCATGATGTATTTTCATGGATTTATGAAGACCTTAAAAATTATGACATGAACATAATACAACACAAAATACCCATAAAAGAAGATCAAAAAACTTTTAAACATAAGGTTAGGAGAATCAATCCTATTCTCATGTCTTTAATTGAAAAATAGGTAAAAAGGATGTATGAAGCCCAGATAATTGCACCTATCAGATATTCTTATTGGGTTTCAAACTTAGTTCCCACTACGAGGAAAATAGGGGAAATCCGACTTTGTGTTGATTTCCGAAATTTAAATGGGGTGTCCCTAAAAGATAACTACCCTCTGCACAAGATGGATCATATTTTATAGAGGGTGGTTGGTTCATCTAGGATTTCACTGCTTGATGGATTCTTTGGATACAACCAGATTTTAGTTAAAAAAGAAGACCAACCAAAGACTGCATTTACTACTCCATGGGGTACTTTCATGTATATGAAAATGCCTTTTGGATTAATGAAGGCAGGAGCTACTTTCCAGATAGCTATGTACATAGCTTTTGCTAAAGAAATTCATGATTTTCTTGTGATATATCTAGATGATATTACTGTATTTTCAAAAACTGACAATGAACATCTAGATCGTCTGAGACAAGTGTTTACTAAATGCAAGAAATTTGGTATTTCTTTGATTCCCAAAAAGATTATTTTTGGAATTGAAGAAGATAATATTAGTACATATCATATCAAAAGAGGGAATTAGGATATACCTAGCTAGAATAGAGGCCATTTTGAACATAAGTCATCCTAGAAATATCAAGGAGTTACATACATTCATAGGTAAAATTAATTTTCTCAGAAGATTCATTTCAAATTTAGCAGAATTAATTAGGGAAATCAATTAAATGTTGAAGAAAGACTCAGCACTTAAATGGACAGTAGATGCCAAAAAATCCTTGAATCAATCAAACAATCCCTTACAAGAACACCAATCCTAATAAGTCATAATTTCAAAAAAGATTTTATCATTTTTTCTTTTTCTTCAGAACATACAATTGCTGCAGTCTTACTGTAGAAGAATGATCAGGGCAATGAACAACCCATTGATTTTTTCATCAAATCACTAAGAGATGCCACACTGAACTATAACATAATGGAAAATCAGGCACTATATTTAGTGAAGGCTATTAAAGACTTTAGAGTGTACATCTTGTATTCACACATCATAGCATATGTTCCAAATTAAATAGTGAAGGAAATTCTAACTTAGAATGGGCCTAATGGCAAGAGAGGAAAGTGGATTACCACTATTTTGGAATATGACATGGAAATTAAGCCCACCAAACTCATTAAAGCCCAAGGTTTAGCCAAAGTCATGGCTGAATCGAACTGTCAGGCCTTAGACATAAATTTATTGCACAATTAGATGATCAAGAAGAGATGACGACTCCGCAGATCAGTGAAGCTTTTTCAAATTCACCATGGTATGCAGATATCATATTTGTATTACTAAATGTACAAGCTCCTCCTGAATTTTCAAGAAATAAAGTTAGATTTTTAAAGTTAAAAGAAATGAAATTTTGTATCATAGTTAATGCTCTATTTTGGAAAGATCATGGTGGAATTTTATTTAATTGTTTACTTAAAGATGAAGTTGATAAAGTTATGGCAGAGTTTCATGCAGGTGACTATGGAGGACACCTTTACTGGAAGTCAACTACAGATAAAATCTTGAGGGTTTGTTTTTACGGGCCTACACTTTTTGCATATGTAAGAAAGTATGTGACTTCCTGTCACAAATACCAGATCTTTGAAGGGAAGAAAAAGCTGCTACCTTTACCCCTTAAACCCATCTCCACAGAAATTCCATTTCAGCAATGGGGTTTAGAATTCATTAGTGAAATTCACCCACCCTCATCAGCCCAACACAAATGGATTTTGATAGCCACAAACTATTTCACTAAGTGGATAGAAGCCATTCCTTCTAGGCAAGCCACTGATTCTGTCATAATCTCACTCCTAGAAAACAATATATTGTCTAGATTTGGATGCCCCCAAAAACTCATTACTGATATGAAGTTTCTTTCAAGTCTAAGAATATGATTGACTTCTGTAACAAATACCACTTTACCCTTGGCCATTACACTGCCTATTACCGTCAAGGTAATGGTCTTGCATAAGCCTCCAATAAAAGCCTTGTTAATATCATCAAGAAACTACTAGAAGACAATAAAAAGAACTGGAACATAAGGTTAGTTAATGAATTAGGTGCAGACATACTCACCACAAATAAATCCATTGGTACATCACCCTATTAGCTTGTAGATGGGATTTGTTATTCCCTAAATCCACCTCAGGCTAAAGGAAGGCAGAATTCAGGGTAACACCAAACCACGCTCAGTCTGGTAGCTAGCCCTACCAGAACAGAAGAGGGCTCTCTTCGGGTCAAACTCAGTGAAAAGTATTCAATGGGGCTTGAGATGATTGAAACAACAACTGATCTTAGGATAGATATACAAATAGGAAGGTTTTATTTGATTTATGCGGGTTTTGTTGGAAAAAAGGGAAAGGCAATTTTGGGCTTGGGGATGAGGCCAAATTCTTGCAGAGTTCAAGTTGGGGCAAGGAAGGCAATGGATTTGATGTCTTAGTTTGAAATGAATGGATAGAAAAGACTGTTGAGGAGCTGAAGAGGGCAAGAGGCTGCAAGGATCCTCTTGAAACAGATGAATAAATATAAAACTAAACAAAAGTTTAAGGCAGAGCACCAGCAAACTAATGAATTCTACCTTAGTTACTCATTTGTTTAATTTCAGAAGCAAAGAGAAGGGAAATGGCATATATAAATCATTAATGAACTTACAAATACATGGAGAAAAACACCATCAAAATTTAGAGCCACAAGGATCCCAACAAGTGCTGCAAAACCTCTGGTATTTCCTTTGCCAAAAATGCAGAAATGAATATACAATGAGGTGCCTAACTTTTCCCAAAAGTACAACCCTGAAAATGTCTCAGAAAATACATGATATAGACCATCCTAACCCCTTCACATGCCTCTAGGGGTCGAGCTCATCCTTCTAGGAGCTGTTTCAACCAATTCTAAACTAGGAACTGAAATCTAGGCAATCAAACAAATTGCCTCTATATGGAAGGAAACTGATTCATTCATTTAATTTTCACTTTTTAGTGAATGAATCCTCTAGAACAAGTAAATATGTGCCAAAATTACATCATAGTCATCAAATTACATCAAGATAGATCAATAGTCACATCAAAATGTAAAACTAGTCAAAACTGGGCAAATTTCTGAGCTGAAGAGTGAAAATGGGGCCAAATTTCTCTATGTGACGCGCTAGAAAACTCAATGTATCGCGCCACTTTGGAGCTAATTTTGAGGTACTTCCCAAAGTCCAAATTGATCTCACGATAGCTCGTTGGAAATCCCTGTCTGTCTACTATCGAACCCAAGTGGAATTTCTAGATTTGGATGTCATTTGCCCCTCCAAAAATTCAATCTTCCAAGACTGGTTCCTGTGTGTGCAAAAGGTGGCAGAAAGGTCATTTTCAAGGTGTTCTTGACCCTTTAAACCACCCAGAACTTGATGAAATCTCTCAGCCATTCCTAAGCATGCATAATTTATCATAAAAAACTCAAAAATATCAAGTTTTCCTCCAGAAGATGTCCCAATCATAAGCGCGCGCCAAGTGGTGCTACACGTCGGGTAGAAAAATTTGTTTTGTGACCAAAAATTCAAAATTGACAAAATTTTCTCCAAATTCCTTGAAATTTGGACTAAAGGTCCATCATCAAGTATCATGCTCAGCCAAAGAAGCTTCGACCAAGATTTTGAAGTGTATCAGGCCTTTTCCGACATTTCAGTACCCTCCTGGTGCATGCAATTCAGTCACTGTCTTGTTCATATGATGAATCTGTGTCCGTCATGGTGTTTGCAAGGTATATTTCAAGTGTGTATTTGGTTTGTTGAAAATGAAAAGTGAGAGCTTTGATGTCTTTGTCTCCAATTTCCAAGTGTGTGCCAAAGGGAAATGAGGGACTGTGAGGAATATGGAATAGTGGGAAAAGTGGAGTTTCTGTCAAGTGAATTTAATATGTAGGACAATCACTTGACATGTTTGGGATATGGGATTTGGAGATTTTTTGTAAATGATAGGGAAAGGGATAAGAAAAGGGAGTGAAAGGATTTAGGGATAGGGGTAATGGGAATTTGTTACAAATGATATGGGAGAGGGGAAGTGATAGGGAATGATATCCTTTATGGGTAGGGAAATAGGGCTTAAATGGTATGAGTGGTTTGGAGAATAGGGGAGGGTTTGTGATAATAGTGTGACAATGAGGAGGAAGGGAACCATAAGAGGGGAATGGAGTCTAAACAAATTGACACCAACAACCAAACTTCAAATTCAAATATAAGCCCTATGAAGTAGTTTTTGATAAGAGGATAGGGTTTATGTTTTAATATTACCAATTCTCCAACCAAATCTTTGAAACCACACCAAACACCAGCAAGAGCAAGTGTATAAGCTTACTTGAGCAAATGGGAGCGAAAAATTTGAAGTTTCGATGAAACAGTGATGAAAAATTGCTTGGAGGCTCTGTGCGCTGCGTAGTCAGCCCAATGCACCGCGTAGGCTGTATGCGCCGCGCATGTGCAAATTTACATTGTGTAAAATGGCCCAATGCGCCGCGCACCTCCAGTGCGCCGTGCCAGTTTCCAAGTGCGCCATGACTGAATTTCTCCCACAGTTGGTCCTCCAAAACTCTGTTTCGCCCTCCAACTGATTTCTCCATGATTTCTCTTGGCTCCATTGATAAATTTGACGTGTAAATGGATTTTTTAAAGACAAAAATGTCTTATATATCATGGACCTTGATTTTTGATGTGAAAACCCTCTTTGTAGTGTTTGAAACCTTTGACACTTCAATTTGAAACTCTGTTTTGCTTCCTTTGGTTTTTTGGACTGATGATGAATTCTCTTTGTTTGCTTTGTAGGTATGTTTGGCATTGAAATTCGGCAAAGGATGACCAGGGCTGCACCTGGAGATTTTGACAACTGAAAAATTGTGAAATTTACATGGCAATTTATTACAAAAAACAAATTTGACGATTTCTTCTTCAAAATAGAGTTTTGAAGAAGAATCATTCTTGAGCATTATTGATGATGATAATTTTGAAATGAAAACTTATTGGAGACATCCTCATGGCCTGCTGGCATTATTTGACATTTTTGAAGACCAAACCCTAGACCTAATGACCGAAATGACTCTTATTTGACCAAGAGATCATCCATGACTGTAAATGACTAAAATCAACTTTGATGAACAATTTTGAATTTTGACCAAACCAGCAGGTACAAACATGAGGGAAATGAGTGAAGAGACACTTCCATCAGATGATGGCATTCCCCTAACGGAATGCAGATGAATGGACTGAATGAGACACCTAAAAATGAAATGCAACAAAGAGATTTTGATCTCTGACGAAGGGATGAACAGACCGACTCTAACAGGATGGATTCTATTTTTCCATCATCTTTAGGAGTGTCAGTGATGAATATGATCCAGGAACTTCAGGTAGTAACCAATGATATCCAGAGAAGGATAAATCAAAATATACACTTGCAACAAACCAGGGAAGAAGTCTATGTCAAGTCACAAGTTGTCCAAGATAAGATTAAAAAGATATTTGACAAAAAGACAAAGGAAGATAATTTTTACATAGGTGACAAAGTTCTTAAGTGGGATTCCAGGAGAGAAGAGAAAGGTAAATATGGTAAATTTGATTTCTTATGGAAAGGTACCTATGTCATTTATGGTTATAGAGGCAACAATGAATTCTTTTTTAAGGATTTGGATGGATCAGATCTGCCAGGTGGACCTATTAATGGTAGAATGTTGAAGCATTACTATTCCCTAGAATAACAATAGTTCACGTTTTTTACTTTTCTCATTGTAAATAACATTGCAGAGTTTTGATTGGATTGGATGTTCTTCTTGCAAAGTTGAAGCCCAGAGAGAAGGCCCCAAGCTTTGAAAGAAAAAATATCATAAGTATGAATAATGTAGAGCTCAGGAAACAGTTCCAAGGGAAGCACAGTCAAATTTCAAGGCTACTGATCTTAAAGTTCTTAACATTTCACAAGGAAATGCCATCCCCATGTGGAATTACTGTTAGGGTCCTATAATAATAGGATTCATAATTTTCAATTGACTTTGATTAGTCTTGTCATATGTACATGCTTTTGTTTCTGCGAAATTGTTTTCCCATATTAAAAATAAGAAATGTAAAGAGGGTAAAAGTCCTAAAAGAAAAATCAAAGGACTGAAAGAAAAGGAACAAAAAGAATATAAAAAATGAACCCCAACAAAAAAGAGATAGAATAGATCATGAAAGTGATGCAAATTCAATCACCACTAATTTTCTGTACACAATAAGATTGTGTACATCTTTTCAAAATTAAATATAGAAATTAAACTCTTTAATCTTGACCTTTCATGCTTTAAATTCATGTTGATAGATATAGAATAAAGATCTAGAAAAACTATTTAATCTTGGAAGATCGATGGTTGACTGTAGAGAATAATAAGGAGCTAATGATTTAATATATGAGCTTCACCCAGAGTAACTAAGGTTAGAATTAGATGAATTTGTTGTTAAAAAGAAAAAAGTGTGAGGTTTGCAAGCTCAAATGCAACGAAGAAATGAAAATAAAAACACAAATTATAGCTCTAACTGTGATGGGTGGCTTGGCTTGATTACCTTGGATTTACCTTAGCGAGAAATTGATCATTTCATATTTACTAATTTCCCTTCAAAATCATTTCCCTTGTAAAAATACCCCCTCCCCTTCATTTTTATTCGTTCCCCTTACTTCACTCTTTTTCCCTTCCAAAACAACTTTTTCCAAGTTAAAATGCATATTTTCCTTTGGAAAATTAAAATCCCTTTATTAATTTCCATTTCATTTATAATACCCCCTAAAATATATTTATCCTAAGTTTAACACAATAATATTGGGCCCTACTATGAAAAACCCACCCCAATATTAAGTTTTAACTCTATCCTTAGTGTATTTTAAAATCCAGCACTTATTAACATTTCAGTGTATCTTATTAACATATTAATTTTATGTATTAATTCCCTTAAATGCACGTAAACCCTGTATATATTAATTCCTTATTATAAAGTCCCAACGCTTATGTTAATTAACATATAAATGTTATTATATTACCCCGCCTATACATAGGTCCTACTTTCCCTAACCCCATTGGTTATAAATTAAACCTTGCCTATTACAAACCCCGACCACGTATATTAAACCATAGCCTTTCATACATATCTCATCGCATTGAATTTAAAGTCCTGGGCCCCACGCCTATCAATTTTTTACCAAGCCTTGCTATTTTCCAACCATCAAATCTTAATTGACCAGATCTAATGGCCAGTAATATTTATCGCATGCCTGATAGCCAATCCTCTAACTACCCCAAGACCTTGCGAAATGCATGGTTTTTGGATCGCCGCTCCTCGCTACGTGGCACTATTCCATTTGATCGCATCCTCAGAAAACTTACTGCCTACCACCTTCCGTCGATGTGAAAACCGCTGGGTTGTATTATGGCCCATTGCGAAAACCACTGGGTTGCATTATGGTCTGTTGCAAAAACCACTGGGTTGTATTATGGCCCGTTGCGAAGACCACTCCCTTTTGAATTAACCCCGTGCATTCAATGTTAAAACACTGTTGGTTAAAAACCCATAGAGCCACACTTTGCAACCTTTTCACCACTTTCTGTTATCGTTCGTGCAGAAGAAGCATTGCCGACCTATTTTCAAGATTATGCACCAGTGCCAACTTTTTATTTAGCCCAATTCAACCATAATTCAACACTCTTTGCTGCTAAAGATACTGCACAACCAGTCCGAAGCCTTATAAAGACCAAAAGAGCTTCAAAGAACCTCTGCTGCCATAGAATACTTACGCAAACCATAAATCTTCATTTTTCTCCAGGTATTCCTCAGTGCTTAGGTCAATACTTATAGCAAGAAAGTAATTCAATCATTAAGCCAATTTAGGAGCCTCTGCAGACCTAAAGAAATCCTTGTAGTGTTATGTATAATTTATTAATTATTATTTAAATGTAGTTATCTTAGGTTTTATGAAGTGAAAGGGAATGATCAAAGATCATGCCTCTTCACCAAGGGACACTGTGAGGCTGTTTTTAAAGCCTTGGTGATTCCCCATTGTAATCATCTCATATTTTATCAATAATAATATATACTTATTCCATTTTATCTAAGTTTTTATGCTCCATTGGTATCAGAGTGATCGATCCTCTACCTACAAACACACAGATTTTTTTCTCATTTGTTTGATCCTAATTACAGAGAAATTGACAAAACGAAGATACGTTCTTAGTACAAAGGCAGTAAGGCCAATTTTGTGAGAGAAAATGTAATTCTGTGACAACAAGTTTAATTTCTGAAACAACGAATTAAATCTCCAAGGAAAAGCATCTCGGTCTAATTCGTCTATCTGTCCACCACCATTCCAGCATTGATCCATAGCCATGTTGCACAGTTGATGTTCTTCACCTTGGTCTCTCATGGCTGTGTCCAACCTATCCCTATCTAATTGTCACAACTAGTCATCGAATTGTGCACCCACGTTGCTTTCGTAAAAGCCTTCATCGGGCCCCATTGCACTGAGTGGCATTATTCCGACAGTCGTCCTCTTCGACCGCATCATTGCAACTGAGATTGACGCTGTCAGGAAGGAAGCCCGATATAAACATACTGTACCGACTATACATTGACTTAAACAGGACAATTTTTTTAAAACGGTGTGGCGTTTAATACACGGTGACAGGTTCTATTAAGCGTATGAGTGCGTTTAATACACGGTGACAGTTTCTATTAAGCGGACGAGTGCTTTTAATACACGATGATAGGTTCTATTAAGTGGACGAGTGCATTTAATACATGGTGATAAGTTCTATTAAGTGGACGAGTTTTTTTTCAAGTGTGACGTCTAAACGGGACAGGTAATTTTTTTTTAAAGTGAACGATTTTTTTAAATAGTTATAATATATCTAGTATATAATTCACAACCCATAATTATATATAATAAAATTATTATTATTATTATTATTATTATTATTTAAAAAAAAAAAAAACTGGAGATAAATATTCACCACCTCATACACGCTCAATGTCTTCATCAATGTCAATGGAAAAAGTCCAAAAAAAATTGTTGGATCTTGAGAATAATATCAATAATAATTCTGATGACTTCAACAAAAGATTATTTGATCTTGAGGGTACATTTGCAGGACATTCCAACGTCATCAAAAAACTTCAAGATACGACAAATCAGATAGAAAGACAAATTTGGCTAAATCATAGCGAGGCCACAAAAAATCATAGCCAAGCAATGAAAAAGCTAATAGACATCTGCGACAAGATAAATTAGACACAAGAACCAATATTACCGAATATGGAACATAATCAACAAAACAATTCAGAAGATTCATGGAATTCAAAAGATCATCATGAAAAAACCAACTCTCACAAAACATCATCCCCACACCATCAAGAAGATAGTAATGCAAATTTTCAAAATAAGAAGCTTTGGAATGCATTTTCCAATCAATACCCCCTTCTCGTTCCACCGTTAGCATACCAACGAAGAACAAAAATCGAGCTACCCAAGTTCGATGGTATTGAAAAAAATAGCATAAAAAGTCGAATAATATTTTGAGATTTACGACATTAACAGTGATGACGAAAAAATTAAGCATGCTTCCATGAGAATGGAAGGAGAAGCATATAATTGGTATATGTGGTGGAAAAAGACAACGGTTGCTATTAGCTGGACGAAATTTAGGGATGCGTTATTTAAAAGATTTCAAGGTATAAAGGAAGAAGTGTTTTATTCAACATTCATCAAATTACGCCAAAAAGGAGATGTGGATGAGAACACTCAAGAATGGGATACCTCAGCGACATGGGTACTTGGATTGTTAGAATATCGTTTAGTCCAGTATTTCATTTCAGGACTTAAAACCCATATAAAAGTAGAGCTCGAGATTCATGACATTATGTCAGTAGAACTAGAAAGACAAAAAGCAAAAGTTACTGAAAAGAAATTTGAAAAGTTATTTTGGTCAATACCGGAAAGAGTATATTAGAGACAAAGATTTCCTCAATCTGAAAATATAGATAACACAAAATATGTCCCACCCCATCTCCGTGAAGAAAAAAAACCTAACATGGAAATACAAAGGATAAGAGAGGGCAAGTGAAAACGTTGTGGTGAAAAGTGGGACCCTAAGCATAGGTGTGCTAAAGGAAAAGAGACAAAGAATATGTATAACTATGAAGCAACTAATGACTCTAACATTGATGAATCATATGTAGAAACCCCAAATTTCCCTCCAGAATTAGATGATGAAAGCATTCCGCAGGTGTCATTATCAGCTATGACAGGTACATCACAACCTCAGACACTAAAACTAAAATGACATATTAAGAAGAACAACGTAATGGTGCTCCTCGACACCAGCAGCACCAACAATTTTTTAGATTCAACCATGGCCAAAAGACTCAACATATTTACGTTTCCCATGCCCAATATGAAGGTAATGGTGGCCGATGGTAAGCAGATTGAGAAGGTAGGGAAATGCCATAAGGTCAAATTGAAGATTCAAAAATTTAATTTAGAATCTCCATTCTACACTGTACCATTAGGAGGAGTAGATGTGGTCTTAGGAATCCAATGGCTACAAACCTTAGGTACATATTCTGCCAACCATCAAAAGAAGTTTATAAGTTTTAAGTGGAAAGGGTAGAAGCACAAGTTATATGGATTCGAAGCACCAGAAAATTAAATACTGTCATCATCCCAGATGATGAACATGATTCGAAAAGGAGTGCCAGCCAATATCGTAAAATGACACTAGCTAGAACTATTATCTAAAAAAATGATAAATGGAGGGTCACCATAAGTACAAGGGCTAATTCAGAAAAATGAAAAAGTAGCCCAAGAGCTACCCATGAAAATGCCTCCTAATAGGGAAATTGAACATACAATAGAAGTAAATGCAGGATCAGACCCTGTCAACCTCAAGCCATGTCGATATCCGCCTCACCAAAAGACTGAACTTGAGAAGATACTCCAAGATCTCTTAAAATGTGCGATCATCTCAAAAAGCAAGAGCTCGCCTCTCGGGGAACCAAAGGATTTCGTCACCAACATCCATCGTTACGTATGCTTTGAGGACAAAGCATATTTTGAGAGAGAGGCAATGTTATGTATAATTTATTAATTATTATTTAAATGTAGTTATCTTAGGTTTTATTAAGTGAAAGGGCATGATCAAAGATCATACCTCTTCACCAAGGGACATCGTGAGGCTGTATTTAAAGCCTTGGTGATTCCCCATTGTAATCATCTCATCTTTTATCAATAATAATATATACTTATTCTAGTTTATCTGAGTTTTTATGCTCCATGTAGCTTCCCAAATCCTTTTTTCTGCAAACCTTGGACCTATTTTCACAGAATTCCCAAGGCCTAAGATTTATTTTTATCACAGATAGTAATAATTGACAAATTAGCTTCTGAAACCATTTTGTAGACTATTATAATCTTTTAGAGGTGCTCCTAAATGTTTAATTCTATTTTTCTAATTCAAAAGAGTAAACAATTGATAAAAAATGATAAAAAAGGGCTTCGAAAGGTATTGTAAATGTAAATCCATTGCAGCCTCCAGTTGTAGATGTGGAAAATAGTCCCTTAGTAGATAGAGACTTTAAAATTAATGACACAGTCATTGAGTTTGATCTTCTTGAGTACCATTGTTGGAGCCATGACAAATCAATTGATCAAGCTGATGAAGTTTTCATTTGGGACTCTAATTTGCCAAATTATGTTGTGCTACAGGCTTTCCAATGCCTAGAAGTAATCAGAATTTGTCATATTGCTATTTCCCTGATCCAAGAGCCCTTATAACTCTCAGAAAATAAATTATGTTCATCATCACAGCTGAGTCAATTAACTAAATGTTGCATATATAACCTAGACTAGATGAAAACCCTTTGTACATTGAAGCTCTTACATAGTTATACCTAAATCTTGACTCCCCCAAGAGGTTCCATATATTCTAGAATTTCATTCCTTCATCAGTCGAAACTCCCAAAACAAATACTCCTTACTGATCTACAAAAATTTTCTAAGAGAACCATACACATAATCACAATGTTGTTCTACATTTTGGGTTATTTTACTGATGAGCATGTTGATGCTTCAGTACTGGGTTTCTTGTCTACTTTCACACCTAGTTAGCCTCCTGCTACCATTTTCAAATTTTCCCAATACCTTGCTGATACTATTCATGAATGGTTGGTAAAAATTCCTGAAGAAGGTGTCTTCAAGTATTCCTCAGTTTTATTCCACATGTTTCTGTCCTTTCAGTATGAGAAATTTTCCATCAACCTTCAAAAGCATGATGTTGAAGGTAACCCATAGTCAGTTATATTTTGGAATCCATTAATCAGAAGAGACTCCACACAGTCCACTTATACACAATTCATTGATTCTTTCATTCATCCTATGGTCAATATGCTGAATAACAACATGAAACAAAGAATTAGTGAGGAAATTAAGAAGGTCCTGCAGTTACCTAAACATAGTAAGACAAGAGATTGGTACTTGTATCAAAACCATACAGAGATTAGGGTATATGGATCAAATCTTATTCCATATAAACTACCCAAATACCTCCCAATCAGGTTATTTTCCCTTGAGTATATCAGACGTATCATTATTTCTGATGCAATCAATTTCTTGGTAGCAAAAAAGAAGACACAATTTGAGATTAAGAATCAGGCTGGCCCTTTTATTTGCAACAGTAGAGATGCAGGTCCATAGGCAGAAAAATATTTGTAGGAGCTTAAGTTCAGTCAAAGTTTTCAATGGTACTATGATCCTTTGGGAGTAATAAGAAAATTGAGAGTCAAATGTAAATTAACTCCTTATGTACATGAGAAAAAACTAGACATAGAAAAGTAATCCAATCAGTTTGAATGGTTGGAGAACACTTTGAAAGAGGCAAATAAGGAAGATGATACTAGTCAAACCTTGCAAACTCCAGGCCAAGAAGATAGGAACTCAAAAAGAATCAGAGAAGAAGGATCATACACTACAGAGACTACAACTCAAACAAAATTTAAATTGATGTACAGGAAGAAGCCAAAATTAAATCCCGTCACTGAGGAAGTAGAAACAATTGAATTAATTGATACATATATGGTTTTAAAGGATAATTCACCATCTACAATTTCTTGAAAAACACACCAACCTTCAACTTCAAACACTAAAATGATTCAAAATAAACACAGTGTTGAGGTTTATTCTTCAAAGAAACCAGTTGGCAGAGAAATTGATATTAAAGAAAGATACATGGACATCAAAGCCAGAAATGAGGAAATCAATACTGAGATATATTCCCAATATCTAAAACAGACTACTGGCAGCTAGAACAGACTACTCTCAGCCTTTGAGTATAAGAATAAAAAGATGCAGATGAAATTTCTTCTACCCACAGTTCAAACTCCTAAGTCATCTTTTGATTACGAAAAGACAAATTTTGAGGTCATGGCTAAGGATGTTCATCCTTTGGACCAAATTTACTTTCATAAACATGCAGGAGAAATGATATATTCTACAATTACCGCCAAGGCCATGAGTGTACAGAAGCTGCAAAACACTCTTGGGAACATCAGAGATTAGCTCAAATTAGAAAAGGAATCTTCACAAACTAAGGATAACAGAATCAAATCACTGGAAGATTTGGTTATTGAAGTAGGATATGATCCTAATAATGTGAAAATTGCAGAAGAACTGATAAAAATGAAGAATGCAAACATTGCTGCATTATGAAAGCAACTCAAAATTCCTTCTACAGAACATCCTCAAGCTAAATAAATTCTAGAAAGTCAAAGCCAAAAAGATAAGATGAAGAATTTCATCCTTCAATTAACTATGCAAGTAAAAGAGATGGAAAAGGAAATGGACAAGTTTGTAGAGGAGAAATAGGCCAGATCAGAAGAATTCCCTGTCACGGTCATTCTAGAAGTCACTATTGTTGTGCCTTCCACATTAGCATAATCATTGGATCCTTTAGTTACAATGGCTACAACACTTCCTGTCACATTAGCTACAACTTCAGCAATAGATTCATCCACATCAACAACACATCCAAATGATGAATTAGGAAAAATAGTGAATGCAATGCAATAAATGTCTATTCAGACAAATGAAATCAATAGACTTAAAGAACAACTTAAAAGTTTGGAGGATGAAAAGAAACTAGAACAGATTATGCATAAAAATGAAGCAAAAAAGTCAAAGAGATTGTCTAACCAAGTGCAACAATTAGAGAAAGATATAACACTGAAAGAACTAATGGCACAAGCCAAACAACAACTATGGGCCAATATCATTGAATCTGTCAATGATATTCGGCCAATCATTCAGGTTATCTTTGAACAATAAGACCTAATTAAAGCAACAAATGAGGCCGTTTAGAAAATCAAGGAAGAGCTTAGTAAAAAGCTAGAGGAGGCTAATGAGATTATCAAGTTTCTTAAGAAATTGGTATAGCTAACAGAAGAGATACCATTCTTGAAGTCAGGAAGGTTATTTCAAAGAGGAACTTGATGTTACAGCTAGAAGAAAAATGTCAAAACATGGAGATTGCCATAACTAGTTTCATGGTGAAGTTTGATCTCTTGAGGCAGAAAGGCCTTCCAAATCCTCTATTTATTCCTGACAAATTGATGAAACAAGATGATTATGATAAGAAAATGGGAGAAGTGGCCAAGGATGAAGCTAACCTTCCTTCTTCACAAGGAATTCCAACAGGGAAAGTTCTCTACAAGAATTTTGAAAATCTTTTTTACCTGCAACATGAGGTAAAACACTTATTTGTCAATAAGCCTACATCTTCAAAATATACAGAGGCAGATGAAATATTCAGAAGGATGGTGAAAATAAAATTACTAGAGTATAAATCTCGGGAAAATTTGATTGATTTAATGTGAAGGTCAAATAGTAAATAGATCAGTCAAAAGGTTAAAAAACAACAGTGAAAGTTTCAAGTAAAAAATAGAGACAGTTAAAAAGTATGAGTTACAGTTAAAGTGTATCAGGTGAAAGTCAGAGTTAAAGTAAAATAAGAGATGATAAATTACAGTGAAAGATTTCCAATGTAAAGGACACTCCACTGCCTAAAAAACAACTTTTGTTGAGCAAACAACAAAGAGATAAATCAGTAACAAATCAAAGACATCAAACAACAGATTCAATAAAAGCAGGGACAACTTGCATTAGTTAGATAGTTGTCTCTATCTTCTTGCATGAAGATATTTATTTTTCCATGAATAATTCCTTAGTTTGTTTTAGGATATTTTGTAAGATTTTTTGTATAAATACTTCACATTTCGAAGTATTCAGTGTGGATGAATTACTAAACATTTCTATAGGTGTACTATTCTAGAACCTGAAGGTGATTGTACCACTTTCAAGTCAGTGATTGGATTGAAGCAATAAAGCATCATATTATAGGACTCATGTGTTGGTCCAATTTAGTGAAGTATTTTCATTTGTTCTTTATTACTTTCTTATGTTCTTTCACATGATTAAATGTTTTCTTAACCTAAATGATATAACATATATGTTATTATAGAATATCTTTAATTACACTCTGCCTTGAACTGTTTATCATTTACATGTTTTCTACTGATATCCAGATTAAGGAATTCTTAATTGCTCCCTAGTTTTGATTGACCTTTGTCTTTTCACTCATTATCCATATATGAAAACCCTTAATTTCTTTCTCATCCCGATTGAAACCATTTTCAACATCAGCCTAAAGATCTGAAATGACCCAGCTATCTTTACCTGTAAACATTTCATTTAGACCTTGATTCTTCTCTATCTGCTTGACACATTGACTCCATTTACCCAATGGAATAGAAACCTACATCTATCCATCCTAACTAGTGATTCCAACACCCAATCAAATCCAAAATCATATCCCAAGTAATCCTACATAGCTAGCCTAAAATCAATAGAGAGAGCCCTCTCTGAGCATTAAGAAGGCTAGATCATAAGGCTTAAAAGTAGGTTTGTTTTTACCTCTAATATTATTTAAAGAAAAAATAATAACAACCCTGGGAATTATTGGATTGATAACAACACCTAACATAGGTCGAAATTATGGGATATAAGTACAATGTCGAACGTGATTGTTGTCTTGACAAATTAGACAAGACTATTTCTCTTTGGTTCTCCACTTCTTTTGGACTACCAGGGTAATTGCGTACCATTTTCAAAGTGATCATAAATATGGACATTGAGCGATCAAATGATTGCATGCGTTGCACAATGCACAGGCTATTATTATTCGTGGAGGGGTGGTTGGGCATGATAATCTTCCCCTTATTGGTAGTTTTTCTGTCGATATGAAGAGGATGGACCTGGTTGCCTCATTCTCTTGGGTTTTAAAACTTTACACTGAGTCTGAATCCTATCCTTCTGTTGTAGCGAGACGTTTTATGGCCTGGCACAAGCAATTTAACATCGAGCAAAAGCAGGATATATAGGGAAAACAATGAACTAGGTGGATATGTGAACACACTTGACATGAATATTGGATTGTTCGTAGGCCATTGTAGTACACTGGGTTGATCGAGTACCATCTTTGAAATAACTCTACAGCTGCACAGTCAACAATAAAATGATCTCGTTCATTGTAGAGCATGCAAATCTAGACTAGATCTTGAGGACGATTACAGGGAGGAGGTGGTCATTTAGGTGACCATCTCTCTCTGACACATACAATATGGTCCGTGTTGCTTCCATCCTTTTAGTTGTAGTGCTTTTTGTGGATTCTATGTTTGAGCTGGCTAAGTCGGGGTTTTCAACAACAAAATGTCGCATGGAATCCAACATAGACCAGAATCAATATATACGGGGACAACGACGCACGTGGTGGTCGCTCTGAAAAATATGACATGTATATCGTTGATGTCGAACTAAGTTTATTTAGGAAAATTGCAGGACTTGATACCAATAGTTAAACACTCTTAACTAGGGGCATTGGGTGACTAAGTGATCAGTCTCGTCACATAGTGCCCAAAATGGGATGTGCGGTATGGCATCTATTTGTCATCTCTGGGCTATTGAGGTAACTGTATATGAGCAATATGTAGGCTCCTATCATACACACGGTGTATTTTTCGGTTCTCCCTTGTCCATTTGCATGGGTGGAGCTAAGGGGTTCTCATGGTGAGATTGTTCTAAGGCTTGTAAGGCATCCCTATATCATGGCATCTCTAGGAAATGATTGGTATAATGCCCATAATGGTCGCATATGGTGCACGTATGATGGGTGCATAATGATTTCCATTTGTTGTTTTTGGTCTATTCCTTTTATGGGAATTCAAGGTCGCGACATTTCTTTCGGTGTGTAGAAGGGGTTTCAATTCATCTAACTCCAGGAAAATATTAGTAGGATGACCTACAATATCACATAATTCACAAGGTTATAATGCCCTAGGTAACTTGGGGGTTTCAAATTTCTTCCCTTTTTTGTTAATTTTATTGGTCATATTAGTTGGCGCTGCTACAGGTGTTTCGTTAACCATTGTGATCTCTTGAGGGGAAATAGGGGTTATTCCTATAGAGGTGATTCCTGGACTTCCTAGCATAGCTCGTGGGACCAAATACCACATGGGTATTTTGAAATCCATATTTGTAAATGTTATAGTTTGCATGACTTGTTTTGAAAAAAACCCAGGTGGGGGATATAAGAATGGGGTTTGCTAAATGGCATAGGGTAGGAATGTCATGCTAGTGGCTTTGATCTCCATATAGTTGGTTTCTGTGTCTTAGCTAATTTCAGTGTTTGATGAGAGCATCATGCACACCGGTGCCCTAGTGCTTTCCGGGATTCCCTATGGTATAATAGGGGGATCTCCTAGGAATAACCCTAGGATGGATGATGGTTTGAACCTGCCTAGGCCAAATTCTATATACCATGTAAGTGGTTATGTAGTTTTGTCTACATACACTAACACGACATTGATAGTCGTCATGGGTTTCTTGTCGTAGTAAGTGAGCTAGTCGATGGTGATGATCCGATCATCATGGGGAAACATCATTACCCTAAAATCAGAGGATGCGACTTTAGTCACGGTGTACATATAACTCTGTCCGAGGAGTATATTGTAGTCTAGTTTTGTTTCTAAAACCTCAATGTCTATAAGAATTGTCTTTCTGACTAGGTTTTCCGGGACATTTTGATATAGATCAACAAGGGCTAAAGGGCGACCGTCATATGCTCTAAGCATGATGTCAGATGGTTTTAATTCAGGTGATCCTAAAATTTTCCAAACTTATTTAGACATGATACATGTGGATACTCCTTCATCGATGATCCATCAACGATGCTTGTTCATTTTTGCAGCAAGAGAACAAGAAACTCAAGGTAAATCAACTACTGTCAAGAAAAACTAAGGCAGATTTGGTGGCAGACAAGGATAAGGGTAAGGTAGTGATATATGTGGAGCATTTAGAGGAAAAGGATGTTCAGATCAATCCAAGGAGGCTAAAGACAAGAGGACTAGCAAGACAAAAATGATGGGGAAATGAACCATCTCCTCCTCAATTATACCAAAATCTAGATGACACCATAGCAGCAAAGATTGAAGTAGACATAGATTTTTGGCTTGGGGTAATAAATGAGCACTTGGAGAAGCTATTGGATAAGGCAAACAACGACACAAAACTTTATATACATGTGGCTAGAAATTATTACACCAAGAACCAAATTTGCAAAATTATGGTTAGGAATATGGAAAAGAAGCTAAAGAAAACCCTAATGAAGCTAAAGAAGAAGATAACTTAAATTTTATTGTTGATGCATCATTGGTTGTCTAAGCCATAACTGAGAGATTCTAAGAATGAATATTCAACAAATTTTGAGAAGCTTTGGTCAATTTTTGGATTTTTGGTTAATTCTGGCAATTTAGTTACACAGAAGCGTAGTGTGGCCATGTTGCGCTTCTTCTCAGGGAATCCAAATGACAATTGACTTACATGGATGGATAGCCCTTGACCCCACATCACATATATTCACTTTCTTTCCCATGTTAGCTTACAATTTTGGAGAAAAAGTTAATAAAAATGTCATTTTTATGTTTCTGCCTCCTTTTTGGACCCCACGCTGCGCTTCTGGAGTAGCCTTGGGAGATTGGATTTTCAGGTGCCATGGAGGTGGATTTTTGCAGGTTTAAAGGTTTATAGGCATAGTAGACATCTTAGGATATATTCATTAACCTTGATTTTAGCTCAAATATCATGTTAAGCCACCCAAAAAATGCCCCAAAGACCACATTGCGCTTCTGCTGGACCACGCTGTGCTTGTGTCAAAAAGTACAAATTTTGAGTTTTCTCAGTCAAATTCAATCTCTCATGATGTAATTTATTTTTTTATGAGTTTACATGATGTAATTAAATTTAATAGTTTTTTTAAATGTTAAATTCATGTTCAATCATGGTCATCAATTCTTGTAAAGTCAGTTAAGGGTAAATAGAGAGTTAGTTCCTAACCTCCCAAGTTTTAGGTTTGGTTAGAGAGATTGATGTAATTAGTTCCTATCATGATGGATTCGACCCCTGAGAGGTGAGAATGTAGTTTTTCATCTATATGTAGCCCCGATGAAGTCAAATCAAAAGTTGGACATCAGTTAGACAAAGGCTTGGAGCTAGTGTACACCATAATTTTGCAGGAAATATAGAGGCGTTTGCAACTATTATCTTGGGATTCTTGTGGTATGATTTAGTGACAGTTTTTTCTTCTGTTTTATCATCATATTGAATATATTTTTCTCCTTATTACCATTAGCATACTTTCATGTGATTATTTCATGAGTTTTTAAGCGAACTTCATAGTTTATATTCTTTGTTTTGATGAGATTTTCATGTTTATGTCTCAGTTATTCTAATAAATGAATTCTTAGTATGCTCATTTTTAACCTTCTTTATTTCAACCCTATACCACAATGACAACTCAAATATTTCATTTATAATACCTACCTTGACCCATCTTATCCCTACAACTGATCATTTGAAACCCTGACCTAGTTCCCTAGAAGGCTTTGTGTTTCATCTAGCAAACCCTAAAAATAAAACCCTAGTGAGCTTAATATCTTGCCTAATAACTATTTTTCCCTCCAGCCACTTCATTGCCTGTGATATTGCAGAGAGAGCCTGTTTTGAGGTTATCTCCTTCAGTCCCTTTTCTCAGCCTTAGGACATTATGGAGGATAACATATTCTATGCTATTTTTTTCACTTATGACCCTTCATAAGGTTCATTTTTGGGTAAGGTCCTTTATGTTTTTCTCTTACGACCTTTAAACTTTGGATGTGAAAAATGTTATTATGTGCCATTTTTCATCACTTAAAAATTTTGGTGTCATGTGTCACACCTAGAAAACCTTTAGAAAAAATACCTCTCTCCTCTAAAAATAATGGTGACTCTTTCACAATAGCTGAGAGGACAATTTTTAAGAAAAACTCCATGAGGATTTTCACTTCTAAGTCAAATTTTCAAATGCTTCTCCTACATTGCCACTAATGGATGTGGTTGATTATGTAATGTAGGTAATATGGTAACATATGGTTAATATTTCAACTTTATTTTCATATCAAAACAATATTTGAAAATGTTAATAATACCTTAGGTATAGACTCAAATGTTTACCAAGGAAAAGTTCAACAAACAACTTAGAGGAAATTATAGGTAGATTGCATTGGAATAGCCTAGCCCTAACAACATCCTTGATTATGTTATCGCAAGAATAACACATGTTGGAGTTCATCATCCGGTGTAAGGGGTCCTCTCCAACTTGAACTTCAAATTTAGAAATATTATACAAAAACTGCATAATAGGAAAAGTTGGGCTATGAAATACTTTCTCATTAATTGAATGTAAAATGTCTAGAATGTTCAAATTAGCCATAAAAATAAATATCTCTAGAAAAAGTCCCCCTCTCTAATAGGAGGACTAGGTACAATTTACATGTGACAACCCCAACCCCAACTAAGTTAGTTAATGCCCTACCATGCAGGACCCCCAAATTAGGGACAAGGTGAAGAAAGCTTTCTTTAGCTCTTGGAGTGGTTTTTATAGACTTTAGGTTGAAATAGTCAAGTCTTATGCATTAATTTCGACCTCCATAATTTGTTAAAATAACAATCAAGAATAATAATTTGACATAATCAATATGCCCATATGTGTGCAGTTATATTGGAAGGTCTTTATTTTGCTCCATCTCTAGTGTCTCCATCATGATATGGAGCCTAGTGGCCCCTTTTAATTATGAAATTAGTAAGGAGTATATCCTAGATGTTCTCCATGACAAGCCAATATAGATTTTTTTATTATAACTTACTCTTTAAATTTAGTCATAACACTAGTCACAAATTTACAAGTAAAAATATAAATTCTTTTATTAATGAATCTTCTAAAAAGGTAGAAGGCCAAATTCCCAATAAATATATCATTGTTGGTGCATTAGGACTAATATTTATAAATCACATAGACAAGTAAAGTTTTTTCAATTACATCAAATCAATATTTTTAACGTCGATAAAGTGATTAGTAATTTATTATTTTGTATTCATTCTAAATATTATTTTGTTTGTGTGTGCACATATAAATATAAAAGAAATATTCCTCCCTCTCAACCTGAAGGCAAAAGTGAGGTTATTGGTGTTGAGAATTTGATAGGGTATATTTTAATTCAATTCTCTTCTTGATAATTACTTGTTAGCTTATTTCTATTACTTAGGTCTTCTCTTAATTATCTCATTAGGTCTTTCATCAAGTAAATGATCAAAACACAAAAGACACAAGATTTTGGCTCTTCAAGCGAGGGACAAAACCTATCCCTCTTAGAGAGGAAAACCTACAAGTAATTCTTCTTATAGAATTTCAGTTGACAAGTACCATGACTTGACACAAACCCTTGACCTATGTATGCCTCCAATACCTTGTCAATGCTCCCTTTTTGGCTTCTTATGCTGATCTCTTTTTCTGCACCACCACTAGGAAAGACCGGTTCCTGGTCTTTAGACAATATGATTCCTTAACCAAGTCTAAGGTCCTTTATAGTGATGTTGATCTTCAAAAATTAGATTTATAGTTATTACCTTTCCTTAGTAGATCACCCTCTAGAATTTGCACTATAAAAAAACTTTGATGTATTCCAGACTAAACTATGGTGACCAAGAAACCTTGTATACATGCCTCTTCCTTCACACTGAATGTAGACTTTATTCTCGTACTTCTGCTTCAGACTTGATCTCTTCTTCACATGCTTTGTAGCCTCTTTATTTTTTTTCCGTCCCTCTTCATTACACACTACTTCTTTGCACAAATTATAGACTTTTATCTTATTACGACAACCCTCGGCCTACCTAAAACCTGCATGGTAGAGTAGACTAGAATTAAGTGTATGCATACCTCTCTTCCTTTCATAGATCAACCTTCTACATGCACACCAAAACAAACCCTTTAATTCATGCCTTTAATCACATAACTTGATTGAATTGTTCATCCACATAATACTATCTGAAAATATCAGAGGCATCCGAACTTACTTCACTTTGTTTTCTGTGCAGTCTAGTGGGGTATTTATAGTGTTTAGGCCTTGTAATAAGCCGATCTGAGCATGAATAGTTGTGATGATTCATGAGCCGAATTTCGAAGGGAATTTATCAGTAACTTCAAGCCGACTTGGGAGGATTATTTTCCAGAAGTGGTGACAAGGTCTCAGAGGTATATTTACATCGTTTATTTGACTCATTACAAGTGTAACATTTCTTCATGTGCATGACTCCAATTCATATATTTATGAAAAGATGAAAAATCCCTAAAAGGCATCAAGAAGAATTCTTTAACCTATAATAAAACTCCTTGCTCATGAAACCCATGAAGCAAGTATTTACAAAATACATTTTATTATATGTCTTCTTCATTACATAAATTCATAATTATATAGTCATTATGAAGACCAATCCTAGTTACACTTTCCAACACTCCCTCTTAACTAGAGAAGTATTCATAATGGTACATTGTCACTTTCAATATGAAGAATATCATAAGAAGAATCTGATTGGTAATCCCATTTGTGTAGCATCATATTAACTCGCATTGCCATAGTGCAAGGCCTTGAATAACAACTCCATATCTCCATGAGATCTTTTAGCTACAATGTTGGTGAGACCAGTGATGAGTAGACACCATCATCATTGTCTCTCTTGGATCATATCCCACTCGGGTTGCTTATGTCCATCAGGACTATTCTTATTTTTGGATTCCCAGTCCTCAAATAATATCGGTACTTCAAAGACTACTCTTATCAAAATGTCTTATCACATTCTCAAAGAGTATCAGATGCCAGATGATTACCCAATCCTCCATTTTATCTTCGAGAATGATGTGTCTATCTCTCCCTCCCAACAAGAGGGGAAATATTCCTAAGATTTCTTCTTGGTTTAGGAGTCACTAAGAAACTCATTATTAGGCTCCCTCTTAATCAGGGACCTACAACATCAATCATGAAAAATATTCAGCTGCTCATTAAGGACTCATTCCATTGATGTCTTGAATTTAGGAGCCTTCAATTCTTCATAGGGAATAAATCATCCATCACTTTCATTCATGAGTCATGTCTTCGAAAAGTGTTCCATCAATATTCTCATGTCGTCTATCTTCATGTTATGTTGCTTTCTTTCGAACCATATATCTTCCAAGGATCTTTCATCCTCCCATATGGTTTGTGGAAGACCTCTACCTCCAATTGGAAGCCCTGCATAATCTCATAAGATGCTATTCAATTATAAATATGAATACTTAAATAAAAAATTACCTCACCGTTGATCTTTCACCATGACATAATTCTTGTAGACATCAAAATCCTTCTTATATGTTGGCACATCTCCAAAATTTATGTATTTCCAAGGGTCTTCATCTTTTCTAGAATTATTACTATAGTCTACATATATTCCCAGGAGATTTTCTAGTCAAGTATTCTTGGTTTCCGGATGATAACTACTTCTTATCATAGTCGCATTTAATTATCTCTTCTTTTCTCACAATTTTTATTCCTGGGAACTTCCAATCAGAGTTCCTTAATAGTTTCTATTCATCTCATGCTTCATATCATAATATACTATGTTGATTTCATCTAGTTTGAACCATGCCTTTCAAAATATTTTAGATGAAGATATTCCTTTCATTTGATCATGATCCTCCGGATAAGAGTAGTGATCCATGTTACCTGCAACCATAGGACATAAAATTATAATATTAAATAAAAGCATACATACTTCATTTAACTTTAGTTCATCTAGTATTCTCTCACCAGATTCCTTGACTAAAATTTCTTTAATCCCTTAGTTAACACTGGAAAATCGTACAGCAGAAGACGACATCAATTAATGTCGAGCCTAAGGATTTACAGGACAGGGATACATTATGGAATCAAAAATTATTTAAAATCTCTAAGGTTTCAAGAAAATCAAATTTGAACTAGTCATCAATGCTCAAATGCGGGATTTTTCCTTTGACCAGTGCACCTTCTGCGTGCACTGGAGCCTGATAAGCGCACATTCCTAGAAGTGGAAAAAACTCACTTTTCGGGACCACAAGCAAGAAAAGGACAATTTCTCCTTATGTGAAAGCCACCTAAGGACAGCACCAACGCCTCCTTAGGAATTTTGTGAGCACACAAAAGCATATTTGAGCACACAATGGAATCATACCCCTCCCTTAGGTCACCATCCATGATGTACCAAGAGACAGAAGGAGGATTTGAAGCTTACCTATATAAACCCACTGAGAGAGGAACAAAGGGTGATCACAAATTTATGATGGCCAAAGTTGCCCAAGCAACACTATCATCGTGTGTGACCCAAGGAGCTGAAGCAAGAGAGGACTCGATGGTTGGCCACCCAGCATCTTAGTCTAATGCAGCAGAGAGAGAGAGAGTTAGACTACGTCACAAGGCAGAACTTGAAGGACAAACATCCTTGCATCGGGACCTAGAGCCATTGCCTAGGGGCGCTTTGGCAAGTGGGTAAGATTTGTTTTCATTCCAAGCATTTAATAAGAAGAGGCCATCGAGCCATTGTTTACCTTGTTACTGTTTGGAACTCTCTATATAGCTTCTTTTGTGTTTTTAGTTTTAATTTTTTCAACAGAGCATACTTTAGTGTATTACTTCATTTAAGTTTTATACTTCTGAGCTCCCCCCAGATACTGCCTGTTACCTATAGTTTAGAGGGTAGACCACACTCTCTAAACTCGTGCGATTTTGTACACCCGTGTGTCAAATCCACCACAATAATATTGGCGACTCCACTAACGTGTTTCAAGTTTATGTGGTTGTGCCATATTTTGCAGGAGACCCTTAGTCTATGCTGGAGTGGAGTTGACAGTCCTATGACCCATATTACAGTCCCTAGAATCACTAAGGTGACAAACTGAAGAAGGTAGCTCCTAAATCTTTTACTTGTAGGAATTTTGTGTGCATTTTGTTCACACAAATGAACAGGGTGTGCATTCAGGAGTGACCTGCGTGCAGGAAAGCACACCTATCAGAGGTTTTCGCGTGCAATTTGCAGAGAGATTCTTTCTCCCTATTTTCTGAATTTTTTTTTCTTGTAAGTGTGTTGGGTAGCCCTTAATGTATCTGCCAACACCTCTGTTGATACCCCACAGCTTCTGAGAACTGATTTTTACTGATTTTTGTAGGCATTTAGTTAGTTTTCATTTAAGTTGGTTTTTTGCAAAAAGTGTTCACATAGTTTAAGTAGGGGGAGAAGTAACCATTGCTTTCTGAAAAATTTATGCTTTTTTGCAAATTATGGTATGAAAATTTAGTTTAACTAGTCCAAGTAAGTGGCTCATGACCACACATACATAAGCTAGTGTAGAAATTGTTTAGTTTAAATTTCAATTTTTGCATTTAGGAAATTGCGGGACTAGGATTGAATCGCAAATTAGAGCAAGTAATCTATGTTGTCTTTGAACCATTGGGTGACCCTAGATAAGCATATGAACACTCTATATTTGTGATTCACCATCTCCCTTTAGTCACTCACATAGACTAATTAGGAGGTTTTGGAAGCGGCCCATTATCCGCAAATGCTTTTTATTTGAGCAAGGAACAACGTCACATAGTTTAACTAGGGGAATTTTGTAAAGGATCACCGATATCCATATGTTAAAATTATGAGATTTTTCACCATACGCTCACACACATTCACCCACTAAGAAAAGAAAGCCACCTAAAAATAACTTAAACCAACTCACTAAATTATCCCCACAGGGGCCACAAGATAAATTATAGATTAAGTTAGGATCAAGGGGGTATGCATCCAATAAGCCGCCTTGATCACGCTTCACATTTGAAACATACAATTTGTGTTTTTAGGGAGCTTTAAAATCCACCTATTAGTGCACGGAAAAGAAAACTCGAGCACGGTAGAGACCCGATTCAGAGGGGGTTAGGCTTAGGCGCAGTGCGTGCGGTATCAGTTTGGGATATCTGACCCGGCTGATACTCGGTACTGTTAGCTGAATACGAAGAAGCCCAAGACTCAAACACTCATGTGAGATGGTGGTTCTTAATGGCCAAATCTAGGGCATCCTTTACCCTATAGATGACGGTGCAGGCAAGCACTAGACCCTCTACCCTTACCTTGGTCGATTCTCTTCAGCTGACTGGAGGCGTCGCCAGTTCTTTCGGGACATTGTGCTAGCACTCGCAAGAAATCATATCAAGGCCTAGTTACTTTTGAGAGTGTGAGGATGTTATTAGGTCTTCTAGGATTTTTTGAGTATTACACGCAAACAAACAAAACCATTTTTTGCTTGATTTCTCACATAGATTAAAATAAATCAAAAATCATTTCATTTGTTCTTTGTTTTATGTATGTGGCCATAAATTTGTCGTGATCATTGACTCGATCCCCTCAATTTTTTTTTTTTCCAAAAACTAACCTGGATGACCCTCAAACGGTTCCAATGGAACCTCGTTGGTCCAGGCATCTTTTGGACCTCCCCCCACTATCGAGAGGGGTTACATATCTTTCGTTGTTTAGGCGTCAAATACTGAATGTTGCCACAGTGGTTGGTTCCTCCTTTCTTGGAGCAACCTTAGTTGGGAACCCTAGTCGGTCCCCCAGCACCACACCGCACATCACTCCCCCCTCGTCCCCTAGGGGGCAGAAGAGTGCATCCCATATGGGAAGCTAGCTGAATTCACGACTGAGTACGTCACAGACTAGCCCTCGTTCTAACCAGAACTACATGTCTTCACACGTTGCCATGGCATCAACCTCTCAGTCATTCCTTTTAGTGGCATTAAATCTACCAGATTTAACCAAGCTCATCAATGACCCCATCATGCATGACCCCAATTGGCTTCCCATGGCCACGAAGCTCCCTTCAGACATACCACAGTTTGAAGGCAAGCAAGCAGAAGACCCAGGGAATCATATAATGACCTTTCACCTGTGGTGCTCATCGAATAGCATCATTAATGATACTATTCGATTGAGGCTGTTTCAATGCACTCTCACGGGAGTGGTCGCGAAATGGTACGTCGAGCAACCCCTTGCTTCACATAGAACCTCAATGCCCTTGCTACTGCATTCCTCACATACTTTCAGTTACCCATTCACCACGATTTGGGAATGGAGTTACTGACTCATTTCAGACAATCCCCATCTACCCACATTTTTGAACATCTTCATGAGTGGAGACTACATCACAGCTTATGTAGAGCACAACTCGATGACCGAGTCTTTTTAGAATTATTCTTGAAAACTCTGACAATGGAGATTTCAAAGGATGTGGCGCAATGTAACCCCAAATCTGAAGAGGACACAATCACTAAAGCCCAATAGCTTGAACTGATCTACACGTAATCAGGATACATATACAATATCCTGCCTAATGCCCCGCGCCTACAATATTATCAAGAATTTCCAAGCATGTCGAACTTTGCAGATGGACTTATTGGGTCGATGACCCAAGGGTACCTAGGTAGCAGCAGTCAGAATTCCGGTTACACACATGGGTCTACCTAGAACATGTCTCAACCCAAATTTCAAAGTCATCATATGCAGCAACAAAATTTGACTGATAGGGTGCCAACGTATCACCAAGGAGGACCTTACCCTCCAGCTGAGGGGACCTAGTACGCAGGAAGAAAAACTGATGGAAAAAATCCCCCCCCCCCAACGGCTAGGTGCAAACATGGGATAGTAGTATGCTCAGTCCCAAGCACATAACCCACTGATGCAAAAAAATGCACAGGTGAACTTTGTGCAGCCCTCCCAAAATCAACCACACAAGTATGATCAAGAGAATTACCCTCCTAATGTGGTCAAAAGAAAGGTAAAAAAAAAACTCAAAGGAACCGTGGACAGGGGGGCAGCAACCAACAACGCCCACCGTGATCCAGGGTTGGAGATAACTCCAACCAGAACCAGAACCAGGAGCCAAGCAATGCCCAAAAGCAAGGAAAAAGGCCACCTCTATGAACAAACCATTCTTGTTCAATATGTGGTGAGTATGGGCATTATACTCACCACTGTCCCGAACTCCCTGAGCTTAAAAAGCTTCAAAATAACCGAGGACAAGGAGGATTTTCCCAGACAACTGCAGTTATGCAAGAACCCTTCCCCCATCAAGGAATGGTCAGAACTCAGCAGAAAAACCCCAACTATTACGAGAAAAACAACCATGAAATTTACATGGAGGGGGAATAAATGTTTTTCCAAACCCGGAATCATAGCTACGACACCCCACCAGACACCAGTACATCGGGGGCTAGTACGTCCGCACCGACTGCACCTTTGACCATTCCAAAGATTCCTTTGGAACCATTTCCAAAAATGGTTAAAGGGCCTAATAGGTGAGCAGGCAACTACTCCAAAGCAGCCCAAAATTACATCGTCATAGATGATTTAGCCTAGTATCCTGCTACAATGTCTGCTTCGGAGGTACTGTAGTCGTGCCCGAAGCAACGGAAAGCCCTGATTTCTGCCTTAGGCACCGTCGACCCTGCCGACACGTGCATGATATCTTTTGATTTAGACAAATCCACCCCTAGGCTTCTCTCCATGGTCGCCTTCTAGATACCAGTATTGATACAGAATACCACTATTCACCGATGTGTCATTGACAATGGTGCATCCACATGCATCATGTCAAAGAATGTATGGCAGAAGTTAGGAGCCCCAGAACTCAAACCTTCCGTCATCACACTCAGAGGATACGACAGTCGGCCCTCGACCCCTGTCGATCTCTTCCAAAATGTATCAGTCGGCTTAGCCAACAAAATGGTCCACATAAACATCGAAGTCTTGGATGGTCACTTGGATTACAATATACTCCTTGGGCAGAGTTACATGTATGCCATGTCTGCCATAGCATCCTCCATTTTCTGCATCATGATGTCCCCCCATGAGGATCAAATCATTATAGTAGACCAGATGACGCACACTGAAAAGTGTCCTTTGACCAACAAATATATGGTTCTACCCTATGTAGACACAGCCACAGATGGTATTTTACAGTATCAATAATATGGCCCTGTCCAATTCAAAGCATCGTCCGTCCTAGGATCATTCCTAGGAGATCCTCCTATTATCTCTGAGGTATCGCCCGATGCCACAATGGCCTCAGTGTGCATGATGTCCACATCAAGCATCGAGGTTAGTCAGGACATAGACTCAAGTAGTAATGACATTGAAGCATCAGCTACTGCAGCCTCCCTAGTTTGTGCTGCCTCCCAAACTCCTTTCCTATACCCACCTCCTGGCTTCACCTCCCAACAGGTCTTGGCAACACTGGTACTACCCAACATATCATTGGCATTCCCAGTGTGGTATCCCATTCCTCCTCTAGGAACGCCAGCTACCAACGTTACTGTGTTTGGGGTAAAGCCTCCCGGTCCTGAGGAGCCCCAACCTACCCAAGTAGCAGTCGAAACCGCCCCCGCAAGGGAAATTCCCACTGCGAAATCGGTGACCATGATAAAGAAAATCTCCAAGAAAGGAAAGAAAGTGGTGACCCCCACCGTACAGTGGGAGTCATCAGCCTACACTATATGTGATGTCAAAGGACACTCGACTCACATATGCCTAGAGTTAGATGAATTAAAACCACTCCTCGGCTGCGAGGTAGGCACCTCAAAACAAAATTCCCATAAAAAGGAACTTGCCACCAAAATTTCAGGAAAATCGTTGCGTACCAATCACGCATGCGCCCTCTATGACACCTATGGTCACTATACCCACCATTTTCCTAAAATACAATGGTATAGGGATGCCTTACGTGTAGTCGAGTGATCCTATCAAAAGGATCCCTCCATCTAGGCATCTGGAAATGAACCGCATACCATCTGGTACGTACAGGAGGAACGAAGGTCACCAGATCGACAACCATTTGTCCCTCCTCCAGCCAAGCCACCATACACCAGCCAGGGAAAAGGAAACCTGGTTGCCTCATCTTCTTGAGATCTAGGCACATCGATTACTGTAGATGACTTGGCCAGGTCTTTGACCTAAGGTCACACAGGTAGCAGTGATCTGTATTCGGGGAGATCCTAGATGGGGGGCACTAACTAGCAACGCCCTCCCCCATGATCTCAGTCTAGGGGCAACCACAATTGAAATCAAAAGTAGGATCCAAGTAACAAGCTCTCAACAAACAGAGGCGATGCCACACATTCACACTCCTGAAAACATAATTTTTTCAGCGCCGGTAGGTATGCACCCTACCATATTCCTTTCCAAAATTCATGTTTTTCAATAATATTGGATGAAAAGAAGATGCTTTCACTTGAGGTAGTTGTTTTTTGCAGGAAGAACGCGCAAACCATTCACAACACCGACCATCGAAAGTTCCGGAGCAGGTATCATTCTACCCTCAGCATGATAGAGTCCCAGAAAACTTTGCATATCCCGACATCATTTCTCCATCAGAAATAAACCATAGGGTCCTCATACCCAACCACGTTTATCATCACCTCACCCTGCATATGATAAATGTCTACAATGGTTGGTACATTCTCCCCTCCATGGCAATCGTCATCTCAAGTAGACAATACATCACCCCACAAGTGACGCCATGGCCATACCATCTTTAGTCTGAGAAGCACCTCATGCCCATTCATATACCATGCATAAGGTCAGGTTCACCATTTAAACTAACCCCCTTCCCGAATGATCGAGTTTTACAAGCAGAATAAAAGCGCACCTCCGCGCACTGCATTTGGCCCACCATACCTCCATCAACATTAACGCATCTACAACATCTCTTACTTCATCAAGCCCACACATGAGACCAACCAATGGGACCCCTACCCCCAGAAAAACACTATCCTCACACCATCAAGTGAGCGACCCTCTTTCATTTTTTTGGGTACCCGTCTCTATGTTTTGTACAAACCAAACCCCATTATTTTTTTCTTTTGGTAAGTTTACAAACATAAAAAACAATGCCCTTCACCTCTTCGCCCTCATATTACACTTTTTCTCCCATGGTAGCAGTCCCCCATCTCCCTTGGTCGAAGTATTTCATACCCCCCATGCACGCACCATTACGAAAATCATAGCCGGTTCATACCCACCCTGGAAGTCCTACTAACTCCATGGGACTTTTCCCTTCAGAAATACCTATGACTGCCGCCAGGCTGCTCAAATATACTTCGACCTCTGGCCACTGAATCCCCATCATATGTTTTTAGCTACCGTTCACCAAAATTCCTATGTTAAACCCATTATGGTTTATGTTAAGGCTACCTTTTTGTCGACATCAACACCTCTTTTCCAAAAAGGAAGCGCTACCTTGGATGACCCCTCCCCATGCAAAGGGTTATCCTCAGGTGGCACTATGGGAGACATCATTATCCATAGATGTCATTGATCCTCTTGAAATTCGACTACAACAAAATCTTTCATGTCACGATGGTATCGTACCTTACAACCATTGCACTTTGATCAATATCTGTCGAAGGCTCGTGCCTTTATAAGTGTCTTTGACAACAATGCTTACACAGTAAGGTCCCAGCTAGTACATATGCATAAATTGCACAGTAATATGCCATACCAAAGTTACACATATGGGTACCACATTCCACCTATCGTAAAATAAAAGCGCCCCTAACGGTGTCGGCAGTGGTCTTCAACAACCACCAACATCACTACCATAGTAGTGGCACAGACATCACATGTATCTGTCAATTTTTTTTAACTAGCCATAGCATCACAAGCATGGGACATGCCTGCCTCATTGAAAATTTTCAAATATGTTGTATATTTTTTCTACTTGCAGGGGGTCGCTTAGGCCATGGTTATCTCGGAAACGGTGCAAGGTGTTGTCTATTCTACAAGTAGGCCTCACTCTCTCTCTCTCTCTTTCTATCACTCTCTCTCTCTGCGTATGATACAGAAAATAAACTATAATGTATTTTGGCTATACAGTTCTTCCTAGACCTCTCACACTAGGGGGCAACTGTTAACACTGGAAAATCAGACAGCAAAATACGACATCAATTAATGTCAAGCCTAAGGATTTACAGGACAGGGATATATTATGGAATCAAAAAGTATTTAAAATCTCTAAGGTTTCAAGAAAATCAAATTTTAACTAGTCATCAATTCTCAAATGCACGCTTTTTCCTTCGAAAAGAGCGCCTTTTGTGCGCACTGGAGCTCGATAAGCATGCATTCCTAGAAGTGGAAAAAGTCACTTTCCGGGACCACAAGCAAGCAAAGGACAATTTCTCCTTATGTGAAAGCCGCCTAAGGACAGCACCAGTGCCTCCTTAGGCATTGTGTGAGCACATAAAAGCATATTTGAGCACATAATGGAATCATACCCCTCCCTTGGGTCACCATCCATCATGTACCAAGGGAGGGAAGGAGGATTTGAAGCTTACCTATATAAACCCACCAAGAGATGAACAAAGGGTGATCACAAAGTTATGCTGGCCAAAGCTGCCCGAGAAACACCAACATCGTGTGTGACCCAAGGAGCTGGAGCAAGAGAGGACTCGATGGTTGGCCACCCAACATCTCAGTCCACTGCAACATAGAGAGAGAGTTAGACTGCATCAGAAGGCAGAACTTGAAGGACAAAAATCCTTGCATCGGGACCTAGAGCCATTTCCTGGGGGCCCTTTGGCAAGTGGGTAATATTTGTTTTCATTCCAATCATTCAATAAGAAGAGTACATCGAGCCATTGTTTACCTTGTTACTGTTTGGAACTCTCTATATAGATTCTTTTGTGTTTTTAGTTTTAGTTTTTTCAATAGAGCATACTTTAGTGTATTACTTCATTTAAGTTTTATACTTCTGAGCTCCCCCTAGATACTGCCTGTTACCTATAGTTCAGACGGTAGACCACACTCTCTAAACTCGTGCGATTTTGTACATCCGTGTGTCGAATCCACCACAAAACCCTTGATCTGATTCATCTCTTATGTCATCATAATTCCATGAACTTCTCAAGTTGAATTTCCTGATGAAATACTTGCTTCTTCTCTAGATGAGTGAAAGGATTCTATCAGAGAATTTTGATGATCTTGAATATCCTTATTTTGGAAAATGTTTCCTTTTGATGTATGATGAGCCTCGTCCTAGATGAATTCTTTGATGAGGTTCCCAAGAGCTATATCTTCCATATTTTATTTCGATGAACTTTCTTCTTCTTGTCCTCCATGATTCCCCATGGTGATGTCAGAAGCTCTTTCTTCTTAATGCTTTCATGATGTCACACCACATTTATTTCTTGTATTCATATCCTATGTAGGATTCAGAAGCTCTGAAAATACCTTTTGTGAGGGATACTATCTTAGCCATAGTAAATATCTTTGACTCCCTCTGTCCTTGAACTTCCTTTCTTCAGCTTCCCCCATCCTTTCTAGCGATATGATCTTTCTTTAACCTTTAATAGTTTTTCCCACAACTTGTATTTTTCTATCTTGCATATAAACCATAATTTGTTTAATGAGGTAACTTTCTTGTCCCATGGAATCTTGTTACATTGCTCACTAGATAGAATAGTGATTATTAAATTTTATCATTTCTTTCATAATCTCATTAACGAGATTTTATGAAGATATTCCTTCAATTTTGTGTAGGTCATCTCTAAGTGGTGTGACATTCTTTGATTTCATATTCAAATAATAGTTTATGATATATCTCTTTCATATCTCCAAGTCTTCAAGTCATTTGATCCCTTTCCATGTATTTAACCAATACTTAAGCTTCGGATATTTTTCCATAGATGTCAATGACTTCTCTTTTGATGACTATACCTATCCTCCTTTCTCATGTAAGGAACTTTGATGATCTAAACAAACTTCAGATCTCCTTGCAAACATGAATTCATTTTACCAATTTTTATTATAGAATAATAGATACTTGCTTGATATGTGAAGATAGAAACTTCACCTTTTACACTTTGATGAAGGTTGAAGAAGATGATGTTCCTTTTTCAAATGAGGAATCCTTCTTCAATATAGGAGTGATAATATTAGTTATCTTTTGTTGATGGTGAATACTGCTTCTTTGGATGATTAATGATAGGTAACTTTGCTTGAAGCTTTTATGGAAATACCATGAGATGGAAATGAACTGATGATACAGTTGATATGGTACTATAATACTTGTGTTAACACCAAGCTGTCTTATTTTCAAGACATTGTAATACATCATTTTCCAATATAATAATAATTATTTCTTTCATTATGGAGGACTGAACTTTCTTCTTAAATAGATCCTTGTTTTTTATACTGTGATCCATTGCTTTTCATCAGTACACAGACTCGAACTACTGTGTGACTTGGGATTCAAATCCATTATTGCCTTCTTTCATATAATTTTCAAATTTTAAAGAATTTATCGCTTTGTAGATGAGGATCTTTATGGTTCTTTTCTAGGGTCCAAAAACTTTGCTATTGTATACTTCCTTATTTGATTTTGATTCTTCAATCATTCACATTGCTTTGATGCCATCCATGAAAACCTGATCCTTGAGTGTCTCTATGCCCTTTCTAGCACCTTAACTCTAAAACCATGTGCATAATTTGATAGGGCATAGTTTAATTCAATTCTCTTCTCGATAATTACTTGTGAACTTATTTCTCTTACTTATATCTTATCTTAATTAGCGTATTATGTCTTTCATCAAGTCAATTATTAAAACAAAAAAGACACAAGGTTTCGGCTCTTCAAGCCAGGGCCAGAACCTCTCCCTCTTGGAGAGGAAAACCCAAAAGTAATTCTTCTTATAGACTTTCAGTTGACAAGTACCATGTCCTTGACACAAATCCTTCACCTAAGTATGCCTCCAAGTCCTTGTCACTTCTCCTTTTTTGGCTTCTTAAGCTGATCTCTTTTTCTGAACCATTATGCACCACCACTAGGAAAGCTCGGTTCCTAGTATTTAGACAATATGCTTCTTTGACCAAGTCTAAGGTCCTTTATAGTGATGCTTCTATTCAAAAGGTAGATTTATAGCTCTTCCATTTCCTTATTAGATCACCCTCTAGACTTTGCACTAGAAAAAAACTTTGATGTATTCCAGACTGAACTGTAGTAACCAAGAAACCTTGTAGACATGCCTCTTCCTTCGCATTGAATGTAGAATTTATTCTCGAACTTATTCTTCATAATTTATCTCTTCTTAGCATTCTTTGTAGCCTCTTTCTTTGTTGTGCATCCCTCTTCCTTACACGTTTCTTCTTTGCAAAAATTATAGACTTGTCTCTTATTATGACGACCCTCAGCCTACTTGAAACATGCATGGTATAGTAGACCAGAATTAGAGTTATACATACATCTATTCCTTTCACAAACCAACCTTCTATCTACATACCAAAACATACCCTTCAACTCACACCTTTTATAAAAGAACTTGATCCTAACTATTCATCCACATAATACTTTCCAAAAATCTCAGAGGTATCTGAATCTACTTCGTTGCGTTTTCTGCAAAATCTAGTGGGGTATTTCTAGTATTTAGGCCATGTAATATGCCGATCTTACCATGAATGATTTTCACGGTTCATGAGACAATTTTCCAAGGGAATTTATTAGTATATTCAAGCCTACTTGAGAGGCTTATCTTCCGGCAGTGATGACAAGGTCTTGGAGGTATATTTACATTTTTTCTTTAACTCATTACAAGTGTAACGTTTCTTCATGTGCATGACTCTAATTCATACATTTATGAAAATATGACAAATCCCTAAAAGACATCAAGAAGAAGTCTTTGACCTATAACAAAACTCCTTTCTCATGAAACCCATGAAGCAGGTATTTACAAAATACATTTTATTATCTTTGTCTTCTGCATTACATAAATTCATAATTACATAGTCATTATGAAGATCGATCCTAGTTACACTTTCCAATAGTTGATACCAGGCCAACCTATGATTATGCTCACTTAAGAGTCATTATAACAATATCATTGAAGGAATAGAATCTCAATCTATCACTAGAGGAGTTTTGAACCTAGGTGGGTAGGATAACAATCATTATGCTGAAGCACTCGAGATAAACCCAACTGACGTGTATATGTGTGTGTTTATTAGCTTGAATCTATGACAATAATATATATATATATATATATATATATATATATATATATCTGATTGTCATTGCATCAAGCTAGCATACACATACATATACATGTCACTTGGGATGTAGCCATTAAAAATTTTATCCCATGTGCCTCATAAAAACCTTTGAAATATTCCACCTCATATGTATGTCACCTAAACTACTTTTGTATGCAACATTTCTTAAACAACCTTATGTGTATGGCACATAAAATTCTTTTATGTGCAATGTATCTTAAGAAAATTTGTGAGGGAAAATTTTAACAATGCAAATTTATCTTAAGGTGTATAAACCTTGGTGAATCTTACTAGTCCTTAATATTCAAATTGTAAAGTGCTTGGAATTGTTCTTATAAAAATATTTCTAATTATTTTATATAGTGCCTATAAAATTTTGGCAATTTCTAAGGTGAAATAATTTATACTATAAAACATGGGCGAATCAGTTTTAGAAAAAAATGTAGATTGGTGAATCTTTTTTTTAGAAAAATCATGAAAAATTAGCCTAAATGAGAATATTAACCCCTAAAAGTTTCCATAAATTTTTTAAATCACATCCAAAAAAATTTGTATGTAGTATGTCACATATTCTTAAAATTTTGGAATATGTGTATCACAGCATAAAATATATAAAGTGAAACATGTTTTTTTGAACCTTGTGCATAATGCCTAAAAACTATTTTGATGACATGCTTATCACATGAAATATTTTTTTTTTTCATGTGACATGCTTATGGCATGAAACAAGCTTTTGTGTGATGCACTATTAAAAACCATGGTTTAATGCACTTAATTTGTAATTACCAGTAAATAAAATGGATAATTACTCTAGTTTTGGATATAAATTAGTTACTTAGTGTTCGAGTCCAATCAATATATGAAGCCTTTATCGTTTCTATTGATTTTTTTCCTTTTTTAAATCATAACTGATGAAATTTTTATTTAGGAAAATCTATTGCATAAGTTTTAAATACCCAATTCTCATAAACACTAGATAAATCTTACAGGGTATTGTATAGCGTATAGGAACAAAAAGTGATTAAGCTCCTGATAAAAATGTGCAATGAAAACTATATTTTTTTAAACGAAACCCAAAATTTTGCATACTTTATAGTTTGTAATTTCTTATCTAAAGAGTTGACTCTATAGACAATGAGTTGATCAATAGACTCACATATAGACTCACATTAGGGGAATTTTGAATTAAAAAATGGGCCTTAAGACAAAAAATATACTAAGAAAATTAACTTTAAAAGAACCAATAAGACTCAAGATGATGAGGCCATCCCCAAGAGAACATATTTTTGAGGAAAAGAAGATTTTTTTTTTTTTTAATTGTGTTTTCGACTTATCTCTTTATAGGTTTAATCAAATTTAAATGTAAACAACCATTGGGTGCAGAATTTAATTCTAGATCAAATAGGTACCAACTCGACATACTTATTAGTAGACCCAAATTGAAAAAACATTGAAAATACATGAAAATAGTGCATTCAATGTGTCTTTTCCATGTATTTTCAATTTTATTTTGATGTATATCTACTCAAAACTATGTAGAGTGGATATTCATTGGATGTGGAACTTAATTATGCATCTAATGGGTGCTTACTCTTGATATTTGAGTAAAACTATAAAGAGATAAGTCAAAGATACAATAAAAAAAATAGTTTCATTTATTTTTCTTTAAAAAATCATGTCTTATTTTATTATTTTAACTATTATTTTATTATTTTCCTTAGAAAGCTCTTTTTTTACCTCAAATTTAACCTAATGTTAGCCTTGACATCTATATTAAGTCTAGAAGAAGGAAACTTATGTAGCATCCTGGGAGGACTTTGACTACATAGAGAGGATTGAGTGTTCTGGTGTTGAGAAGTGTCCTCATCGATGCTTCCTCGAATCCCATCAAACTCATATTATATCTATTGAAAGTTTTTTTTGTGATGTATTAGAATATCCAGGGAGGAAGCCAACTATGTTGACAAATGATCCATTTGAATTTGCAAGTGTTGGAGTGTGCTATGTATGGAATCCGACTTGAGCTATAGGTCAAATTTAGGATTTATCCCCAATGATGAAGGAATTTAGGAAATTTATGAAGGATGTTGTGAAGGCCAATAGATCCAAAGAAATAGGAAATATGCAAATTACCTTAGTGAAGTATTTCATCAATCCATAGATATGTCACTCTCCCTTTAAATATGAATGAAATTTCTCCCCATAAACATAGAGAAATATGCTTGAGTTCTAGATCTCTCCCTCCTATAATGGATATTTTCCCATATGGATAAATAATGAAGTAAAGGATTTTAGGGAAACCCCCTACATGTGAGATAAAAATGACTTCATGCATATGACTAGATGCCACTAACAACCAAGAATTCATGTCATGGAACCAACGAAAAAGGTGAGGTCTCACTTCACAATAATTGGTTGTTCTAATAATATATGAGATTTCATCCTCCACTAAGCTAGGGTCGTTACCACCCCATGAATATGGTGTAACTATAGTTTCTCTTTGTACATGATTCCATTACTATGGACTACTTCTCCTTTGTGTTAATGGTGGTGTAAGGGGTGAATGGATAGGCTCTTTGTGCATGATTCAATTATACACATATGAATACAACTAGATGTTGCTAACATGTTGTTGCCTCAACAACTCCCTTTACTTTTAAAAAAAATAAAGGGGCCCAATTTTGAAAATATTGCCTCTAATTGCATTTGGTTTTTGTTTACTTTTATGAATGATTCTTTATGTTTCATAAATTTTCCATTTTTAAGGATTCCATCATATTCTACTCTTCAATATCTTTCTAGTGATATAAAATTCTCCTCATTTTGAGTTCCAAATGAAAAGTTAGTGCCCTCTAAAGTTTTGCATTATTATCATGTTTTTGATGACATGGCAACTATTGTGGCATATTATGTGGACTGGCGTTGTGTCTTTTATTTCCATAGATCCCCAAATATGTTATTTAATTCATTTATTTTTTAATTTTGAGAGGTCTCCCTTGCACATTGATAGTGGGGATTGCTCGAAAGATATTAGTGAACATTTTTTTCTTTTATGATTTATTTTAAGCAAATAGTTCTATTAATCACAGGATTATTCTATTAGTTGAATTTTGATAATTATGAAATTTTGAAGGAATTGTTTTTCCAATCTCATTATGTTCTATGGGATATTTTTTTGTAGTATATTAGTATATGCATCCATGTTTCCAATGTGGGAATCAAGATTAATGAATTATTTCTTCATATGAATGTTAGCATACTTATTTTAGTTTTATAATTGAAATGAGTAATCATGTATAATGATTTATTTCAGTTTTGGAATATCTTTGAATGCTTAAATTAATTATGTTTCTACTTAATATTCATACTTCAAATGGATTTTGTTGTCAGAGCATCTATTGATCGTCTGATGATTTTGTTTTCAAAAGAGACCAATATTTCCTATCAGTTATTTTGATCATCTCTAGAAGATCTAGAAGCTTTTCATTGTGTTTATCTTGTGCAATGAAAATATGTTTGTAACATATTAGTAAATGCAATCAAAACATGTATTGATTTTAATAATTTATTTAAGATTTAGATTCTTTTTGAGCTCTTACATTAGTTATTTTTCATCTAATATTTATACTAATAGAGAATCTCATTATTGAGCTAAATCATGTCATTCATTTCATTTTAGATTATAATTTCATATAAATATATTTAAAATCCCAAAACATGAATTTACCTTTGGCTTTCTAAGCATAGCATAAATTCCTTAAGAGACTTGGCTAAGACCACATTTCAACCACGCAACACTGCCATGTTCAACAGTTGAAAGTCCATCACAAATTGAGAATCCAATTTGTTTTCATTTCCTTACTATTGATAACAAGAATTTTCCATTACATCAAAAGCCAGAGAAGTCTTAGGTAGTAACAAATATTTAGAATAATTAGAGTGGATTAGTATTAAAATTGGTTAGCATTAGTTTAGGATAGTTTAGGTAATTAAGGTATGTTAGATTAGGTAGACGCAAAATGAGTAAGGGTCTAATTGGGGCGTCAATCTGGTGGTATCTCTCCATTGTAGGCAAGAATTTTCCAACCTGCTAACATAACCACAAACTCTAGATGCTTATGGAGATCATGGAATTCGTTTTTTAGTGACACATTGATTAACGAGGGAACTTTCAAGGAGCGATGTAGCTCACTTGGCCAATTCATCCACACTTGAATTCAAGCACCTCGGAACAAGATAGACATATAACATAGAGAGGGTTGAGAGACCCATTTTGATTCTTTGATTCTTTGAGCTATGGATGCCAATTTGTTGTCCAAAGGGAAGAGATCATCTTCTTTAGAAGTGACTAATTATTAGTTGAGAGTCACACAAGATAATTAGATAGGCAAGGTCTAATGCCTAGACCAATCAAATTATTTGCAGAAAGGCATAAATTCAGCTTGATTAGGCTTTAGGAAAAAGAGTTTATGATGATTCCTCCATGCATGGACAACCCCTCATGCACCTACGGCTTTGGGTTTCCATCTAAGAAATTTTATGAAAACTTTTGAACATGAATATGAAACTTTTGAATTTGAATATGGAGTTTTTGTAGTCAATTATGCTACTGTAATTTTTTAGTTAAGATGAGCCAAAAAAATCAATCTTTCTATTAAGTAAGTTACTGGAAAATAACTCTTAAAACATACTATTTATAAAAAATTTACAAGGCAAAAAAGTGATTCTAACTAATTATGCTGTCTACAACTAAATTATATTTTAATTAACAGAAAAATTCATAAGAAATGCTTTGTAGATTAATTACGATGACTACAAATACATAATAATTTAATTGCCTGGTAGATTAATTATGATGACTACAAATACATAACAATTTAATTACGTAAAAATTTAATTGACTGAAATTAATAAGAAATACTTTGTAAATTAAAAGATACTTCCAGATTGTTCTTAGCACATCGGTGTTGTAAATAGGAATCATGTTTTTATACTTAGGAGATCATAGTTTCTGGGTTTCCATTTTTCCAGTTTTGCTGTACATGTTTTGTCTATTAGATCCTAAAAAACCGTTTCCTTTTAATAGAAAACTGGTCAGTTTTTTCTTTAATGAAAAAATTGCTTTAATTATACCGGTGATGCATAATATCAAAGTGTGGAGTATTTCATGTGTATCTCTGGTCTTCTGTGTGGCCGCGTTCACCCCAAAAGCATATTCGTATTGCCACCTGTTAAAGACCAGGTGCGGAATTGGACGCATTGAATTCAATATGCCCAGATTGCACACCGCGCACATTTGACAAAGTGGGTAGTGTCCATTCGCCACAGAACACAAAATCTGTGGCTGAGCGAAAATATCGTTGCTTTAGTTAAGAAACCCCGTTTTTCAAGGGAAGAAATTTCTTAAAAAAAATCACTGTATATTGATGTGAAATGCCTATCTCTATGGCTTTTCTCACAAACTAATTTTGATTGATTGCCTTACCGTTCTATTGGAATTTCTGAATATTCTAAACACATTAGAGAATAGAAATTCTCCTCTTTTAACAAAGAGAAACAAAAAAAAAATTGCTTGCTGATAGACAGAGATTGCACAAAAATACTTCTATTCCTTTAACATAACAAGCACTACATTTTTTCCCCCCTCGGATGCAGGTGTATAGCTGGTTTGATGCGATGATGGGACTTGGGTTCGGCAAGTGGAGGGGACACTTGGCCACCCAAACCCTCACCATGAGGAATAATCTTCAACGTAACGCATTTATCAAAGCTGCTTTTAATTAGAGAAAAGGCTGAGATCCAACCATTATACTCGCTCGAGCCTCCATATGGTTTTCTTTGCACCTGCCTGCTGATCACATTTATGAGGTTTTAATGCCAGGAGAGCATCGAGGCATCTTTGCCCTGAGTTTTAAGTGGAGGATGATAGAGGGAACTCAGAGGTTCCTCCTCCGCTGCAAAGCATCTGTTCACCTTCTGCTGTGCATCCCTGCTACTGCACTGCCACAGGTAGAAGGAGCCATCTTATTTGCTGCACTGAGTTCAGTGACGGGCTACACCTTTCCCGAATTGGCCTCTGCAATCTAACCACTGTCACTTTGGACCCCCTTTTCACTCCGCTCTCTCCCAGCTCTATTACTCCGATACCTCCTTCGCCTTCCTCTATGCCCATCAACATGTTGTGGCTGCGACATCGCATGAGATGTTGTAGGGGCAGCACTAGGAGCCATTCCCAGCGCACCCCCTCCACCTCCAACTCAGATTCCTCTTTTCCCTCCTTGGACTACTTTATCAGTAGATATCCGAACACTCGAAGTGGGAGGGGTAGATTCCAAGCTGCCAACCATGTTCCAGCCAACCCTGTCACTCTTGCCTCTAATACTCCCCAAACTGCGCAATTTTTCGTCAATTGCTCCCTAAATTGACCTCGCATCATTGCCTCTATTTCGGTGGTATTCAAGGAAGAACCCCAGTTGGTTGACACTAGCGTGCATCAGGGAGGGGCTACCTCTGCAACAATTTAGGATATGGACGAGCAGCAGCGGCCGGTGGACAAAGACAAAGGAAAAGATCCAAATGATGAGGAGAAGGTTCGTTGTGGGCGTGAGCACTCCAAGCAAAGTGTTGCCTCATGCGCAGACAAGCCAAGGGGGGATGAGGACATGGAGGCCTACAGGTGCCTCATAATGGAGGAACCTCCTCCTCATCATGATGTTTAATTATTCCATTAATGTCTGGTTTTTGCTTTACGATTCCCAACTTGATGGGCTTGATTTTGAATTTCTAGCTATGTTATCCAGTGGTCTTTGTATTACAGTATATCACATATGAAAAGTACAGTGGAAACCTAAGCTGACTCCCCTGCGCGGGCAGTATAGTAGCACAATGTATGGTTTGCACTGATTTCACCTATTGGGCAGTCATTTTTTTGTTTCTTTTGCTGAACATGCCACTCTTCTGGGCAAAGCCAAGGCTTCGGCCAAGATGTAAATTATTCTTCATTTTTTAATAGATTTAAACCAATTTAAAAAGAAAAAAAAAACAAGCACTAAAAAATGGTGCTTTTCTTTGCACAGTGCTTACAAAATCTCAGAGTTTTTCAATACTCTGTCTCTCTCTGTCTTTTTCTAAAACACACATACAATGCTCACTGTTTTTCTATTTTGCCTTCAGACACAAAATACACATACACAGTCTCCTATTACATTAGCTGTCAGAATTTTTCATTTATATGGCGCGATATGAAAAAAAACAAAACTATATATATATATAGTTTATAATATATATTCATATCCGTATGAAAAAATATTACATAGCCAAAAGTCAAAAGACTTTGGTCGCGCGGGGTTCAAAAAAAATATAGCAATGTAATAATAATAAAGTCTAAACCTTAATACTATCACCGCCGCATAAAACTTATAATGAACCCGGAATTCAAAAAAATTAAACTAAACTTCAATCAAAATTCACATTACACTTTGCCTTACATCATCAAGGCGCAAAAGCTGCGCGAATGCCATTTAATTGGCCAGCGCTGGGACCCGCCTGGAATTCAAACCTTTTATGAACCGGAATTTATAGAAAATTCGCGTAACAAAAGTTGATAGTGACGTCACGGCAAAACGTTATGCGAAAATTTATGAAATTGGGTTTATAACTGCTTCGGGTTCGGTTTTGGCTGTGCTGACATAAGCACCAAACTTATGTGAAAAATTCTTATTGGTCCACGTGCTGGTGTGTTGGCAGGTGGGACCACTGCTGTAATGGCTCAATTCAAACGTTTAAAAATTGGCGCATACAACAAAACTTTGGTTGCAGTGTTAACAAAAAATGGTCAACCCTGTTAGGACTATAACGGATTTAAAGCCCAAAACAACAATTCATCAAAATAGAAAGCATGTGGTACCGTGGTTAAACCACGAAATCAAAGTAGAAAGTGGCTGTTGCAGAGTAGTAAATTGCTTTTGCACAACCTCTGCTATAGATGTACATTCCTGAAGTTGAAATTAACATTTCAACACTCCCCCTTAAGTTCAACTACTAGGTTATTTGTCATACCATGCATTTCCTCAAATATTCAAAACTTTTCTGCCCTAATGGCTTTGTCAGTGTATCAACGAAATGCTTCTGAGTTCTGCAATGTTTCAAAATTATTTCTCCATTGTTCACTAGCTCCCTGATGTAGTGAAACTTGACATCTATGTGTTTTCTTCTTTTGTGAAACACAAAATTCTTTGACAATGTTATAGCTGAGCTATTGTCACAATAAATCATTGTGCCTTTTACATGTTCTTGATATAAAATCCTCAACATTCTTCTCATCCATACTGCTTGACATGCTGTTGTTGTAGTTGCCACATACTCTGCTTTTGATGTAGATAATGCCACTATTGACTATTTTTTAGAAGCCCATGAAATAACTCCTGAACCCATATGAAAAACATAACCAAATGTATTTTTCCGGTCATCAATACTTCCAGTCCAATCACTGTCAGTATATCCAATTAACTCAGAATTTTCTGAAGTAGTATACAAAATACCATACCTCTTAGTTCCTTTCACATACCTCAGAATTCTTTTTGCTGCTTGCCAATGTGCTTCTTTTGGTCTTTCCATAAATCTGGAAATTAAACTAACATCATGCATAATATCAGACCTAGTTGTAGTTAGATACATGAGGCTGCCAACTATGCTTTTGTACAAACTAGGATCAAAATCCTTACTACTATCCTCTTTGCCAAGTTTCAATCCCATCACTGTGGGAGTAATTACTGCCTTGCAATCCTACATGTTAAATCTTTCCAAAACTTCATTTACATATTTCGCTTAAGAGATAAAAATTTTATTTTTATTTTTCTCTACTTCTATTGCTAAGAAGTATTTTAGCAATCCCATATCAGTCATCTCAAATTCATCCTTCATGACTGATTTAAAATTATCAATAAGGTAATCATCATTACCTCTAAAGATCACATCATCAACATATAAAACAACAATCAACATCTTACCATATTTCTCTTTGATGTATAATGTGGGTTCTCCTTCACATTTTTCAAACCCATTCTCCAGTAGATAGGAATCTATCCTACTGTACCATGCTTTTGGCGCTTGTTTCAGCCCATAAAGAGCTTTCTTCAATCTGCAAACTTTGTGCTCTTAGCCCTTTTTCTCATAGCCTAGAGGTTGTTCAACATAAACCTCTTCCATCAATACTCCATTTAAGAATGTTGATTTCACATATTTGGTAAACTTTCCACTTGTTTTGTGCTGCTATGGACAACACTGCTCTCACTGTTTCCATTCTTGCAACCAGTGCAAAAGATTCCTCATAGTCTCTTCCATGTTGCTGCTTATAGCCTTTGACAACAAGTCTGGCCTTGTGCCTTTCAATCTTACCTTCAACATTGCTCTTGGTTTTATAAACCCATTTTACTCCAATGACTTCCTTGCCTTTTGGGAGATCAACCAATTCCCATGTTTTATTTTTCTCTATTGCATTCATTTCTTCATCCATAGCATCTACCCATTTCTTATCTTTTACATCTTCTTCAAAATTAATAAGATCATAAACATGACAATATAATGCAAATAAAGAGTTCGTACCTTCATTTGTTGCTTGTTGCTCATAAATAGCATTCAAATTTTTTAATCTTGTTCCTCTTTCATTTGGTGCACATGTGCTTGAAGAAGCACTCAAATTTTCTCATTGTGGTGTGTTTGAAGAAGCACTATCATTACTTCTCAAGGGTGTCCTCATTCTAGCTTGTGGTGTCCCTTGCTGTCCTTGTGTTGGTGGAGGTAACGGTGCTAATGATGGATGTATTTCAACCATCTCATCCTCATTTTCATCATGAGACAAACAACTCTTTACATTGATTGTTTTCTCAATGCTTCCATCCCAAGCTTCTTATTCAATGAATTGAACATCTCTGTTCACAATAAATTTCTTGGTGGATAGGTTATACAACCTATAAGCTTTGTATTCCTCACTGTATTCAATAAAAATACACTTCTCTCCCTTGCTTTCCAACTTCTTTTTTCGCTGATATGGAATGTGTGCATAAGCCACACAACCAAAAACTTTCATGTGGGTGACACCTTGTTTTATCCCACTCCATGCTTCTTCAGGAACTCTGTTCATTACTGATTTCGTTTGGCATATATTCAATATGTATGCTGCACAATGTACAACTTTAGCCTAATAATCATTTGGAAAATGTTTTGCCTTTAGCATGCTTCTTACCATGTCCATGATGGTCCTATTTTTCCTTTCAGCAACTCCATTTTGTTGCGGTGTGTACATTGCTGTAAATTGCTTGTGTATGCCATTTTCTCTGCAAAAATGCCGAAATTATTTTGAGATATACTCACCTCCTCTATTGGTCCTTAAAACTTTTATGTGCTACCCACTTTCGTTCTTAACAAGTGCCTTAAACTGGTAGAATTTTTCAAACACTTCACTTTTATATTTCAAGACATAAACCCATGTTTTTCTTGTGTAATCATTAATAAAATTCAACATATAATGGCTACCTGCAAGTGATGGTGTTTGCATTAGTCCACAAAAATATGAATGGACAATTTCTAAGGGTGTCTTTGCCCTTATGCTTTTTCCTGATGGAGAACTTTCTCTGTGTTGTTTACCCAAGATACAGCCTCTACATAGGCTGTACAGTTTCCCAATCAATGGTAATCCCCTTACCATTCATTTTCTGTGAAAAAATTTCAGACCTCCAAAGTTGAGATGTCCAAATCTCAAATGGCATAACCAGTTTTCATCGTTTTCTTCTCTTTGGAATGTCTCTTGTGTTACTGCTGCCATTTCTTCTCCTTTATTCAAATCTGTTCTCATTTTTAGAGGGAGCATTATGTTCCTTGTCATCTTTACTTCAGCAATACATTGTTTGCTTGGTGGTTTATCCATGATGGTGCATACATCATCTTAAAATAAAACATTCTAGCCCTTTTGAATGAGCTACCCAATGCTTAACAAATTACATTTCATACCTGGTACATAATATACATATGATATGCTCTTCTTTTCTCCTTTCTTTTTCAATACATTTACCATGTCTTTTCCTTTGACAGAAACTTTACTGTCTGTCCCCAATGTGACTTGAGACTTCACATTTTCATCTAACATAGAAAACATAGCAATGTTTCCAGTCATATGCTTGCTACATCCTGAATCTAGAAACCATAAATCTTCACTCTTTTCCTCAGCCATATTACATGCTAAAAACAATTTATCTTGGCTAATATTTTCTCTAGTAAAATTGGCACTGGTTCTATTACCCATGTCATTCTGCTTCTTCCTACATTCATTGGCATAATGGCCATACTTCTTACAGTAATGACATTGAACTTGGGATTTATCATACCTTTGTCCATGTGCTTGATTTTATCCACCTTGCTGGTTACTGCCTTGGCCTTGGTTCTGATTTTGATTGCTTCGCCTTCCTTGAGTATTTGTAGGGTTGTTTCTTCCTCCTCTATTTTGACTTCTACCTCTACCCTTTTCTCTGTTGTTTCCTCTTCCTTGACCTCTTCCTCTACCAAAGAGCATTTGGGTCTTGAAGGCATACTCCAAAGATGAGTTCTCATTTCTACCCAATCTTTGTTCATGTGTCATCAATGATGCATGAAGTTTATCAACTGAAAATTTTGAGAGATCCTTTGTCTCTTCTATGGTTGTGACTATCACATCAAACCTTAAGGGTAAGCTCCTCAACACTTTTTCCACTATCCTTCTTTCTTCAAGTGTTTCTCCATGAGATCTTATCTGTGTGACTATCCCAATCACATGTGTGAAGAATGAGTCTATGTTATCAGAATCTTTCATGCAGAGAGTTTCAAAATCTCTCCTCAACAATTGTAGCTTTGTTGTCTTCACCTTCTTCATACCTTGATAGGCTGTCTTAAGAGTATCCCATGCATCCTTGGACCTCTTAACTGTTGTTATCCTTAGAAACACACTCTCATGTACTACTTGATAGAGATAGAAGAGGGCTTTTGATTCCTTCTTCCTATTGCTCTTCAACAAATCCTTCTCTGCCTGTGTCAAGGCCTTAAAGGCATTTTCATCTGTTGGTTCTTCAAAACCATCTTCAACAAACTCCCATAAGTCTTGAGAGGAAAACAAGGTTCTCATGGTGATTGCCCAATAATCATAGTTCTTCCCATTGAACTGTGGGAGCTGAGTATTTCCAATACTCATGCTTATGCTGGCTCCAGACATTGCTAGCACACTAAACTATGCTATAAATTTTCACTGTGATTTTTAAATAAGCTAATTGTCTTCAAACAGTAACACAAACTCTGTTTTGAGAAATACCTTAGATTTTAGTTGAGCCTTCACACTGTTGGAGAAACTGTTGCAAAAAATCTTTCCTTTAGCTTCTTTGACACCTTCAAAGAGCTTGGACTAGCTCTGATACCATGTTGGAATTTTTGAATGTTTTGAACACACTAGAGAATAGAAATTCTCCTCTTTTAACATAGAGAAACAAAAAAAAATTTGCTTGCTGATAGACAGAGATTGCACAAAAATACTTCTATTCCTTTAACATAACAAGTATTACAAAATGGTGCCTTTCTTTGCACAGTGCTTACAAAATCTCAGAGTTTTTCAATACTTTGTCTCTCTCTGTATTTTTCTAAAACGCACATATAGTGTTCACTATTTTTCTGTTTTGGCTTCGGGAACAGAATACACACACACAATCTCCTATTACATTAGCCTTTAGGATTTTTCATTTATATGGCACGATATGAAAAAAAACAAAATTATATATATATTATAAACTATATAGTTTATAATATATATTCATATCTATATGGAAAATACTACATAGCCAAAAGTCAAAATACTTTGGTAGCGCGGCGTTTAAAAAAAATATAGCAATGTAATAATAATAAAGTCTTAACATTAATACTATCATCGCCGCATAAAATTTATAATGAACCTGGACTTCAAAAAAATTAAACTAAAATTCAATCAAAATTCATGTTACACTTTGCCTTACGTCATCAAGGACCAAAAGTTATGCGAATGCCATTTGATTGGCGAGTGCTGGGACCTGCCCGGAATTCAAACCTTTTATGAACCAGAATTTATAGAAAATTCGCGTAACAAAAGTTGATAGTGATGTCACGGCAAAACGTTATGCGGAAATTTATGAAATTGGGTTTATAACCACTTCGAGTCTAGTTTTGTTTGTGCTGACGTAGGCACCAAACTTACGCGAAAAATTATTATTGGTCCACGAGCTGGTGTGTTGGTAGGTGGGACCACTGCTACGATGGCTCAATTCAAACGTTTAAAAATTGGCGCGTACAACAAAACTTTGGTTGTCGTGTTAACAAAAAATGGTCAACCTTGTTATGAATGTAAGGGCTTTAAAGCCTGAAACAACAATTCATCAAAATAGAAAGTGTGTGGTACCATGGTTAAACCATGAAATCAAAGTAGAAGCAGCTGTTGCAGAGCATTAAATTGCTTCTGCACAACCTCTGTTGCAAATGTACATTCCTAAAGTTGAAATTAACATTTCAACACTCCCCCTTCATTTCAACTGCTGGGTTATCTGTCATACCCTTGCATTTCCTCAAATATCCAAAAATTCTCTGCCCCAATGGCTTTGTTAGTATATCAGTGAACTACTCCTAAGTTCTGCAATGTTTCAAAATTATTTCTCCTTTGTTCACTAGCTCCCTGATGTAGTGAAACTTGGCATATATGTGTTTTGTTCTTTTGTAAAACACAGAATTTTTTGACAATTCTATAGCTGAGCTATTGTCACAATAAATCACTGTGTCTTTTACCTGTTCTTGACATAAACTCCTCAACATTCTTCTCATCCATACTGCTTGACATGCTGCTGCTATAGCTGCCACATACTCTGCTTCTACTATAGATAATGCCACTATTGGATCTTTTTTAGACGCCCATGAAATAGCTCCTGAATCCATATGAAAAACATAACCAGATGTACTTTTCTGGTCATCAATAGTTCCATCCCAATCATTGTCAGTATATCCAATTAACTCAGAATTTTCTGAAGTAGTATACAAAATACCATACCTCTTAGTTCATTTCACATACCTCAAAATTCTTTTTGCTGCTTGCCAATGTGCTTCTTTTGGTCTTTCCATAAATCTGGAAATTAAACTAACAGCATGCATAATATCAGGCCTAGTTGTAGTCAAATACATGAGGCTGCCAACTATGCTCTTGTACAAACTAGGATCAAAATCCTTGCTGCTATCCTCTTTGCTGAGTTTCAATCCCATCACTATGGGAGTAATTGCTACGTTGCAATCTTGCATGTTAAACCTTTCCAAAACTTCATTTACATATTTAGCTTGAGAGACAAAAAAATTATTTTCATTTTGCTCTACCTTTATTCCTAAGAAGTATTTCAGCAATCCCATATAAGTCATCTCAAATTCATCCTTCATGACTGATTTAAAATTCTCAATAAGGTAATCATCATTACCTGTAAATATCACATCATCAACATATAAAACAACAATCAGCATCTTACCATCTTTCTCTTTGATGTATAATTCTCCTTCACATTTTTCAAACCCATTCTCTAGTAGATAGAAATATATCCTACTGTACCATGCTCTTGTTGCTTATTTCAGCCCATAAAGAGCTTTCTTCAATTTGCGAACTTTGTGCTCTTGGCTCTTTTTCTCATAGCCTAGAGGTTGTTCAACATACACCTCTTCCATCAATACTCCATTTAGAAATGTTGATTTCACATCCATTTGGTAAACTTCCACTTGTTTTGTGCTGCCATGGACAACACTACTCTCACTGTTTCCATTCTTGCAACCGTTGCAAAAGTTTCCTCATAGTCTCTTCCATGTTGCTGCTTATAGCGTTTGACAACAAGTCTGGCTTTGTGCCTTTAAATCTTACCTTCATCATTGCTCTTTGTTTTATAAACCCATTTTACTCCAATGACTTCCTTGCCTTTTGGGAGATCAACCAATTTCCATGTTTTATTTTTCTCTATTGCATTCATTTCTTCATCCAACACATCTACCCATTTCTTATCTTTTATAGCTTCTTAAAAATGAATAGAATCATCAACATGAAAATATAATGCAAATAAAGAGTTCATACCTTCATTTGCTGCCTCTTGCTCATAAATATCATTCAAATTTATGAATCTTGTTCCTCTTTCATTTGGTTTACATGTGCTTGAAGAAGCACTCAAATTTGCTCCTTGTGGTGTGCTTGAAGAAGCACTATCATTACTTCTCAAGGGTTTCCTCATTCCAGCTTGTGGCGTCCCTTGCTGTCCTTGTGTTGGTAGAGGTAGTGGTGCTAATAATGGATGTATTTCAGCCATCTCATCCTCATTTTCATTATGAGACAAATAGCTCTTTACATTGACTGTTTTCTCAATGCTTCCATCCCAAGCTTCTTCCTCAATGAACTGAACATCTCTGTTCACAATAAATTTCTTGGTGGATGGATTATACAACCTATAAGCTTTGGATTCCTCACTGTATCCAATAAAAATGCACTTCTCCCCCTTGATGTCCAACTTCTTTCTTCGCTGATATGGAATGTGTGCATAAGCCAGAAAACCAAAAACTTTCATGTGGGTGACACCTTGTTTTATCCCACTCCATGATTCTTTAGGAACTCTATTCATTACTTCTTTGGTTGGGCATCTATTCAAGATGTATTCTGCACAATGTACAACTTCAGCCCAATAATCATTTGGCAAATGTTTTTCCTTCAGCATACTTCTTACCATGTCCATGATCCTATTTTTCCTTTCAATAACTCCATTTTGCTATGGTGTGTACCTTGCTGTAAATTTCTTATGTATGCCATTTTCTCTGCGAAAACATAGAAATTATTTTGAGATATACTCAGCTCCTCTATCAGCCCTTAAAAATTTTATGTGCTACCCACTTTGGTTCTCAACAAGTGCCTTAAAGTGGAAGAATTTTTCAAACACTTCACTTTTATATTTCAAGAAATAAACCCATATTTTTCTTGTGTAATCATCAATAAAAGTCAGCATATAATGGTTGCTTGCAAGTGATCGTGTTTGCATTGGTCCACACAAATCTGAATGGACAATTTCTAAGGGTGCCTTTGCCCTTATGCTTTTTCATGATGGAAAACTTTCTCTGTGTTGTTTACCCAAGATACAGCCTTCACATAGGCTGTCCAGTTTCTCAATCAATGGTAATCCCCTTACCATTCATTTTCTGTGCAACAAGTTCAGACCTCCAAAGTTGAGATGTCCAAATCTCAAATGCCATAACCAGTTTTCATCCTTTGCTTCTCTTTGGAATGTCTCTTGTGTTACTGCTACCATTTTTTCTCCTTTCTTCAAATCTGCTCTCATTTTGAGAGGGAACATTATGTTCCTTGTCATCCTTTCTTCAACAATACATTGTTTGCTTGGTGGTTTATCCATGATGGTGCATACATCATCTTCAAAGAAAACATTGTATCCATTTTGAATGAGCTGCCTAATGCTTAACAAATTACATTTCATACCTGGTACATAATATACATTAGATATACTCTTATTTTCTCTTTTCTTTGTCAAGACATTCACTATGCCTTTTCCTGTGACATAAACCTTACTGTTTGTCCCCAATGTGAATTGAAACTTCACATTTTCATCTAACATAGAAAACATAGCAATGTTCTTAGTCATATGGTTGCTACATCCTGAATCTAGAAACCATCAATCTCCACTCTTTTCCTCAACCATATTACATGCTAAATTTTTTTTATCTTGGCTGATATTTTCTCTAGTAAAATTGGCACTGGGTCTATTACCCATTTCATTCTACTTCTTCCTACATTCATTGGCATAATGGCCATACTTCTTACATTGGACTTGAGATTTATCATACCTTTGTCCATGTTCTTGATTTTGTCCACCTTGCTGGTTGTTGCCTTGGCCTTGGTTCTGATTTTGATTGTTGCCCCTTCCTCAGAAGGGGATTAAAAAGGGTATAGCCACTTCAAATTTCAACAATTAATTGAGCCACTTTCCTCATGCAGCCTAGAGTTTCAGGTTGCGGCTAAGAGTATAGCATTATGTCACGCGAAAAGGAGTTGCACGAGAACAGGAAATGGAAGGAAATAGTGTGCGTGACGGGAGCAGGAGGGTTCACTGCCTCCTGGATGGTCAAGTTACTCCTTCAAAGAGGCTACACTGTGCGAGCATCATTTCGCGCCAACCCAACTGGTATATTAATTATTTTTCACACAAAATATGCTCACAGGCTCACATTTTAGTGTATTTCCCTTAGCATGTTTCCATAGATATCTATGTGTACAATGCAACTTGCACAGAGGAGGTATGGTCCACATGTTGGGCAAACTATGCCATCGTTGTCCCCTCTCTACCAAGAATGCACCCACTAACATCTATATTTATGTTCTAACATCTATATTAAATGAAGGAAGCTTAATGCACACAGGTGTTCAAATGAGAAAAATCAAGGGAAACAGCCATACAAGTTCTCCAATCAGAAACTGAAGGATCTAGGACAATCATTTACGCCTATAAACAAGCGTTTGGCTAACACTATGGCCAGATTACATGACACGGAGTTTCTTCAACATCACCTATTAGGTTGGACTAAGAGCAATGGAATTCACGTAATAATGGCGAGGAAGTAATGGTTTTAAATATGCACAGTTTCAATATCAACGATCTCCACATTAGCTACTATATATCTAACCTCCTTTTCATAATTTATGTTCCTCCATGTTGGAGGGCATTGGGCCTTCTGTCATTTACTTTCTAAGTTCAATAGAATATTTCGTCTTAGCAAACATTAATTATAATTATCCATAATATTAATGAGTGATTTAATTTGTATTTTTCTTTTCGTATTTATGTATTTTTAATAACTATCATTTATTTCCTTTTTTATCATTATTATTTTAAGATTTAATTATTTATAATGATTATCATTTATCTCTTTCATCAAGATCTGGTGTTAGCTGGGTTAAAATAACATATATAATTTAATTTCGATAGAATCATAATCAATTGGTTATTCTTCATCGTATTATTAAATGTTTAAATGTTTTTTTAAATGTTTTAGAAGAATATGACATTTAAGATATTAAATCTTAAAGGGTGGGTAAAGCATAATGTATCATATATAGTCACAAGGTGATAAGATTTTATTTATACTTTACTGAATTTTTAAAATGATATAACTAGCAATTACACCATATGTTGAAAAAGAAATGTAATAAGGAAATAGCATAGGAAAGAGCATCCTAGAAGAAATAAGATGTTGCAGAGAAGGAGCAAATTTTGCTTCCATGGAAGCACATAGTGAAGGTTTCAAATATATTGATGATAAGAGTTATCAACTAGAAAATTGTGTTATAGATATTGAAATAGGCAAATGTGTGTGAAAACATATATGTAAACCAACATAATTTGTTCACATATATAAAAAATTTGTTGTAGATATTGAAACAAGAAATTGAGTGTGAAAATCCTTTGGTGATTAATAATCCTCGGAAACAAGCATGAAATGAGAATGTAACTCAAATAAGATATTTAAAATACATTCAAGTACAATCTATCTAGCATAGATGTAAATAAAGATAATTTTTATTAACAAAAATATATTTTACTCCAAGTTCATCGATCACACTATTCTTTACCATTGATGTCCGTGGTGTGTGCCATGTTCTTGTTTTTTCAGTATCTCTTTCATCACTTCAAGAGCAGTAGAAATAAGGTGATTGAGAAAATAACTGCAACACCGAGAGAGATTTGGTAGCATCTATGGAGTTGGCGAACATGTCTTGTTATTTGGTGTTGCCTACTCGGCATAGCTTTCTTGATCTTGTGTAGAAGAAATGAATTTTTATTTAGCGTATTTTACATTAATAATCAAATTCACAACATTCATGGTGCACTTTCCATCATATTTGTAGAGAAAATTATAACAAATTATTGCACTTTTCTTATCAGAGCTAAATGCTCCTATATGCAACAATGATGACTTTCATTAGTTCAAGAGCAATAAAAACAAATTTATTAAGAAAATAACTCTAGCACTTAGAGAGATTTGAAAGCAACCGTTGAATTAGTGAACATGTCTTGCTCTATGGTGTTGGATATTGGGCATAGTTTTCTTGATCTTGTATACAAGACTGTAAATTTGGATGTAGCTTATACTAAGTTAACCATGAAATTTTGAACATTTAGGGCACACTTTCCATCACATTTGTATCGAAAATTATAATAGAGTATCACATTTTTCTTATCATGTCTAAATGTTCCTATATGCAACAAATACCTTGTGCCTCATAGTTTAAATTTGTGTAAGGAGGAGGTTAGGAGGAGTGTCAAGGTGCAAGCTAGAATAAGAAGGCAAAGAAGAATCTTGTTTGGGACAAGATAGATTCATTCTCTGCACATCTAGAGTAAAGCTTAATAAAAAAAAACTCACCATACTTTGAATTTTTAAATAAATATCTTAAAAATTAGAATATCAATTTAATACATTTTACACAATTACACATTCAACAATATTCATTTAAAAATTACAAATACAAATTACTATTTTCAATAAAAATAGTACAACACAGCTAACAATATTCATTTAAAAAAATAAAAATAAAAATTACTATTTTAAATAAAAATTGTACAAAGAATCACATTAATTACCAATTCATTTTAAAAAATACAAATACAAATTACTATTTTAAATAAAAATAGTACAAAGAATCACATTAATTACCATGGCCTTCACCATAAATACCATGGGTTGTTTTTATAGTTTATTATTATTTTATTTTATTATTTTATATTTTATTGTATTTTGACCTAGTTAAAATGTTCATTACATTATGTCAATCTTTCTATTTAATTTACTTTTATTTTTATTTTTTTATAATTTGACATAGTCAAAATGTTTAATTGAGGTTAAAATCTAACAAATTTTTAATAACAACATTTTAACTTAAAAGTCACCAAAAATTAAATCAATCTAACTTATTAAAAAGAAAAAAAACTAACATTATAAAAAACTATTTACTTGTCAATATAATGACCTAAAAAATTTTAATATTAAAAATAATAATAATAATTAAATATTTCAAGCTTTAATAATTCAGTTATTAAATTATTTAAACTAAGTATAAAAATCATATCTCCATAAAAATAGTCAATCAATAAAGTAAAATTAAAATTTAGAAATCTAAATATATGTCAATTTTATAATATTCAAAGAAATGTGATTTGATTGCTAATAGTTTTAGGCTTCTTTCAACCTAAATTGATAATAATTCACTTATTGTTTGTGTAGTTTTAGAGTCAAACCTCCTTTTTCCTCAATGCAAATTATTAAAACTCTCTCTTCCTTTATTAATTTAACAAATTTATAATTGTTTTTTAAATATTCAATTCACATAATAATCCAAAAATATTTTTATAACTCTTTTCACTATTTTTTTTTTTCTTATTACAAACTATTAGAACTCTCTCATCCTTTATTAATTTAATACATTTTTATTTTGAATAAGTTTCTATAACTTTTTCAAAATTTATAAATATATTTAAAATAACTTATAATATTGATAGTTCCAATACTTTATAATTTAACATTCTTACCCATGTAATTAAACTATAGAAAATGAAATTAAATAAATGATAATGGCACAAACCAAAGACACCACCCGACATTTATGATACTTCAAAATATTGCTTTCATTTGAGAATCCTCCCATTTCAAAACTGAAAACTGAAACTATTAAAGATCATTATGGTTAATGCTACACTAGAAATCATTTTAATTAATGCTAAAGCATTCAAGGCTTAAAAACTAGTATTTAACAACAAGACTTCATATTACACTTTTATAAAGTAGTTTGATACATTAAAACTATTAAATCTTGCATTGCTGCTAAATACACTTTTATAAAGCAATTTGATACATTGAAACTATTACACCCTATATTAAGAAGAGCATTGTAGCCATACAGAGTAGATATTTTAAGCCCTATATTGATATAGAGAGGCTAAGCCTTAGAGGGCGGAGAAAATGACTGATTTATTTAGATATGATTAACATAGATTAATCATAATCATAGTAGATTAATAAATTGGGTAACGACTTTCACTGCGTTTCAGCTGCTAAGTTAGTGAATATCGCAACTTCGTTTTCTTCAGTTGACCCTCCTGCCAAATCAGACAAAGCTTTCATAATGATGAATGGCTTCCTCTGGCTCTGGAAAACCTGCAAACATACAAACAAAAAGGCCCAAAATATAAATATAAAACATTACAAAATATCATTTATATGATCAGCTTAATGTCACCTTTCAAAAACTTAAAATCGAATAATTACTTACCAGTGCTATCCCTGCACTCTCCATATCCACGGGAGTTACATTGAATTTGGCATGAATGAAGTTCCTGTAAGCGGCATTATCCACGTAAATGCTCGCACTGCATCCTCTCTCCACTCTCACAATCTTCGGCTGATGAGTAAGACAAGTGGAGTTCACACACGCCTCTAAACTCACATTTTGTTCAATCGATCGCTTTAATTAATCATTAATATACACAATAATGAACAATGCGTTATTGCTTTCATCTGTTTATTCCATTAAACGATATATAATTGTTATACCTGTTCGATCTGCTCTGCAAGTTTATAGTAGGACTCGGAGACATTGATCCAAAATGCATGTTCTTGGATTTCTGGGATTCTGTTCACGGGAAAGATCTCGCCTCGCTGGTACCACAAATGATTCAACATATTGTCGGTGTTCTCCCCCTCCGGAGTATTGTATGTGGAGAATTTCTGATAGCCAATCTCACGAGAATAGTCACATTTTCCTCTAGGGGGAGTTCATCATTCGCGCCTTCTCTTCTCCATATCTCTGAATAATGAGCCATAATATTGCAAAGACATTCTATAGTATGTACCGAATGATGGTGTAAGATAGGAATACATATTGTAGATTTTGAAATATTTTCAAATCCTTTTCAAAAATATTGCAGAATATGAAAAGAGATAGAAATGGGAAAATATTATGTACTGACTAAGAAGTTTTGGTACCTGCCAACTCCATAGGCCTGTATGTGTCCATTGATGTGGAATGGTAACATCACCAATGTGAAAATCAGAGTTTGCATTTCCAGCTATTCCATAGTGTATAACTCTACTCGCTCGAAAGAAATAAAGAAGCAACTGAGTCGTTATTCCCGTGTTGATCTGTAATGCACCCATACAATACAATAAACTACTTAGAATCAAGTGTACTATGTGTTAAGTGTAAGGCTGAACAGTGTAACAGCCAAGTTTCCTCTGGCTTCCATGCTGCCACTTCTATGGCTTCACACTTCGACAATCATATCTAGAGCCCTTGGTGCCTTAAAAAAATCGTCACTTAGTTAAACATATTAAATCGATTCAACGGTCATTCAGTTAAACATTTTAAATCAAGAATCGGTTGAGATGAAACAGTTTTTGATCAGAGAGTGTAAAACTATTGAATCATCTAACATTTTATCAGACGTTGCAAAACTGTACACGGTGGCACTTAGCAAAGTTGTTTTCAAATAAGATGTCTTATGACGTAATTATTTAAAAAATTTATAATTATTTAAAGTTGTTTAATTATTTTAAAGGTGTTTCAAATATTTTATTTAACTTTTAAAGTTTATTAGAATATTAGTTTTTCTAATAATTAATTATATACATTTAATTACATATACATTTAATTTTGATGTTTTAATAGTGTTATGGACACTTTACATAACACATTTTTAATTATTATTATTATTTGCTATTTTTCAGGTTTTTTTTTTCAGTCAATTTTATTTGAAATTTAGTAGGGATTTTTTGAAATTGTAAGTTTCAACAGAAATTCTAGCACCTTGGGGATTTTCTATTGAGTTGAATCTATTTATGCATTAGAAAATGTAATGGATTCAAGATTGCATTTTAAACAAATAAAATTCACAATTTTACCTAACTAAAATTTAGAAGCTATTCATGATGTTTCCAAAAATTCTGAAACCAAATTTCAATAAAATCAAAAACATCTAACAATTATTTAATTTTTAACAAATTTTTTATTATAAAAAAATAAAAATTATTATAAATAAAAACACGAAGTAATGAGTTTAATTTATTAAATAATACATCTTAATCATATACTAAAAAAATATATCATTTTTTTACTTATTATACTTGTGAATTTAATTTAATAAATAATACATCTTAACCATATACTAAAAATATATATCATTTTTTTTTGCTTATTATACTTGTGGAAGGTAGAGTATATTGTATGACTTTTAATTAATTTGCAAATTTTTATAAACCATAAGTAAAGTTTAAAATTATTGTTTGAATTTGTTTGAATTTGTAAATGACTAATTTTGTGTGGTTTAAAATCGATTTTTTAGAATTAAAAATTGTTTAAAAAAATGTCCTCGTAAATCAATTATCCAAAAAAATTCAAATTTATGAATTTTTTTCATAATTAATATTTTATTTTCCAAAAACAAATATATAGATTTTTCTATAATTAATATTTTATTTTCATTCATTATCATACTTATTTTTAACAATAAATATTTATTAAACTATAATCATTTCTTTCTTGTTTTTGTTGTGCTCTTTGTAATGATATTTTTCCATTAATATATTTGATTAATCATAATATTTTTTTTTATTGTTTAATTGTTGCAAATTTTTTTTTTCGTAAAACTATGTTATCGTGTACCAATAGATTTTTAGCAATTTGATTCCCTCTCCCCCAAAGTTGTGGTGCTTAAAGCATGCACTTAATATAACCAAGTTATATGATCACATTCACCTCAAAGGGTTCTCTACTCTTTGCATAAAAGGCTGGTACTAAACAACTTGGTGTAGGAAAAACCAACTTTTACATTATGAGAATGAGAGAAAAATTATAAAGAAAAAGTGCACTTTTAAGGAGTTTTATAAGAATTTAAAAAAAATCATAAAAAGTTTCGAAGTAGAAAAAGTAGAAAAATCTATAATAAAGTTAGTGTAGAATAGAATTCCAAAATAAAAGGCTGCTTGCATTTTTAACTTTATCAAAATCTAAATTAATAAACTCTAAATGAGGAACAAATTGAAAAAAAATATCTCCTTAACTCCTTGATTGGCTTCAATAATTTGTTTTCGACACATCCATTATACCCATCTATTGACATGTACATCCATTATACTCATATATTGGCATGTATATATGAAGGAACTTGGTTTGCTCAATTTTTAGTCTTTATGTCATGATAGAGGGGCTTAAAGTTCTATCTAGTACAAAATTAATAAAGGTGATATAACTAATGTGCTCCACCAAGAGCTAAATTAGATTTATGGCCATTATTGCCAAAGAGAAGTTTACATGTAAAAATATTAATGATTTTACAAATGCATCTTGGTAGAGGGAAAAGAGTTAAGTCTTGGTAAGTAAGGACTATTATTCATGAATGATACAGATGTGTATAATTTTTCTAGTTATTTTTTTTCCCCTTGAAACTTATGGTTTGATGTATCACACCTAGAAAACCTTTGGCCATAATACATGTCTCTTCCAAAAATAATGGTGGCTCTTTCATAATAGCTAAGAGGACAAATTTTAAGAAACAATGCATGTGAATTTTCTCTTCTAAATCAAATTTTCAAATGCTTCTCCTACATCTCCACTCATGGGTGTGGTTGATTATGTAGTGGATGTATTTTGATGATATGTGGTTAAGAGTTCAACTCTAGTTTCATTTTAAGAAAAGATTTGAAAAGGTTAAGAAGACCTTAGGTATAGACTCAAATGTTTACCACAAACAAGTTCAATAGATAACTTAGAGGAAATTATAGGTAGAGTGCATTGGAATAGCCTAACCCTAACCCTAAAAGTATCCTTCATTGTGTTATTGGAAGAATACCACATGTGGGATTTCATCATGTGGTGTAATGGGTCCTCTCCAGCTTAACCTTAAATTTTTAAAATATTAGAAAAAATATTGGTAGGCATGGTAGGAAAAGTTGGGTGATGAAGGATGGGCTCTTTAATGGGTATAAAATGCCTAGAATGTACAAATTAACCATAAAAATAAATATATCTAGAATAATGTTCCCTTCTCAAGAGGAGGAGTAAGTGTTGTTTAACTAGGACAACCTTAACTGAATTAGTCAGTGGTCTACCACACAAACCCCCCAAATTAGGGACAATGTGATGAATTATTTCTTTAACACTTTGAATGGTTTCTACACACTTCAAGTTGAAATAGTAATGTCTTATGCTTAAATATCAACCTCCATAATTTTTTTATCTAACCATCATTAGCAAGCTTTTGACATAATTGATATAACCATCTATTGACATGTATATTTGAAGACCTCTATTTTACATCATCTCTAGTCTCTCCATCATGATTTGGAGACTAGTGACCCATTTTATTTATAAAATTAGTAGGAAGTATATCCTTGGTGTGCTCCATGAAAAGCCAATCTAGATTTTTTTATTATAATTTAGTCTTTAAGTTTAGCCATAACACTAGTCACAAGTAAAAATATCAGTGATTTTATTAATGTATCTTCCAAAAAGGTAGAAGGCCAAAAACTAAACATAGATATCAGTGTTGGTACATTGCAATTATTATTCATAAATAACATACACATGTAAAGTCTTATCAATTATATCCGCTCAATATTTATAACACCCATAAAGTGATTAATCATTAAATAATTCTTTTGTATTTTTGTTAAATGTTATGTTGGTTATATATGTTTGTGTCTATACACACACACACGCGCACACACATCATCATCATCAACTAGGTTTATCTTAGGTTTTTGGGAGGAATTATTGTTATCCTACCCACCTAGGTTCATTTCTTGCAAGTGAAGTGTTTAGCTCATAAAAATTATATTGTTGTCATAGCTTTGAGCATTTTTGTTGAATAACCTTGTTCCCTAAAGATTATAGGGTTGTTGTAGCTGCTACAACACCCTCCAAAATTTTGGCCTATAACCAATTTTATAACCTTTGTTGGCCTTAGGTGTCCTGACCCAGGTTCGGATTTATGGTTTGTCAACAAACCCCTGTACTATTGGCCCTTTCGGCAATGGCCTGCGAACACAGGTCAAGGTCTCACCCGAATTAGTATGGGAGGGTTCTGGAACCAGGTTTCCACACCCTAAGAGAGAGAAAGTTAATGGAAGCGGGTCCCTTTAGTCTACAATCCTACGTAGGAGAAGCCCTAACCCTGAATCTTAATAGGACGTAGATCGAGTAGGACTCAGGGTCTTTGTGCACACAACTAGCAGGATCCCTTACCCAGACAATTAACAACAGATCTGCAAGTTCATATTCAAATTTCAATTCTTACTTAACCTACCTTAGACTCGATTTATCTATCTATTTATAGCGCATTAGCCTACGCTATCCTATGTTCCAAAAACCATGGTTTGTGGACCCTTGGTCTACCCTTTGACCCATTACAATTCATTGGGGATTTTGACCCATCCCAAAAACCCTGCACTAGACTAAATATTACAAAATATTACAAAAACAGGACAAAATTGTGGCTAGGGATCCTCCTTCTAGCAGTCCTCCAACACAATCTTGTGACTCGTCCCGAGTCACAGAACCAATGGGGTCTTCATCATTTCCTTGAGCTGCTCAATCAAGGCAGTTAACAAGGGCAAAGCATGAATGCTCTGCACGGCAATAGTCTGTGCAATGTCAACCAACTTTTGCAAAGTTGGGCCTTCAGTTGCAGCAGTGACATTGTCCAAGGTCTGGTTGAACTATCACACATCCCCTTATAACTCCTGCGAAATCTTGAGTGCTTCTTCAGCCCAGGGCATCATATGGTCACTGAGTACCTATATCTTGCGCCGGAGTGCCAAAATTTCACTTCAAAGCATGTAGCTAGTTGGAAGACGTGTTAGTCGTTGGGCTGGAATAAGGGTGGTCATAGTCACTTCCATTTGCTCAAAATCCTGTTCCTTTTGGTGAAACTCTTGATCGATTGACGAAGGAAGGAGTCATGATGCAGCTGGGACCATAATTCCATAGCAGTCTCAAACAAAATGATGCCCTGACTGATCTGAACTGTAATAGTGTTCGTTGCTTCTGTTACTAGCGCTGCTCGCTGGGTGCGCACTTCCAAGGGGGTCTCAGGCTGTAGCTTGGCCTACAACGATGCTATTTGAAGTTCAAAATCACCCTTAACAACCTATACCTCAGTCTGAGACGCCTTCAAGGCAGTGACCAAGCCCTCAACCTTGGCTTGCAGTGCAGCAGAGGCAGGAATTACTTTTGAAATTTCTTCACAGAGCTTGTCTATCAACTACTCTAATGTAGCTTGTTGCACTATGGTGGCAATGTGCGCTGCTTGGACCTAGGCTACTTCAGCAGCTTGAGTCACAATAGTCTGCTCAGCCTTGCAGAGGTGTTCCTACGCACGGAGTTCTCTGTGCTGAAGTTTACTGGTGATGGAGGTAAATAACTCGTGCAACTGTGCACTTGCTAAGTGACCAAAACTGAGGTCGACTGACGAGCAGGCTCGAAATTGGGTGCATAATTATGCGGGTTCCATTGTAAAAGCAGTGCCTGGGAGAGGGTGGATCTAGCTATCCGTGATGGTAGCCAGGGATGTAACTGGGACCGGGTGGCCCACATGATTCTGCCTCACTTGATCCACGCTCGCTTGATTATACCTCGCCTGAAGGGTGTCCTCTTTAATCCGGAGAGCCTGTAGCTTTGATTTTAAGACTTCTACTGTGGCCTTGTGTTGTTCTTCCCAAGTAGTCCAATGACCCGCAAACACAATGGTGATGGCGTTGGAAATCTTCTCGAGGTCATCATCTGTCAATGTAAATTCTATGTCGATGCCAGACTTACTAGCCTTACACTTCTTTCGAGACCCCTTAGGCGGTTCGCGGGTACATTTAAGACCATGGGGGGCGACGCGTTTGTGCCATCAAGACCGTTAAGGTTCTGATCCAGTGGGGACTCGGGTTCTGGTTGCACAGTAGCGCTCGTGGGGGTCGTCTACTGTGTTGAAACAGGAATCGCTAAATGCATCATTGTGGCATGCAAAGCTGTATCTTTTGTTGTTGCGTTGAGGCCGGAAGTGCTTGTTGTGCCTGGGTCGATCGTCTAGGTTGCGATCTTCAACTCAGGTGGCCAAGTGGCAATTATTTGTTCAATCTCTGATTCGGTGGTCATATATATAATGTTATACCAGGCGGGATCTTTATGGGCCCGAATCTGCACATTATGCATGATCACTTGAAATTCTACGATATGCTTGTATTTGTTGTAGACCATCGGGGACAAGCACGCCTGGGAATGAATTGCTGCAACTACAGTCTGATCATAGAGCACCCAAAAGGTCTTATTCTCCTCAACCCGCTTGGGATCCTTTGAGTCTCGTAGGTTAGCAAACCACGCTCCTTCACACATGTTGGGCTCGAGAGGGTGGAAGACTGCTTCCTCAAGAGTCTCCCATGCAACTACGTTGATTAGAAGTATCAGCGAGTAGTAGTAGAAAGCTTTTCCCTGATCGTGGGCCTCACACACATTTTCAAGAAATTTTTCAACCAGGTACTGCGACCAATTGAAATGGACTCCATTTTTGCATCTACTAGCGAGTTGAATTACGTGGGTGGGGGTAGTTTTTGCCTAGTATTTATTCATCAATTTGCAGGCAAGAAGCAAGGTACCCATGCATGTCCCTGGATCACTGATTGTATCAATCTGAATTCCTATTTATTGCATGTGACATGATACCTTTTTTGGACATCTTCAGTAATCTGGTGCTCTAACTTCTTGCCAGTGTCATCCCTAGGATCTGGTTCTTGCATGGGAAGGCCAGTTATCCGGTGAATTAAAGCATCATCAATTAGTATGCGACCTTGGAGCCATAAGCACCCATCATGAATGAGTGCCAGCAACTAGCGAACAACCAAGTCAGTGATATTGTATCGGTCAAAGTGGGGGATGCGTAGTAGGTTTAAGATCCCCAACCTAGCTAATCCTTTGACCCATGTCATTGGCTCAACCTTTAATACATTGTCATCGGGTACCCATTCTAGGTATATCTCCAGACCTAGCGAAGGGAAGGCATCCAGGTTGCCCAGATCATGGTTATTGAATTTTATGAAGGGGAGGGCGCCGAACATTTCTCCTTGCTGGGGCACTTCATCTCGAACCAAAGGCATCTGATGGAAGTCACAAACGACATCAACATTCATGGGGGTGCCTGTTCCTATCCTGCGTGGCCTAACATAAGGGGGTAGCCAAGTCAGCAGAGTCGCATGCAGGCCTTCTTCGGTGATCATCATTGGGCGCTTAGATGCATCAGGTGATCGTCCCTAAGAGAGTTCCTGAGGGGAACACACAATCCGAGGAGACGTACGAGGCTTCCCACGAGCCCAATTCACCTATTTTACCTTTTCTTTTCCCTTCCGCTTTTTCGGGGTAGAGACAACCTCCTCGGTTTTAAGGGTTATTTGAAGGACCTCATCAGATCCAATTCTCCTGGAAGTTATGGCAGGAAGAGGGTCATCAGGGTTTGTAACAGTCATTCTTGCTCGAAATATGAATTCAGCATTGCTACTATCAGACGAAGTAGCTTTCTCAGTCATGCGGATGAAAATTAGACAAACCAGATGATATTTATCAAGGCGGATGAGGCGCGAGAGTTTTGGACATAAATTTAATCCCTTGGGACCAACAATCCTCATCTTATAGTCCACGAGGGTGGAAAACAACCCATTTAGCCTTAATTGCATTTCATTATTACAAGAATGGTAAAAAATATTCATAAATCGCCACATTAATTGCCACTTACCCGTTCTGTCGAACAGTAAGCGCATTTTTCCATACTCATGCTCTGTTTCAATGGCTAGTTTTGCCCACCGTGCGCAACACTTGCGCCTGTATCACACCCACTCGCACCTCCAGTTATGTGCGTCATCCTTGTGCATCCATTGCTCCCATCTTCATGTTCATGGCCAGGTGCATGCAACATCTATTATACAGCTACTCCAACCATATAGTCATTTGATTGGCACCGAGGAGTCCCTATAAGGTTTCAAACGACTCCCATTAACATATCCTGGTAGAAGATCTCCATGTAATGTAGCCAATCTGTCCGCACCTCAATTGGTAATTTCCTTCACTATATATGAGCCCATACAGTGCTGATGAAACTTCCCCAAGTGTCGTGCAAACTGGCTATCATAAAGTAGTACCAATTCATCCTCCACAAATATCTTCCGTCGAATGTGTCGATCATGCCATGATTTTATGCAATCCTTCTAAACCTATTAGTGAAATAGAGCAATAACCTATCTTCTTCTAGGGCCACCAACTATGCCAAGCAATTCTCCCTGATGTCTGAGTCTGCCATATTTTTGAAAGATGAAATGCGCAGGCTGGGAACGATGTATTCCATCGGCATGATGGCCTCCTTTCCGTAGACCATTCTGAAGGGTGTATTTCCCGTGAGTTTCTTACATGTATTCCTATAGGCCCAGAGTACAAAGGGGATGTTCATGTCCCAGTCACTCCATTCTGTGTTGCAGACCTTAGTGAGCACATGTTCTAAAATTTTATCAAACGCTTCTATGGTCCCATTTGCCTGCAAATGATACGGGGTACTCTTTGCATGGTGAATCTGGAACTCCTCAGTCAGAGGCCTAATAGTTTCATTAACAAAATGAGTACATTTGTCACTCATCAGGAGCTTCGGACACCTAAACCTAGTCAGAATATTTTCAAAAATGAAGTGTGCAGCAGTATCTACAGTACAATCCTTGATAGCTTTTTCTCTTCCAACCTGGTAACATAATTAGTGGCAGTAATAACATATCGAGAATCGGTCTTCTTTCCTGGGGGATTAATGGGTCCGAAAAAATCGATGGCCCATTTTTCGAATGATTGTAGGGTCATCTGTGGTTGCAAGGGCATCTCATCCCGTCGTGAGGGCTTCCTAGTTCTTTGGCATGCATTGCAGACCTGGCAGTACACATGAGCATCTGTGTGCAATGTCGACCACCATAGCCTAACCCTTAATACTTTCTGTGCAGTATCTTTACCATCGTAATGTCCTTCCGCAGTTCCTCCATGGGCCTCAGCTAAGATAGCTTGTCTCTCATGTTCGAGTACATACCTTCGCAGCACCTCATCTGTTCCCAGCATGTAGAGCTATCCTGCAATTATAGTAAATTCGACTGCACGAGCGACCAGTTCCTTTTTCTACAGTACTGAATAGCCATCGGGGCCCTTCCCTATGGTCAAGAAGTGGATAATATCAACAAAGTGCTCATCAATTATCTTGATAGAAAAAATTTGTGTCTTAGGTAATCCATATTCTAAGTTAGTCATCTCTTCCCCATTTTCGATCCTGGACAAGTGATCTGGTCTGGCATTCAACCTCCCTGGTTTCACAATGATTTCAAAATAATACTCATGAAAAAACAGCAGCCACCGACAGATTTTCCCCCCCAAGATAGGCTTATTAACCAAGTATTTTAAAGCTAAATGATCTGTGAACATCTTGAAGTGTCCACGTAACAAATAATTCCTGTACTTTTGGAGAGCATACAGCATCGCCAACCCTTCATGCTCCATGGTAGAATAGTTATGCTCTGTGTTCGAAAGCTTCCTGCTAGCGAAGGCCACCAAGTGATCAATGTCCCGTTCCCTAGGTTGCGCCAAGACAACTCCCAACGTGATCCCTGATGCATCTACGTGGACGTGAAAGATCTTTGCTTTGTCAGGGAATATAACAATAGGTGCAATAACCATTTTTTCTTTTAATAGTTCAAAGATTTTCTGGCATTCATCATCCCAAAAGAACGAGACATCCTTTTTCAACAATTTTTCCATCGGAGCGGTGATCAAAGCATACCCCTGAATTAACTTCCTATACTAACATGTGTGGCTGAGGATGGGGGGAAGCTATTTTTTAGTAGTTGGAACTGCCAAATTGATGATAATTGTGATCTTGGCTAATTCAACCATCAATCCCTACTAACATAGTACATGTCCTAATAGAATCCCAAATGGGACACAAAATATGCATTTATTGATGTTTAGTGAATTTGGTGTTTCCTGCAGGCATCCAACATCATGCATAGATTCGACACATGGTTATTTACTAATCGAAAAATCGTCCAATCGTCAAAGTAGACTTCCAGGGACTTGTGAATGAATTCTTTGAATACGGCTACAACAACATGTGAAAAGATGGCAGGGGAATTGTTTATTCCAAATGGCATGACAGTGTACTGGAATGGGCCCCACTCAGTTGTGAAGTTTTTCTTACTACGATATTCAGGTGCTATGCAGATCTGATGGTACCCCGAGAACCCATCAGTAAATGAATAAGCTTCCTGACCTCCCACATTATCCAGGATATCGTCAGAGAATGGTGTAGGGAAAGGATCATGTATGTAGGCATCATTTAACTTGTGCAGATCTACACAGATCCTTATCTCTCTTTTACTCTTCTTTTCCTGGACCACCATAGGACTCACCCAATCTGACTACTCTACTGGTTCAATGATACCTGCGGCCACCATTTTCTCAATTTCCTCCTTAATTTTTCTTTTTGTATTTCAGGTTTAGAAGATAGGGCCATTGTTTGACTGACCGTGCATCTGGCTTCAACGTAATCCTCATGACTCCCATATACCCTACGATCCCCTTGAGTTTAAAGAACTTGGTCGAGAATAGATCCTGATATTCGATTAGAAGCTTTGCGACCTTTCCCACCGTGCTATCATCCCAGTAATCCTCAATCTTAGCCATCTTGGGCTACTCTTCTATGCCAATATTGACTTCCTTCAGTTTCAAAGGTTTGGTGAAATAAATCACTTGATACAACGAACCTGCAACAACACGTTCTCCTTCTGATTCTGCAATAGTGATATTCCGAGTGTCCTCATCACATGCTTCTATTGAAAAATTTCTACAATTGATGATGTCGTGTATCTACGCATCCCAGGCTGGTGTAGTACACTCTTGCTTAGGGAGGGACGCATTGAAGAATAGAGCATCTATATCTTCTAGGGCTTCATCAAGTTTCCCAGTTCCTCTTGTCAGTCCAAACATCATTATAAATTTCTCAGCCATGTACCCTAGTGCTGGGTACTTTGGTGTAGTTCTGCATCCAAATACCAGGTGGTAGGGATTAGTCCCAATGTGTGAACAAACATGTGGACCCATTCACTCCATGTCTTTTCATTCCATACTCCCAACCAGAGAGCCAAGTGCTTGCATGGATCCCCTCATCCCGAGAAGAGTTCCATTGGTGGTTTGACTAGCACGTTAAATCATAAGATCATCATCCTTCAGCATTCCCCCTAGTCCCGAAAAGCTCCCTTATGAGTTTCCCACTAGCGTGTAGGAGTTGCACGCATGGCCAAGTGAAGGGCCCAAAATCTCCATTCTTCAGGGATGTTTTCTTCAATTAATTCGAGGAAATTTTTAACGTTACCAGAGCCATCAAAGTAGGGTAGTTATCCTACCTCTGAGGAAATTCATCAGAAGCTTTTTGTGACCTTAAGACACCTTAATGAAGATACGCCATGCAACCGATTCTGCCAATTTTCTATCTCTCCGTTCGAGTCAGATAAACAATCGTTGTATTTTTCCCAGCATAACATGCCATTAGCCGTGGGGTTGATCTAGTCGTCATCCCGGGCGGTCAATTTGTATATGTGATCAACATCCTCTTCCTCCCATACTGATTCAGTGTACTGTTCTCCTTCTGCTAGATCCAATGGGACTATTACCCTTGTGCCTTCATTTTCAAAGATCATGCTCCTTCTTTTTAAATTAATGATACCTCCCATTTCAATAGCCCAATCCAGGCCCAAGAGTGCAGGATAAGGGTCAACGTCATCCACTATCTAAATTACCTCAAAATTAGCGTAAACTTTAACACCTACAATATCTACCCCCACCTTCCTCAATCGTCCCAATGGGAGAGTCTTCTGTTGATTAGACATCCATAGCTAAATAGTTGACCATTCCAGTTTAGGTTCTCCCATTCATTTCCAGGTCTGCTTGGGTAGGACGTTTGCATTTGATCCTAAATCAAGGATGACTTGGCCCATCTCGTAGTCTTCAGTCTGTATGGTCATGCGCATTTCCTTTCCCATCCTTTTTTTGTTTTGTATATCTTGTTTATAGTTTTAACCACTCGATGTAAAGCAATATTTTCTGCACATCTATCTATTAGTGCTTGGAGATTTGCTACGGCATTCTGGTTGTGCAGCAGCTTCATACATGCCTGGAGGAATGGTTTAACAGCTTCATCTGCTCTTGGATCTACCATACCTTTTGCAGTGGGTGCTTCGTCTTCATTCATCTCCCTCCAAACTTCTATGAAGGTTTCCTTCTCCTTTTCAGGTCTAAACTTTCCATTTTGTCCCCAGCCTTCCGGATTAGTGATTCAGTCATAGCCTTTTCTTCAGCTCCTCCGATGGCAATGTCGCTACGTGTGATCACATTGATACATGATCCATCGTCTCCTAGTTCTGCCTTAACCATTTGCACATTATGCGTAGGCATTTTTTGTTTCTCCTGCATTTTTGTTATTAATATTGGACAATATTCAATGAAGTGATCGAACTTCTTGCAATATCTGCAGCGTTGGCGTGTCAGGTTCGAGAAATCTTGTATGAAATGTCCCACATCACCACAGTTATAACAGATCAGCTGTCCTCGTCCTTGACCTGGACTACCCCCTCTCTCTCCTCCCCTTCCTCTTGCAGGAGATCCTCCCCGTCCAGAAGGAGACATTGGTGATGAGGGGTCCACCTTCACCCTATATAAATTTCCCTATCTACCATGAGGTTGAGTGTTCAACAATTTTCTCATCATGACCCATAGACAAGAAAAATCTACACCACTGTTGTTTTAATTCTGGAACATAAGCACCCAACAGTGGGAAATGATCTGTATCATGTCTTCCTTCTACCCAACATTCGGCACACCATAGCATAGGACTGGTAGGGCCAACCATTTCCCTAGGTCGTAGAGGGCTCAGCCCCCTAGCCTGCATATAATCTGATAACAATGGGCATTGATCCTTAGTATGACTCGAGACTCTACAATGTATGCACCAGATATTCGAGCTAGCTTCCTTAACGCGATCCTTTTGCAAGATCTGAATTTCTAAGTACATTGCCTCTAGCTGGCTCTGGATCTGTAGAGCTGAGAACTGAGTATCATCTCTTGGCGCAACTTCTAATTTCATGGAAATCTCCAGAGCTTTCTCTTGGGAGCCAGTCTTTTGTTGTCCCATGGGCCCACGCAGGTGTGGTAATAGCATAGAGATAAACCATTCCTTGTGCTGCTTATCTTCGTAGACAAAGCCCCCATCACTGATAACCTTTTTTAATTATTGGTCAGCTTCTCAAACTGGCTCTATTGGTCCCTGATTAAAGTCCTTTAATTCGACTACACATTGAGAGTATGACTTAGGCCTCCAGAATTGTTTCTTTAGGGAGTTCTTAATATATTTTATTGATGCATTCGCTTGTTGACCAATATATCCCATAAACTAATCCAAGGCCCTTCCCTCAAAGGCTATGGATAATTGTGCTCGTTTGATAGCATCATTTTTAATGTTCTGCGTGGTCCACACAGACTCTGCTATGAACCAGAATCGATCCATGTCCTCGTCCCCTAGGCCCTTAAAGGTAGGTAGCTTCATGTGCATAGCCATGTCGTCCTCTGGTGGTGGTGGATGAAGTGTAGGAGATTCTTACCCTTATGTGGGTTCAATGCAGGTGTGGCCAACAGGCTAGTTCCACTTTGTGCAACCCCTCCCTGGTTAAGATTGGGTAATTCCTTTAAGGGACTATATACCAATATGTCTCCTTCTTGATTAACCTGGTGGTATTTACCGCTTCATGTTGTGCTCCCACTCTGGTCGGAGGTCATTCACTCAGTGTGGCCACAAAAGATGCCCTTTTCACTCAATAGCATCTTAATTAACAACGATAGGGTTTTCAGGAACTTACCTCTAAATCCCTTAAAGAACCTTCACTCGGCTTCTAAATATGACACAAATTTATCAACATGCAAATTCTGTCATGAATCCTCACAAGATATTGTCAACCCTGTGATCTACAGTTCTAGTAATCTTATTATTAGTCTTTTACAATTTTTGGATCAATTCGGGGGTCCATTGTGTGACCTAATCGTCTTTCCATTAAGTCTAGAATTCCACCAACCGTGGCAGCCACTCTTGCAACTCTTGTGATAAGGATAAAAAGAATATTTCATGCATTTCCGTAAAAATATACCTATTTTTCCACTCTTCCGTGGACAGCTTTTCACTCCTATTCTCTTTCAGGGAAAATTCCTGAATTTGATTTTCGAACCAATCTTCTAACTTAGGTTTTAATGCCTGCCAATGACCCCATGGGATTACCCAATCCCTCTCTCAAAATGCTCCCAATCCCTGCAACGAAACCATTTTTTGGCCATAGGGGTCCTGACCCAGATTCGAATTTATAGTTTGCCAAAAAACCCTCGTACTACTGGCCCTTTCGAGAATGGTCTGCGGACGTAGGCCAAGGTCTCACCTGAAGTAGTATGGGAGGGTGCTAGAACCAGGTTTCCGCACCCTGAGAGAGAAAAAGTTAATGGAAGTGGGTCCCTTTAGTCTACAGGCCTATGTAGGAGAAGCCCTAACCCTGAATATTAATAGGACGCAGATCGAGTGGAAACCGAAAATTATAAGACGACTGAACTTTAGATACAAATATGAACATATTTATTCATTCATTTCATTCAATAGTATCTCATCCATGTGCAGAGTCAATGAATCATCAATATTCAGCAAGCAGATCCCACAAATCAAATATAGCTGGAAATCATGATACAAAACATTTAGATATCAAAATAGTCTTTTCATTCATTTTTACCCCAATTTACTTACAAAATTTATCTATCAGCCCGCGCATAGAGCCAACATGGTCCGCACACAGTAGGACTCAGGGTCTCCACACACACAGCCAGCAGTAACCCTTACCCATACAATTAACAACAGATCTGCAAGTTCGTATTGACCTTTCAGTTCTTACTTAACCTACCTTAGACTCGATTTATCTATCTATTTATAGAATGTTAGCTTGCACTATCTTATGGTCCGCAAACCGTGGTTTGTGGACCCTTGGTCTACCCTTTGACCCATTACAATTCATTGGGGACTTTGACCCGTCCCAAAACCCATGCGCTAGACTAAATATTGCAAAATATTAAAAACTGGACAAAATTGTGGCTAGGGAACTTTTTTCCAACAACCTTCCTTGATCTTTTTCATCATCATCACAAACTTTGAAACTCATTCCATGTATTTTCTTAGAGTGTTGTGTTCCCTCTTACAAGTTGGGAAAAGTGTCATCCTTTGGCATGTCAGTTGTCACATTATGTATATAAGCTTTTTTTGGTTGTTCGAAGAGATCCTCTTTGTGCATGAGTTTTTCTAACCTTGTAAGTACCCTTCACACTCATTTCCAAAGTTTTTAGCACTGTCGCACAAGTATTGTCATGATCATCCCAAAGTGTATCTTTAGTGTCGCACTTATCATAATTTGTCATAAATACATCGCACAGAGGGAAATGATTTTTTCATATGTCATGGATGATCTATGTTGTTGAATCATAAAATTATTTTTAAGTGTGTGATCTCAATCAAAGTTTTATCATCATTCACACTAATCTCACCGATATCCCACTTAGCCATTTCGGAAAAAAACTACAAACCCGAAAACAAACTGCTTCATTGACCTCCCCAAGCGTTTCTTGTGTGGTTTTATTCCTCTGGCAGCTATGAACTTGTTGTGGCAACATGAAAATACACATTTTCTTCCTCCTAGAACTATTGCAGTAACGATTGTGTTGCTGAGATTAAACCTTGACCTCGAGTGCAAAATCTTGTCTCCTAGCCTAGCTTAAAGCTGTGCACTTCTGATACAAGCCTCGCTACTCCTAATCTATTAAGATGCACATACGAGAAGTATCACAGCACCCTTTTCTCCCAAGGCTATGCGGTGTATATAGGTGCCTTCCCTCAACTTGTCTCACTAGCTCCAAAAACTGCACAATTTTCTCTCTCAAGCCGACCTCAACTATTCACTGCGTAGTCTTAAGGCTGAAGCCTCACCCTTGGTTTCTTTAAATACGTAATTGTGCAGTCACTGAGCCCCTATTCCCAACCTATCAATACTTCCATGCTCAGTTTATGGATTAGAATGCACCGTCTTAGGCTAGGGGGTTTTCATATTGATGTTTTCTCGTCATGAGTGAATTGCAGGAACAAGTACCCTATCATGTCATGGCAAGATGATGAAGAAGGATAAGAAGGAGGGAAGCATGCTCAAGTACAATTTTTTAGATGAATTCACAAGTCAATAAATCATGAGAAAGTGAAGGGACACTAGTTTGTGACCATTTCCAAAGTCTTGAGATCATTGAAGATTCCTTATCGCCAATCCATGTGGAGGTGAAAAGAAGAGAATTCTTAATATGACATTCAACACTTAGAAACATTGGTGGCTTCACATTGCCACATCATCAAGCAGTTCATGTAAACAGTGTCAAGTCATGTCATGTTATGAGTAGTTACATGCCACATCATTGTGGCTAATGATGTAACATATGTTTCAGAAATGTATTGTAAAGTGTAAGTCCAAAGGACATGTGTGGAATATGAAAAATTGTAACCATTGGACTCCTAGAACAACATCAACCCCACCCATTGGAATAGAAAGCATTGGACTATAAAATACATATTCTCCCATGGTTAACTTGATATTATGGGACTTTCCATAGAAATTTGTAGTTCCTCCATTTGCAACCATCACTTGACACTCTGGTGTTGGATATATGAAGCAATTTAATTCCTTGGTTATCTTACAATGAATAAATTTATGGGTACAACCCAAATCAATCAACACTCTTACCTTTTTCCTCTTGATATGTCCTTCTATCTTGAGAGTTTAAGGAGTGGTCATTCTTACCAATGCATTACAAGATATGGTTAGATTCATTTCTTATTTCTCTAAGGTTGGTTCCTATTGTATATCTTACTCTTATGAATTTTCTTTCTCATTTTCTTCCTCCTCTTCACAATCTATGTAAATTAATTTTTTCTTAGCACACTTATGAACTTTAGTGTATTTTCTATCACAACTGTAACAAATAATTTTTTCTCCTTTTTCTTCCAATTATTATGGTGTCAACCTTATAGGTTGTGGAAGTATAAGAGTAGAAACACTTCCATCTGTAAAGTTGTGATTTCTAGTCTTCCTTGTTTCCATAATTTGTCTTTCATTTTTTCTTTCCAACCTAAATGACTTCTCCAATGAATTAGGTTCCCAATGGGAAACCTCATGTTGGATGTTATCCTTTAAAGTCCCTATGAATACATCAATCCTATGATCCTCTGGAATATCATTTACCCTCATATTCAATTTTTGGAAGTTCTCAATGTGCTCTGCCATTGAACCCTTTTGTTTGAGATTTATCAATTGGCTAAATAAGGTGTTGTTCTTTGTATCTTCATAATGTGTTATCATTTCCTACATAAAAATTAACCAAGTGACAAGTGGTTTAGGAGAACAAAGGCATTAATACCATACAAATTGTTTGGGTTCCAAATATAGAGTTGCAATGCATACCTTGTGTGTGTGTTTCACATTATGGAGATCAAAATATTGCTCCATCTTTAGTATCCATGTTACCGGATCCTTTCCATCAAACTTCCTCATATCGATCTTTGGAATATGGTGGCTCTTTAATCAAATGTTAGAGTCTATGAAATCATGATTAACATTTATTTTGTTCTCATCCTTAGTTTCATCTAATACCTTTTTATCATTAGGAAGAATTTAATGTAGCAACTTTGACAGACCTTCCTTCAAACCTTCCATGTATGCTTTTAAACCATTCTTCAAATCTTCCATCTTGCCTTTCAATTTTTCTTCTATTCCATCCTTCAAACCTTCCATGTATGATTTTAAACCATTCTTCAAACCTTTCATGTATGTTTTTAAACCATTCTTTAAACCATCCATATTAGCTTCCATTTCATTTTTGGTTACTCTTTGCGAGAGCGGAATTTGTTGCACTTGGTCTCATAGTTTTGATAGATCATCTTGCATTTCCTCCTCTTCTTCATGCGTCATAATAGAGTTTTCTGGTTTCTTACTAGGTGTTTCTATTTTCTTGCTGCAAGTCATTTTGGAATGAAACAATGATATTTATGCTTGACACTTCAAATTGATTTTTCAAACAAAACTTATGATTTTTTTCTTTTCTTAAATAAGCCCTTTTTCCTTTGCTTTGTAGGAGCTCGATATTGAATTTGTTGTATATATGTAATTTTGGATCCCCAACATTTGAAATTTTTCCCTGTAGTAGCACTCTAAGTCTTCTTTCCAATGACACAGGTCAGACCTGATTTGGATTCTTCAAGATAAAGTCATGCCCGATCTCCCACAATGACCTAATTATGGACTCGTTCAGTAGAGAGAACTTGTACGACGTTACACGAGTCATTTTTCCCTTCAGCTCTGAAATTGATACAAAAGAAACTATAGTTTGTGAAATTTCAATCACATTTTACAGAATTCAAATCTGATGCCTGAAACAAAAGTTATGGCGATGTTCTCTTGGTCACCTATTTGAGATGAAATTTTGGAGTGTGCAAAAACCCTAACTTTCTCAGATCATATCTCTGAAAATATAGTGAACTAATATATGAAATTAGTACATGAGTTTCAGCAATATTTCGACTCTGTGTGGCTTCAATTTCAGCTTTCGAAGATTTGTAGAAAAAAATTATAGCAAAAATCCCAAGATTACCTGTTTGAAGAAGTGAAACCCTAGAATCCAAAGCTTTCATACCAAATGTTATGCAATCAGCTCACAAAATAGAAGAAAATATGGATCAACGACTTAAAAATTATCCACTTCGAGGGGGGAATCTCCTTTTAATTACATAAATGAACAATTATTGGGTGATTCAAATGACAAACCTACTTTCTATATATAGGAGTCTAAGGGGTCACCATATAATGAGAGCCGACATAATAATAATAATGTAAGGGTACAATAATAACAATAGCAGGATTTTATGGGGCACAATAATAATAATATGGGGACTATATGGGTACAACAATAACAGTAAGGGGGGGTTACAAAAACAATAACAATAAGGGGATACACTAGTCTTATATGGACCTAACAAGTTATCACTATGAAGGACTGATCAAGTATTATAGTTAGAACCCCCAAGGTATAAGAGACCTATAACACTTATAACACAATAAAGGATCTTAGAAAAATTAAAAGAATCTTTGTATGAAGTTCATCTTGTTGGTATAGACTATCAACAAACCTTTTCATGAACCTTTGTGGTTCCATCGCTTCCAATAGAAACATGATAATGGATATAACTAAAAACACATTGAAAACCTAGACATCCTTCATCAACCAATCAGAAAGTATATCCTAGACTTGAATGTGCAACTTCAAAACAAAATCCACATTCTTAACCAATATCAATAGTCGATTGGATGTTTGGAATGATAAGTTGGTGAAAAATGGAAAGGGGTGAATATTTCATGAATGATACTCATCACACTTGTAAATATTCTCATGATAATTAATCCAATATGATGCACAATTTTCCCAAGGTAGGGTTGAAGTCTCAACTAAACTCAAAAATTTAGATCTAGGGACCCCCCTAAATTTTTTAAATGAACCTTAATAAACATACTATGTCCTATTTGAGATTTTCCTCTTATACTTAATTGATGATTATGATTGTATGGATAGAATGTTTGAGCAGAGATGTGCCTAACCATCTTTCTTTGAACATAATTTTCTCACTTTTGAGTAAAGTTGCTTCATAAGTTTGGTTTACTTTTTAATCTTTTCCTTTGTGCATTCCTTGTATTATAATGCATATTATGTTTATTTGTAATCAATAATGCATAAGTAGTTGTAAAATTTATGTTGAAATCAATGATGAGATGTATATGTATCATTTCATATCCAATGCCAACACAAACATCATGTATTGATGATGGGTAATTCCATGCAATAAACATGATGGATTCACAACAAGGGAAAGTTTTAAATAGATTTCATATTGTTTGGAATAGAGAACACTTTGGATTCTTACCCAATTACTGCTATAGATTCATGATTATAAAATAATTTCTTTATCCAAATATAGAAACACAAAGTACATGAATCTACTCCAAATGCAAGAGCATGAGGTAATCTAATAAGAAAAATAGGTTATATGAAGTTCAATAAACAAATACAACACAATAGGTTGGAAATTGATGTTTAGATAAATTGTATTTAAATTATATGACCACTAAACATAAGAGTAAAGGAAGTATGACAAGTATATATGTAAACTACAACTCCATTTTTTATTAGCCAAATTAAAACAAGATGAATTGAGAAAAAATATATTAATTAGAATGTGACCACGTGACCTTTAAATGCATCACAAGAAGAAAGAAAATAATATATGTTTAATTTTATAAATACACAAAAAAACACTACTACAAAATTTTAGCTAATAATAAGCTTTTTATTAATAGAAAAATATAGTTAATACTATTAAAAAATATTGTTTTTCTTTTTTTAAATATATAAATTTTATTTATAAAAAAAATACAACATTTTAGGGCTAATTGTTTTTATTCTTTAAATACTTTCCATGTGACTTTTTTATTCTTTTACAATTTGTTGTTTATTTATGTCCTTAAAAATACTTATATCATATTGATAAAGTTTCTTATTCTCAATAGTTATATTCAACACTATATATATGAATTTTAAATATATAAAAAAATTAAAACTATAAATTTTATTTATAAAACAAAATGTTTTTTTTTTTTTTACAATCTAATCATTTTTTTTAGAATACTCTCCATGTGACTTTTTAATTCTTTCATAGTTTGTTGTTTTAATTTCCTTATATCATATTACTTTTAATCTTTTTAATTCTTTAACTATTTTCCATCTCACTTTTTAAATTTTTTTATAATATGTTGATATCATATTACTTTTTATAATTTGTTGATATCAATATTACTTTTACTCTTGGTAAAATCTTTCCTTCTTATTAGTCATATTTTACTAAGATTTTTCAATCAAAATTAGAGAATAATATGGTAAAAAAAGTTGTCTTTCTCTTATTGCCAGCTAATCTCACGACGCTTCTATAGGCCCATTCCATTCTCTCTCGATGGTAAAAGCTCTATGGGACTAGATCTAATATCATTTTCTTTGCCTCTTTCTCGCCTGTCTGTAATTAATCTTGTAATGAGATGATGGAGATGGGAGCCTAAACCATTTGCTTCATAGGGAACAAGACAGGGTTGTGCTACTTTCTTTCGTTTCAACCTGACCCTACCTCAGCATCCAATCAATGTAGGGTCATCAATTACAAGACGAAGTAATTATCCCCAAATAAAGGGACAGTGGCGACAAATGGAATGGATTAACAGTCATCGACCACAATTAACTATGTTTCACCTATTATACTTATATCATAACCTCAATCAAGTTGGTGATTACAGTGCATGGGTTAGATTACTTCAATCTATGTGCTATTCTTACATATACGTATGAACAACGATTACATTACAAGGATTCAAGATCGTTATTACTACTAATGGGCATATCTTTTGTGAGATTGATGAGCATCCCATGCTACATCAACCAAGATAAACCCAATTCATATTTCTATATGTTTTTGGAAAAGGATTGGATAGGTTTGACAGGGTTACTTTTTGATGGTTCAGGCCTATCCACTTACTTATGGTCCCATGATATAACCCCTGATTTGAGGGAGGGCTAGGTTGAGCCTACAGGAAAATTTTCAGTTGGACAACAAAAACCACCATTGCAAGCGGAAAAAGAAAGGTAGTGTGTTCAAATGAATTAGAATCATATTATTTGTTCATTGATGCCCAAGATAGTATGAGAAGGAAAAAAAAATGACAATAGATATCTAGCTTGCTAGCGGGCCTTTAATGCGCCCAATAACACCCATTTACCATACATAACCATGTTATGCATCTCGAAGCCGCATCTAAGATGTGACATGTGCCGTTTGTTTTCTGATCACTCCATCTATCTTTCCGAGCATGTGAAACAACATAGTTAATGCAATAAATGTATGCTCCATCTATGTTTCTGTTTATAACCTGATGTTTTACCTTGTTTAGGACTAACCAATTATTATGCCCTCTCATAAAGTAACCCAATATGCGCTCATCAGAATAATTTTGTAGATTTGCAATAGTTTTGTAGGGTTGGTGAAAATAATCATAGCATTTTTGGCAGTGATTTTGAAAGTCACTTTCAAAGTATTTTGGATCCATGGCAGTTTTTTTTATCCCGTACCATCCCCACCATTCTTGTAACCAATCGGGTTGCATTAATAGTTATGTGATGTATACAGGTCCAAATTTCAACAATGTATAATGAATTTCTGATCTTTCTTCTATGCATAAGAGATCCTACCAGAGATATTTATAATCTTGGAAGTTATAAACAGTGTTTGGAAATAAAAGCTTTGGATGTTTTTGTTGCCACATCATTCTTGCAGGATGTTCAGGATATCTTGTTCTTTTGATGACATAATATTTATGAAATGTCTTGGTCCTATTGCTTCCTTCATTCCATATTAGGATGATATCTTGAAAACTTTCTCTTAATGCTTCATCTGCAAGATTGGAGTACATAATTGTATTATTATATACCATGTCGTGTATCCACATACTAGATTTGGGATAAATCTTTATTTCTGGCACAAGATGTTGTAGGTCCTTATGAGGTTGTAAATTTTCATCCATTACTTTGGTATTTCTTAATTTCCAAGTGGGCTTCCATTTTTTAGCATAGACCTGCAATGGGATGTTGTCAGGGATGTTTTTGAGTTTTTCTTGTTGTGTATTAGGATCCCATTTAGTGACAATCACCATTACATTGTTTTATGTTTTTAGGTACTCTCTGCTCAAGAAATTTGGTAGACAATTTTTCTTTCCTTTTATGTGCTCCACATCAAAATCAAAATTGGAAAACAAGGCTTTCCATCCAGGAAACTTGGATTCTCCAGGATTTTTGATGTCTTTTGTCAATACTTTCTTTAAAGCAGAGGCATCAGTCCTAAGAAGAAACTTTTTATGTATAAGATTTATGTCAAATTTGTCTATATAGTTATAGGTAGCTTTAACTTCTTTCTCAATTGTAGAATAGTTTTGTTTTGTTGGATTCCAAGTACCTAAAGCAAATTGTACACCTTGTTCTTCTTCTTTATTCTTTTTCTTAAGAATACCTCGCCACCCAAGATTGCTGGCATCACTTTCTACAATTTTTGGCAAATCTTCATATGCAAGATAGAGAATAGGCAATTTTTTTGCCTTGGATTTTATCTTTCTGACTACAACAGTATGCTCCGGGGTCCAAGGTGTTGGATCTTTCTTCAATATTTGATTCAACAATTTTCTATGATGGGAACATCCTTTGTAGAAGTTGTTTACATAGTTCAAACACCCTAGGAATCTTTGTAGTTATGTTTTGTCTATGATCACATCAGGAAATTTATCAACAAATTCAAGTGCATGCTTTTGCAATGTGATTTGACCATCTTCAATAGTATGTCCTAGGAATCTAATCCTTGTCTGAAACAATTCCATTTTATTCTTACTTAGTATGAGCCCATTTCTTTTAACTATCTAAGTGAATATTTGTACATGTTTGAAATTTAACTCTACAGATTTAGAGAAAATCAATACATCATCAATGTATACAATAAGCCAATCAAAGTATAGCTTGAAAACCTAGTCCATGACCTTTTGGAATTTAGAAGGTGCATGTTTTAAACCAAAAAGCATGACATTTCACTCATAATGGCTTGCAGGAATGTTGAAAGCAATTTTAAATTTATCTTCTTCCTTTATTGCAACTTGCAAATATCCAAATTTCATATAAAACTTGGAAAAAATCTTGGCTCCTGCTATTCTCCTTATTAAACTACCCTTATGGGGAATAAGGTATGTATCATCTACAATTACAAAATTCATAGGTTTATAATTTATGACCAATTTGGGGACTCCTCTAATCTGTTCTGAGTGTTTATTTACATAACATCCATAGCAGTTCCAGGTGCTGTTGAATTCTCTAATTAGTCCTCTATTTAGAAGATCTGAACTTTCTTTTTGGCATAGATTCCTATATTTACTATTCATGGGTATGGGTTTGCTTTTACATGGCCTTCCCTCATATTCTGTTTTGAAAGGTAGCTCAAACCTATGTTGTTTTCTATTCCAAAAGGCTTTTGGGTGTTCTAAAAAACATTATTTCTCTAGTTTATTTCTGAGGTATAAAATTTTTTGTTGTATTTTTGAAGATTTTAGCTGATTCATTATTTTGAGAGAAGACTTAAAGTATTTCAATTCTCCCAACTTTCTTTCAGTCAGACTAACTTCCCGCATAGTCTGAACCATGGTGGACACTCTTGGTACTGAAATAAATGGAAAAGTGATAGTTTGAGATAGCCTTTTTTATCTGGGAGATATATAAAATAACCAACTTTACCATTTGGAAGCCTGGTTGATCCATGTGGTTCAACAACATCAAGAAAAAAAATTCCCAGAATACAATCAATAGGAATATTTTCTACTCCAAACTTCATTTTCATAGAATATTTTTAAAAACAAAGTTTTTTATTAGAGACTTCATATTTAAAGTTCTGTGTGCCTACCCCAGTGACTTGTCAATGTGCAACTGTCCAATATTTGGCTAGGATCAACTTTTTGTTTAAAACCTTAATGTCTACACCAGAATCTATTAATGTTTTTAGAGTGAATATTTCTCCTTGTATGTTAATATCCAACAACACATGATGTTGTTGATATTGAATGGTCATAATCTTCATGTTACCAAATCCCATATTTCCAATCCCATGCTACTATCATGTATACCTTCAAAAATATCTACATTAGGATCTACCGCTGGTTCTTGAGCTATTTCTTTTTCCATCCTAGAGATTTTTTTCTTTAAGTTCGATTATTTCATTTTTTAAATGATGAATCTCTTTACTACCTTCTCCTAGAGTCAAAGACCTTGGTGTTGTATGATGTTGGTTTCTTTGAAAAGATTTGGTATTATTTTCATAAGAAGCATCAACAAACAAGGCTTTAGAAATGTTACCATTTGAAGTGCTACCTAGATCTTTTTGCATGGTCTATAAGAAGGTTTCTAAGATTTTTTCATTCATTTCCCCTTCTGCAAGCATCTTGATATTTGCTAGTACTTCTGATTCATCATCATCTATAGTGTGTGCCATACACACTTTCTCCTTGGTTGTTGCCTTTTCTATTTCTACTTCAGAGCTATAATCTGAGTCTATTTCAAAAGGACTGCAATGGAATTCATCAGTATCTTTGCAGTTTCATTGATGGATATTCACTTGTTCTTCACTACTCTCAGACTCAGAAAAACTAGAATCAGAGGATTCTGATGAACTGAAACACTTTTTCTTCGTCAGATGTATTTCTTCTTTGAAATGGATTCTAGGTCTCTCTCTTTTTTTTTGTTCTCCTATAGACATATTCTCATGACTTTTTGCCTCTATTTTTCTTTGATCCTTTCCCTTGGTGACATTTATTTTTTGTATGCCCAGTCTGTCCACATATCCAGCAGGTAATCATGTCTCTTCTTTGTGACTTCAGATGAATATCTTTGGGTTCATAGTAATGTGTTTTGGGAATTATCCTGTATGATCTTCTTTTGTGATTTCTTGTCCTATAAGGACAATTTTTGTCATATTTTTTATCCTTATTTTTCTGTGCTTTTCTGTGTTTTATTCTTTGTACAGTTGGGTCATCAATAGATACTCCATATTTGCCGCAAATTGACTTGTTGTCAGGTATTCTAGACATATTTTGTAAAGACTTGTTTACTTTCATACTAGTGTAAAGACCAACCAGAGCTTTTGTTATATTACAATATATTTCTCTACATGTGTAATTTTCAAAACAAGTTTGGAATAATTCTTGTCTTTGTATGTACTCAACAAACTTAGAAGGAAAAGAAGCTAAATATACTTGCTTCCATAAGAAATTTTGGCTTTCTTTTACTTCATAGATTCTCGGTGTCTAGTCTGTATGGAAATATTTGTATTGAGACATCTTTTTACACTTAAGGTTCATCAGGACCATCTCATGTTTATTTGCAATTTCTATTGTTGCTCCACACCAATGTTCTAGGATGAAGGAGGTTAATGAACTCAAATCATATTATTTTGATGATTACCATTTTCACGATGAATAACATCTCCACCTTCATCTTTGACAACCTCTTCTTCCATTTTTTCAATTAGTGTAGGGGAAGATTCCATTTCCCACCATCTTTGTAGGGTGCCTGTAATGCATTGGATGAGATTCTTGTAGGATTCTACTTCAGATTTTCCTCTAATGCACATTATCTTATATTCTATATACATTTGGTCAATCATTTGTCTAATTTTACCAGCACTTAATCCATCAATATTCCATTCCTTATAGGAACTAGACTGAAAATTATTGGTTTCAAGAATTTTCCCTTTTCCACTAAGTTCAGGGGTTGGATACCGAGTGAATTGACTTGACAGTGGCTCGTATATGGGTAGACGATGTTGTCTTAGGGATTCTAGCTTTTCTTCTTTAGAAAAAAAAATGAAAAATTTTCTACAGGTTTTGTGGCATGATGTATAGGCACAGGGTGCTTAATAACATAGAGGTTGGGATATCCTTATCTTTAGGAGATACAACTAGTTCTTCAAACTTTTCAGAAAGTTCTCCTTTAAGATTCTGAGTATATTCAAATTCTGACTCTACATTTTTATCTATGTTTTCAATATGTGCCAATGATTGTCTAACAAAACCTTTTAATATATATACCGAGAAATTTACATCATTCAGTGTTTTATTCACACTATGTACAACAACCTATAATGAATTAAAAAATTCTTTTTGTTCATGGATTTTAACCATATTCATATCTAGCCCTTTGATTGTTTTATTGGTCATGTTTATTTGTTCACTGGCTTTTTGAATCCTTCCGTTTATCCCTAGGGCTGAATGATCTTTTAAAACTAAAGGAATGGATTTAGCTTTATTATTCTCTTCTCCCAGCAAAATTCCCTTTTATGGAGGAAATGTTGTACCGGTCTCTAGCTTTCTTCCATCACAAACTTTCCATAAATGTTTCTGTGCAGATGAAGTCTCGGCATCTGCCATATGTACTCTAGACTATTCCCCTAATTTTTTCCAGACATAGAAGGAGATCCATAAGTTTTTTTCTTCCGTGTACTCTTTCCATTTGAGAGAAAGAGCATATTTTTTATCATCAGGGGTACTAAGATCAAATTCTGTGTATTCTAGATGTGTATAGAGATCCCAGTTTAGCATGTTATTCATCCATTCAGTATTGATTTTGTATTTGGGACACCCCTCCATAAGAGGCCCCTCCATAAGAGAGAATAATTTGTACACCTCTCATTTTGATGGCTTCTTACAGTCTAATGGAAAAAAAAATCAGATCTTGAGGATGGTATTAGACTGTCTAACTCTTCAAGATATCCTAAGCCATATCTTGGCATACCTGGAGGGTACATTTTACTAAAAAGTTCAATGAGACGAGGATCTTGATTTTCAAGAGTTGATATTGCATGAATCATCAGGATAGTATCATGAGGGAACGAAATGTCGGAACATTTTGGATTTGGACATGGATTGACAGTGGTAGTGGGAGGGACTTCTCGAGTCCTGGGATTATGATTCTGATGAAGAACAAGGTCTGCAAGAGACTGGAGAAAACTATTGAATGGAAGACAAGGCATTTTACTTCAAGAGTAGAAAAATGCAAAATTTGAGCAAGTTCAAATAAATCAACATGTGAAAAATTTACAGATGGAGTATATACATATGAGGATGTGGAAGTAGATGGTTGGCATGAAATAAGATTGTGGCTGAGCTAGTGACAAGCTTTTTGTATTCTCTTGCAAACTAGAGTAGATCTTCTAGGGAAGGAAAGAGTGGCCTTAGAAGGTCCTTCTTGTATCTGAGCAGTCGTGATATTCTAGATTTTTGGAGACTGTGGTAGATCTAGAGGTCTTCCCATATAATAGTTTGATGTTTGATTTTTTTACTATGAGCATCTGTAATGACCAAGGTACTAGATTTTGATTCTTGGCTAGGTGTGTGGAGAATGGCTGGATATAATGTGTTGGTGTGGCTGAGGCAACCTCTAGTGTGGACTGCAATATTCATTCTCTTTTTCTTCATATCAAAGCCACTGGTTTTTATCTACAACTCGAGGATGTCCTTAATATGTTCATCATACACATAAACTCAGAAATTTGGGTGGCAATCAAACCAAACAGGACCATTTGATAATGGTGCAACTATGCCCACAATTAATAAATCAGTGTACTTGTTATGTGTGAGATCTCTAATAGTAGCCAACACATATGTATTAAGTCCTCGATGTGTTAAGGAATCTATGCCCACCTGAATGCAGCCAAGATGTAGATAAGATGTATCATGTCTTCGGGCTTCTTCTGGAAGTTTCTTGGGATCCAAAAGAGAGATGGTTTGAATAGATTCAACAGTTTCTTGGATCTGAGAAACACATTATTTTATTGTGACTCTGGTTATGGATTTTAAATGGAATACATATAAATCACCATAAACTTCTGAAGGACTAATGGTGGAGCCCATCGGGCTAAAGGCTAAATTTCTACTTATTCTAGTTCTGCAGAATTAACTACTGAAGATGATGCAAAATGAAACAAATTTGCCATATCAAAGTTATTTTCTTGTGTTTCTTCTTTTTAAAGTCCTTTGAATGAAAGAGATCTTCTTTCGGGTTCCATATTATCTTTTAGAGAAGTTAAATATTAATACCTGTATGAACCAGACATTACTGACTCTGATAAAGCAGGGGACCAAAGACTTCCTCTAGCGGAGAAATGAAGCTTGTAAATTTTTTTTACTATTTTCTATGATAAATACACGAAGCCATACACAAACCTCTAAGTCTTCATGTATCAACACTCTTCCACGGCCTCATGCCTTCAACGAGCAGACGTCCCTCGACTCTTTGTGAACCTCCAGTAAACCTTGAATAAACCTCTCCTCTCATAAAATATAGAAATTTCTTACGCGCTCTTGCCATTTTTTCATGCTGAGTCAGTGGTGGGTTCCCATTTGAATTTCAATTTTATCGCATCGTCGTGCCCATTTGAATTTCGAATTTGCCGCCCGTGTTAAAATTCAAATATTCATTAGGCACAAGTGGAATTTTACCACTTGATTTTAATCGAGTAGCCAATTCTTCAAAACCTTGGCTTTGTATAGTGGACGAAATGGAAACACTGTACAAAATATGATACATAGTGGTTACATTAATGAGGTTTCTGAATTCGATTTTGATCCCACTGCGATGTTGTATTCATAACTCAAGGCTTTGCTTCCAAGCTGACTAACATGAGGCTCAAGCTATGGAGAATACGAATGGATGCTTGCTTGTATCATCTGACTTAGTTTAGCAACTCCATACTACTAGAAGCCCGGACCTTTTCGGACCGAGCTTAGTCATGGACTATGATCACTGTCACATTATGCAATTTTGGAAACATATCCTCCAATGATGCCTGGCAAAGAATTGCGTTTCCATGCCCAATAAAACATGATAGCTCGTCCATGACTGAAGAAATCAAAGAGAAAAAGTCGCATTATTGGCAGTAGTTTATGAGGGACGAAGCTTGAAGTTTTTCTTATTAATGTCAACTACATATAGATTAATTTTGAAGTTTCTTGATGGAATGTCCAGCCCACACCCCAAGTCAAATATTAAATAAACAATAATTTAGCAGCGCAATTGACAATTGGTAACTACGTGGCTTATCAATGGAACTTTGATTTTTCACACGTCGCATTGTAGTTATTACTCACAACAGTAAACCTAGAGTTTTTCAACCTTCCCTGGGATTTGATATAATGCTTCTAGTGATACGCAATTAATCACAACGTGATGGCCTCGGTCTGATCGATCGGTCCACTTGCCATCTGTCGGTGTCACACGTTCTTCGCCCTATTGCTCGGTATCAATTCATTCTGGCAGTCATTTGCCCTTTCTTCTCAGTGGCTGTGTGCGAGGGTTTCAACTCGGCGATCTTGCTGAGGATTTCTTTTTTTCTATGAGTTTCTTGTTCCACGGTAACTAGTCTTAAAATGGTGACTGGTATCTATAGTGATGGCGTTAAACTATTCAGCTTCCTCGATGGTTCGGCTTCTTTTCATTGTAACTATTTTGTCCTTCCTGCTATTCAACAACACCTACAGGTTTTTAAATTGCCAATTTCACTGTTTGTTTTTTTCTGCGGTTTTTCGCATCTCGGGTAACTCTTTTGTCAACTGTGCACAGGCTATCTTGGTCGTGATTCCTTCTTGGCTAGCTCAGCTCCGTTCAAAAATAGAAATGGTAAGCCATCTTTCCGTGATTCAGCTCCTTGATTTTCTTTTTCTCACACTAACCATTGGGCTCCTTGCGAGCAGGCTCAGTTGGTTTTCTTATCAGCTATTTGGTTCAACAGAAATCGACGTGTTTTGTCTCCGCGCAAGGTAACAACTCAGAATTTCTTCTTCTATCGTTAATCACGGTAAAAAGGTCACATGGGTTTCGAACTAACGTAATGTTTTCGTTGTGCAGGTGGTTCGGACTTTCCTGGCTTCCCAATCTTTCGTCCCGGTCTACGTTCGGCCTTCGATTTCCGACGGGTAGGTCCATTCCAAGCTCGACTTCTCCTCTATGCTGAATCTGTCAAAGGTTTCTTAGGCGAAATTGTGCCAACCTCTTTCAGGGTCTGTTGTGTGGACAATCCATCTTGCGGACAAAACCAATCTCCCTAGTACTAAAAGTATCTAGCAACAAACAGCCAAATAGACTAATCTTTCTCTAAGCATATATGATCTATGAAAAGCTCTATAGCGGTGTTAAAAAACTTACCGTTTTTCCAGTGCTTGTTTGAAGTCGTTATTGTCCCTCGCGCACTTGAAGGAGTTTTCTTCATAAACCTGCAGTCACAAACAAGCAAAATATTACATAGCACCTGTATAGAAATCATCATAAACCATGCTTATCATAGTGATCAAGGAATCTATGAAATAAACCATTGATTGAAAGCTTATTGAGAAAAATGAGTATATTTGTATTAATTTCAAAGAAGAAAATCCTTACAACCTGAGCCTTGATGTTGCACAGGACTTTCTGGGGTCCGAAGCAGGAGTCTCCTTTACTTTGATAAGCTTTGCACTCCTCCAACCAAGACGAATAGAGGTATGTAATCTCTCCTCAAAAAAGTCTTAGTCAACTGAGTCTGAATCTCAACAACACTTAACTTCAAATATTCTAAAATCTTGAACTCCAAAAATCTTAACCCTTTGAGGCTACCCAATGCCTCTTTTTATAGTGGAAAAGAGGAGGTTTTCTGTTCCAAGGATAAAGGGATAGAATCCTCCTTCAAAGGAATAGCTCCTCACATCAAGGGGTTAGCTCCATAAGGTAAGGGATTCATGCACCTCACAAGAGCAGTTCTGCCACCGCAAATTCCATTCTAGAAGCTTCCAGAATTTACTTTAATTGAGATTTTTGGAATCTACTTGCGCCTTTTTGATCTTACAGGGGTCCGCACCTTTAACACATATAAAAGTGTGTTCAGGTACGCAGTATAGCTGAACATTAGGTGTGGGACCGCAGGAAAGATAGAGAGAAAGTGCGACACCAAAGTTTAGGAGATTTTTAGGAACATTTCTCTGATTTTCAAGGCTTTACATGAGGAACTGATATGTTAGACTTGTAAAAGGGGGAAGTATGAGTAATAATGAGCTCATACACATAACAGAATGTCAAGGTGACAATTTTCAGTGTAACATATTTCCCCCTAAAGTGCAAAGTCTGGAATAGATGAAACTGAAGTCTGTCATATATGAAGAGTGCAGTACTTTATCATTTCAAGTATCATCCTGTGGACATCCCAGTCGAAACTTGTAGAAACATTCAATGCAAAATATATATATGTATATCATCACTGAGGTAGGAATTCCCATACTCAGATCAAAACTAACTAGAGACTAATTCTAACTGTTCTGATACAGGAATGATTTTGAGTGCATCACAGTATAGACATATGTAGACACAGTATGGGCGCAGCCATATGTAATGAATAGTCTACTGTATAAATGATAACAAAATTCCTCTCAGCCTGGATGGTAGAAACTAGATCCAGGGTCTTGATTTCCGAATCTCGAACTAGTACGATTCTATCCATGTGAATGAATGTGTCGAAGTCTAACATGGTAGGAACCACTTGATTACTAGTCAATGATGTGAACTGTTAACAAGCGTGAGAGAAACCACCAGTAATGTCAATGGATCTCAAAGTAATCAGTACAATCCATGAAATGTGAATGAATGAGCTGAAGTCGAAGATGTCACGGAATCATTCGATTGAAGGTCAATGATGTAACCTATCATCGAAAGCGAGAAACCTGCCATTGAGGCATGCAGATTTCAAGGTACTGACGATTTCTGGATCAACTTCCTAGATAATGAGTTGTCGTCGATAGAAAGCAATATGTCGTAGGCAAGCCCACAACATGAAATCATATATCAAGTTTTGAAAATATATCGGCAAGGACTAACTCAGGGATGGTTAAAATGGATGACAGATATTTTGCAGATGAATGGTTTATTTGAACTGTCCTCTTGAACACATAACGACACTGCAGATGGCTTGGTAGAAATTGACCCAAAGCTAATACCCAAAAACCGGCTGAAGACTTTCAATATGGTTTGATTAACTATTAGGCAAAGGATTTCCCAACCCAGGTGATTGAAAGTGTCGTGTTCAAGAGTGGTTAACTGGATTTTTGAAAGATCAAAATACAACAAACAAGCCCATTTTTCTCTCTTTTCCCCCACCATTTTTGGCAAGTACCTCTTTATTTTTGACAAGATTGAGGAGGATGACATTTGCTTGTTTATAAGCTCATCCTTCGGATGAGTCCAACTTAGTTTAAGATTCGAACCCTAAGAAGGAGTGGTCCGTTCCTGTTTGAAATTGAACAGGTCCTTTACTGTTAAATTTGAACAAGTCCAGTATAGGAGAAACTCGGTGTTTTTCAATTTTAGGGAGTCAAAAGAAAAAACTTAAGAAAACTCCATGGGTGTACTTTTTCGTAAATTTAGTCTCTCAGGCCCAAAAAAGGATAAAATAATGTAGGAGAGAACTCTATTGACTGTAATTAGTCAACGTATACCTTTTTCGTAAATAGTCCATTTCAGTCCGTAAAAGGGGTAAACTTATACTGAAGGGACGATTATTCATTTACTTTAACGAGTTCGAACAATCAAGTACTCAACAATATTTTCATGTTTAGAGAGTCTGAAAAGGGCTTAAAAGAGGACTCCAATGTTTCTCTTTTTCGTAAATTTTAAGAGTCCGAAAAAGTGATAAAAGTATACTCAGTAGTTTCGCTTTTTCTGTAAATTTTAACGAGTTCGAAAAAGGGATAAAAATGTACTCATGTTTTTCACTTTTTCATAAGTTTTAACGAGTTCGAAAAAGGGATAAAAATGTACTCATATGGCCGACTTTAAATTTAATTTACGAGCAGGAAAAGACGGAAAGAACTCGGCATTTTCATGTGTTTTACAAGAATGAAAGATAGCAAAATAATCTCGGGATTTTCATGAGTTTTAACGAGTCTTGAAAATAACCGAAATTGACTCAAAATAAGTTTCATTTTTACAAAAGCTTGAAACAGAGAAAAACTATGCTTCAAAGTGGTTTCATTTTTGCACAAGCTTGAAACAGAGAGAAAACTATGCTTGATGCCCCCTAATCGTAATTGCTAAAGCGCATGACCCCCCAGCTTCATTTCATTCAACTAAGTACACTACTAGTAATTAATAGCTGGATGGAATGAAGGTTCATTTACGAGATCATATGAAAGACCCCACCTAAAACCATAAGAAAATTATACAAAAAACTGAAATAACTAACCTAAAGATATGACTTAACATTTACGAGATCTAGTCAAAGACTCGACTCAATTAGGGGAGGATTTGTTTCATTTTTTTACAAGCTTGACACAGGAAAAGAACTATGCTCATGGCAACGTGTTTCATTTTTAACGAGGTTGACACAGTAAAAGGAACTATCCTCGTCTATATATTTCATTTTTTAACGAGGTTGAGACCGTAAAAGAAACTATCCTCGTATCTACTTTCTACAATCTACCTATATAACCTACTGATTCATTTTTTAATGAGGTTGACACAGGAAAAGAACTGTCCTCATACCTGATTCATTTTTTAACGAGGTTGACGCAGTAACAGGAACTATCCTCTGATCAACTGATTCATTTTTTACGAGGTTGAGACAGGAAAAGAACTGTCTTCATACCTGATTCATTTTTTACGAGGTTGACTCAGTAACAGGAACCATCCTCATACCTGATTCATTTTTTAATGAGGTTGACTTAGTAACAGGAACTGTCCTCAGACCTACTTATTTCTAATCTATCTACATAACTGACTGATTCATTTTTTAATGAGGTTGACACAGGAAAAGAACTGTCCTCAACAGACTTGTTTCATTTTTTAATGATGTTGACACAGTAAAAGGAACTATCCTCAGAAACTACTTATTTGTAATCTATCAATCTACTCTCTAAAATCTACCTACTATTTCATTTTTTAATGTGGTTGACACAGAAAAAGAACTGTCCTCATCGCCGACTGATTCATTTTTTAAGGAGGTTGACAAAGTAAAAGGAACTATCCTCGCACTCACTGATTCATTTTTTAAATGAGGTTGACACAGGAAAAGAACTGTCCTCAAAGACACCTGTTTCATTTTTTAACGAGGTTGGCACAGGAAAAGGAACTTTCCTCGTCCCTTACTGATTCATTTTTTAATGAGGTTGACACAGTAAAAGGAACTATCCTCGGACCAACTGATCATGGCTTCTAACTGGAAGAAACACATGTCAATGGACACACCTTGATCATGGCTTCCAAGAGGTCTTCATCAGACAGAAGAACAATTCGTTGGAAGGAATGCATGTCAAGGGATTCAAAAGGGATAAGAAAATTGCGTTCAAGTAATCCCATAGAGTTTTCCATGTCAATTACTGGATCTAAGTCAAAAGAAGACGAGCAAACAGTGAGAGGCTCGCTTACATCGGTTACTGAAAACATGGGACTAGTTGCCACATAATTAACCCGTGGCGGGGTAGATACCACTTGCGTATGAGGAACATTCAGGAATGTCAGATTATTGGTAGTCGAATCAAGACTAGCGAATGAAAGCTAGTCTACAGTCACAATGTTTCCATTGTAAGGGAAAGACATCACGCGAAAGAGTGTTGATACGACAGCTTTCATTGCATAAACATAGTCCCGCCCAAGGAGTAAATTGAAATCCAAGGGACCTCGAACTACCATAAGATCAATACAGACAGTTTTACCTTCCAAAGTAATAGAAAACTTAGGAAGGATCTCTAAAGGTTCACTAATGGTTCTGTTAAAAGCTTTCAGATTCTGCATAATAAGCACAAGCTGAGGGGAACCCAAAGCTTTCCAAGCAGTTGAGGATAAAATACTAACAGAAGCACCTTCATCTACTTGTGTGTGGTGTATGTCCCTACCACCTAAATTCACAATGATTTGGAAGGGGATGGAGGAAGTAAGACAAGGTTCTATCAGTCTATTCCAATCAAAGGAAAAGACCTCAGTACTTGGAGGGGGTTCTGTAGAAATAGGTGAAATGCCCCCCGGCGTAGAAGAATCTGATGTAACAAGAAGAACCTAAGTAGTATGAAGTTCACTCTTTAAAGGGAGAATGGGATCGACCGAATGTGAAATCGAATCGACCACTTGATCAACTAACGGATCATCAACCTGAGTGATATGAGTTTCACTCTCCAATGGAAGAGTGGGATCGATTTTACTTGAAATTAGATCAATCACTCCGTCAGTTGACGGTAGGTTGGGAGAAATTTTACGGTAACCAGTTGAAAATTATTGCTGTGGAACAATAAGATTTTCCAATAATTTTGAGGCTTCATCCATGTGAGGACAAATGTGAGTTTGATGACTCCCTTTAAATAACTTACAAGGAAACCTAACTTTACCCTTTTTCCCAGGAACCTGACTATCACTGGTTGATGGATCAACAGAAAGTTGATGAGATTTTTCTGACCATACTTCCAAGACCTTTGGAATACCAGGACAATTGATAAGGAAGTGGTCACCCTTACAAAGCCTACAAGGGCATTTGGGTTTACGATGCATGTTGGAGGTTTCCTCAACATTACTAACACTTACAACCATGGTTGGTTGGTTGAATTCTTTCTTATCTTGCTTCTTCTTCTTCTTCTTCCCTTTCTTCTTCTTCACCACCTGGTTACTAGCGTCAAGGCTTTTACCAAGCGAAGAGGAAGAAATGGAGGAAGAAATATTAGGCGAAGAAGGTAAAGGGTCAACAGAAGGTTGGTGATGTTGAGATGGTGAACTCTGTTGAAGTGAAGCATCCGGTTGAGGTGGAACAATTGGAGTATTCGGGGCCAACGAAGTTGAAAATAACCATATCGGTAAAACTATTGTAAATCCAGGTAATGACAAAGTAGCCATATAAGGAGGACCAACATTTCCAAAGAAAGGAAAAGTACTAGGATTCTCATTAAGAGGGGTTCCTTGGTTGGTAAATTCTGGAACAGTTGCCATTATATTCAACTTCAGTGAATTTTATTAACAATTTAAAACTAAAATTAACAATTCACAATTCACACCTAACAATCAAAATTCACAATTCACACCTATGGTCTCTAAAATTAAACAAACAAATTAACACGCGCTATCAAATCTAGGAGTCAAACCACACACAAACAGTAGATTCCCACACTAAAAACACTAGTTGGTGATGAAATCCAACATCGTAGAATTTAATACAGAAAGGGCGGTTGGAACAGTTACCCCGACAACCTGCTTAATGAAACAGACTGGCACAAGTTTCTTCACAAAACCATATCGAGTGAAGAGAACCCCCCAGAGAGTTCAAGTGAGTATAGTCGATGTCTGCTCCAGGTACAGTGAGATCTTTCCTTCACCGTCACCTTAGGAAATAATCTTAAGCTTATGGAAACTAAGGTTACCAACAGTAACAAATACAACTGGGGGAACAGTCTACGATCCGATTCCACGCGCAACGGCAGAGTAACAAAGCTCAATCCCCTTGAAGGCTCCTCGACATGGTCAATCCGAGGTTTACCGACAAGTGACCCCAGGCTCCTCGACAATGATTAATCCGAGGTTTACCGTTTATAATACGCGCAAAATCTTCTATCATCCCCAATGAAACAGAATTGATTGTCTCAAAGGTTCAGACATGATCTCGTGATTGACTTCTTTAAGAGAAGCGTCCCAGATTGTACCAATTACAATTGGATTTATTTCCTACCGCAAGATTTATCTACTTGTTTGTTTTTACCACCTTGGAGAGTTAATTACTCCCTACTCCAAGATACTAGCCTAAGCTATGTTGGTGATAAGAGCCCTAAAAATGTAAAAATTACTAGATGAATTTTATTAAGCGCTGTGTTATTAAGGCTGTTATTACTCAAAAGGGTAAATGGATACGAAACCAATGGTGTTATGACTCGAACCAAAACTGAATGCAATCGAATATGATAATGTAATATTTTCAATTCGATGAATCCTAACTAAAGTAAGGAAAGAGTTTCCATTCACTTCCAACAATGCAAAACTTGATCACTAAGAGAAAATATAACAAATTCTCTAATGCACTAATTTCATCAAGAAAAACTAATGCAAATCAATCCCAAAACAATTTTTTATATTTTTGTGCTTTAAAACAAGCATAAAAACATCTAAATTTAAATAAAAAAAAACTGATCTAAATCTATGATTGATTTTTCAGAATGTAAACTATGCAGTTGTAATCTATGCACAATTCACTTGAAAAGTATGCAAATGTAATCTATGCACATTTTTCATTCAAATTCTGAAAATGAGAATTCTAATTATGCAAATGTGATCTATGCAAGATAATTCTCAAACACAATCAAGTGCAAGCCAAGAAAATCGGGTGAGAGTTCCAAAGATCAAAAAATAAAAACACTCAAAGGCGATTAACACTCATACACAATTTAGCCCCCCCCAGCGAATGAGGGGGAATTTTTTTTGCAAAAACAAAAGCAAAAAGATGGAAAATTGTGAAAATACTGAGACAAACCCCCAAGTAATGACCAAAGGAAATCAAATTAAGAATTTCTCAAAAAAGAGACTCAAAACACCCAATACTGCTAAGATTCGTTCACAGAAAGCTTTTGACAGAAACAATCATCAATCTGGGCAAAAACCAAAAACTCTAAATTAAAATAAAGATAAACTAAAGAAAGAAATCTAAAGGTTTTTCAAAATTTTAACAGGGTCCGCAGGCTTGTAGAAGTAACAGGTGCGGTACCGCACTGTTTACTCAGCAAAGATGTGAAGCTGCCCGCACTGTGAAAAGAAGGCAAAGTGTGGTCCTTGGAAAAATTAGAGAAAAACATAAAAGATCTCAAAATTTTCAAAAACAGAGAAAACCTAAGCTACCCAGGCAGATGTCTATCAATCAAAAACTAGGAAAAACGTTTCCTCAAATCAAAATAAAAGAGAACCAAAAACAAAAAGTTTGATCCCCAACGGAGTCGCCAATTTGTTGTGTGGAAAATCCATCTTGCGGACAAAACCGATCTCCCTAGTACTAAAAGTATCTAGCAACAAACAGCCAAATAGACTAATCTTTCTCTAAGCATATATGATCTATGAAAAGCTCTATAGTGGTGTTAAAAAACTTACCGTTTGTCCAGTGCTTGTTTGAAGTCGTTACTGTCCCTCGCGCGCTTGAAGGAGTTTTCTTCGTAAACCTGCAGTCACAAACAAGAAAAACATTACATAGCACCTGTATAGAAATCATCATAAACCATGCTTATCATAGTGATCAAGGAATCTATGAAATAAACCATTGATTGAAAGCTTATTGAGAAAAATGAGTATATTTGTATTAATTTCAAAGAAGAAAATCCTTACAACCTGTGTTCTGAGATGTTGCATTGTGGGATTCTCTGTGTCCCACAAGAGTCTCATATTTGATAAGCTGTACTCCCCACCCACATCTACTAGGCAGTATGGATCTTCTCCTCACAAAAGGTCTTAGTCAACTGAGTCCGAATCTCAATGTAAGCACTTAACTTCAAATATTCAAAAGCTTGAACTCCAAAAATCTTAGCCCTTTGAGGCTACCCAATGCCTCTTTTTATAGTGGAAAAGGGGAGGTTTTCTGTTCCAAGGATAAAGGGATAGAATCCTCCTTCAAAGGGATAGCTCCTCACATCAAGGGGTTAGCTCCATAAGGTAAGGGATTCATGCACCTCACAAGAGCGGTTCTGCCACCGCAAATTCCATTCTAGAAGCTTCCAGAATTTACTTTAATTGAGCTTTTTGGAATTTACTTGCGCCTTTTTTATCTTACAGGGGTCCACACCTTTAACATAGATAAAGTGAGTTCAGGTACGCAGTATAGCTGAACATTAGGTGCGGGACCGCAGGAAAGATAGAGAGAAAGTGCGACACCAAAGTTTAGGAGATTTTTAGGAACATTTCTCTGATTTTCAAGGCTTGACATGAGGAAATGATATGTTAGACTTGCAAAAGGGGGAGTATGAGTAATAATGAGCTCATACACATAAAAGAATTTCAAGGTGACAATTTTCAGTGTAACAGGGTCTTCCTGTGGCATGTCGTTCTGCTGTGTCTGTTTGTTGTTCCAAAATCTGTCACTCTGACTGAGTTTGATTTCAAGATCTTCCGGGTTTTGAACCCTACCTGTAACTTCCTTGTTCTTTCAGAATTTAGTTTCTATAGCCGTAGGGTTTTTGGCTGAAACCCTAACTATAAATCTCGATTTTGCTAATATTTCAAAATGTAAATTTACAGTCTCCGGACTCGGACTTTTATTCGACTGGTAAAGTTAATACAGAGATGTTTCTTTTACTATTTCTCAGTTTGCTCATGAAAATAGACACAATTTTATGGAATGTACCTGTGGGTTTAACGTTTCATGCATTTGAATTTTTTGTTTGATTATCGTTCACCAGTGCGAGGCCTGTCTCGCTATATTTCTTCGAATTTCCTTCAGTTCCCAAATGCTTTTGAGTCAAAATCTTCGTGGATGTAATTCACCTGCACTTCGGTAACAATTCTTTTGAGAGGAAATAAAATGTTTGTTTCCGAGTAAGCCTGTTAGTAACTCGATAGTGAATTTATGTTATCTGGAAACAAATTACAGTAATCATAAGACACAGATGGTTTTTTGTTTCTAGTAAGAGTCAATAGTCTGTTTTTATTTCTCTTCGTTCTCTTTGTTACAGAACCCCCCCAGAATGCACCCTTTTCTCTTTTTGTATCTCAGAAGAAGAAAGAAAAGAGTAGTTACCCGTTGGCAACCGTCTTCTGTCAGTTACAATTAATCACTGTTTTCCAATTTTTCCTAAATTAATGAAAAAAAATAAACTGTCCAACTAACCCTACGGACTTAAATAAATAGCCAACTATTTCTACTTAGTTTAATGCAATTTCCTAACTGTAAAAAAGTCTTTTAAAACAAATTAAACAATGACAGGTTCAAAGACCTGTCAAACTGTCACATATCACCAAGAGACAAAACCTGCTGCTGTTTGTCTACCCTGAGTTGGATGCTCTTGCATCAGGCTCCCGGGGTAACAAAAAGTCATGGCTCCGTTCCATGAGATCGTCCACCGAATAGCCAGCTTTCTGGATCTGTGCTGCATCAAGCCAAGAACTTTCCTCAATAGGACGGCTCTTCCACTTGACCAAGTACTGTAAATATTATTTCCTGCGCGTTCGCTTGGCTACTTGTGTGTCGAGGATACCCTCGATCTCAAGGGGCTGCGCTGCAGGCATCTGCCTCAACCAAGAATCCTTGCTAACTTGGGTGTCCCATTCTGGCCTTGCTGCCCCATCGTCTTCAGGATTGGCAGTGTAAGGAAACAAATCCGCCACATTAAAGATGGGCGAAATGCCTATCCCTGGTGGTAACTGTATCTCATAAGCATTGGCAGAAAACTTGCGAAGAATTTTGCAGGGGCCAATCTTTTTAAACTTCAGCTTGTTATATTCCCCCTTCGGAAAACGTTCCTTGCGCAAGTGAGCAAGTACTTCGTCCCCAACATTGAATTGAAATTCCCGCCTTTTTAAATCTACCTGCTGTTTGTATCTTTGACTGCTGTCCTGTAATTTCGACTTCACCTGCTCGTGTAAATCACTCATCGCTTGAGCGAAATCTTCTCCATCTGCGCTTCTTTTTTCGAGTTTCCCCAAATCCCGCAGCTCATGCACTCTGCGAGGATGCATGCCATACAGAATCTAAAAAGGATTGTAGCCCATGCTGCGATTTGGTGAATCATTGTATGCAAATTCCACTTGAGCAAGTACGCGATCCCACATTCAGGAATTTTCTCCTATCAAACTTCGTAGCACATTTCCCAAGCTCTTGTTCACCACCTCCATTTGCCCATCGGTCTGTGGGTGATAAGCGGAACTGAAGTTTAACTGAGTGTCCAAATTTTTCCACAGGGTATGCCAGAAGTGCCCTGTGAATCGCACATCCCTGTCAGAAATAATAGACCTCGGCAAGCCATGCAGTCTAACAATCTTCGTGAAGAACAAGTGTGCTACGTGAGTAGCATCACTGGTTTTTCGACAAGGTATAAAATGTGCCATCTTCGAAAACCTATCCACCACTACCATTACTGAATCAAACCCCCGCTGTGTCCTCGGCAAACCTAAGACAAATTCCAAACTGACTGAGTCCCACGGTCTACTCGGAATGGGTAGTGGCATATAAAGCCCGGTATTTTGACTGCCACCTTTTGCTAATTGACACATTTTACACCTGGTTACATACCTCTGCACATCCCATCGCAACTTTGGCTAGTAATAAAAATGTTCTATCTGGGATAATGTTTTGTCTATGCCGAATTGTCCGGCTAGCCCTCCACTATGCTTTTCCCGAATAATGTTCTCCCGCATTGAACAATCGAGAATGCACAATTGTCCTCCCCTAAATAACAATCCCTCTTGCAGATTATAGTCCAGCCATGGACTATTGTTTCGCAGCAAAGGGTTTTGACACGCCTCATGGGCCTCCTTAAAATCTGTATCTGTCTGATATAAATCTTTCAAATGCTCAAAACCCAGCACCTGCACCCTACTCTCCTGCAAGAGCAAAGCTCTTCTACTCAATGCATCTTCCACCTTGTTGGACTGCCCGCTAATATGTTTCAACACAAATTTAAAGCTCTGTAGATATTAACACCCACTCTGCATGCTTATGATTCAACTTATGTTGTTGCATAATATACTGTAAGGCAAAATTATCAGAAAATAAAACAAACTCATTACCTAAAAAATAGTGCCTCCAGTGTTTCAAAGCTTGAACAATTCCATAAAATTCCTTGTCATAAGATGAATACTTTTGCCTACTTTCGTTTAGTTTCTCACTGAAATAAGCTACCCGTCTATCCTCTTGGCTAAGTACTGCCCCAATGGCTGTACCGCTGGCATCACAACGAAATTGAAAAAGTTTGTTGAAATCTGGTAATCTCAGAATCGGTCTCTCAGTGATCTTCTTCTTCAAAGTCTGAAAACTGTTTTCTGCTGCTTCAGTCCAGCAAAAAGGCTGATTTTCCTTCTTAATTGTGTCCGACATGGGTGCGCAGATTCCACTAAAATCCCCGATAATTTTCCTGTAAAAGCTTGCTAATCCATGAAAGCTTCGAACCTCAAACAAATTCTTTGGGGATGGCCAGTTTACTATGGCTGCAATTTTCTCTAGGTCCATCTTTAACTCATTTTCTGCAATCACAAAACCCAGATAAACTAATTCTCGTTGAAAAAAAGTACACTTTTTCAAATTTATCAGCAGCTTGTTCTACTGCAATCTCCTCAATACACTTTGAACATGTTGGAAGTGTTCCTCCTTCGTTTTGCTGAAAATCAAAATGTCATCCAAATAAACAATCACAAATTTCCCAATGAACTCTTTTAGAACTTCATTCATTAGGCGCATAAATGTACTAGGGGCGTTACTCAACCCAAATGGCATCACCAACCATTCGTATAGCCCTTCATTCGTCTTAAAAGCTGTCTTCCATTCGTCCCCTTCCCGGATTCGGATCTAGTGGTATCCACTCTTCAGATTGATCTTCGAGAAGTATGCTGCCCCACTCAAGCAGTCCATCATGTCATCCATTCGCGGCAGTGGAAACCTGTACCTGATCGTAATCTTGTTAATAGCTCTTGAGTCTGTGCACATTCGCCATTCGCCACCTTTCTTAGGAGCTAACACTGTCGGAACTGCACAGGGACTCATACTCTCTCTGATCAATCCTTTATCAAGCAATTCCTACACCTGTTTCCGAATTTCTTCATTATCTTTCGGGCTCATACGATAAGCTGCCTTATTTGGTAAGCTAGCTCCTGGTATAAAATCAATACAGTGGCTGATGCTTATCTTAGGTGCAAATTCGTCAGGTAAGTCGTCTACTATGATATCGCCAAAATCCTGCAACAAATCCTAGATCTCCTCTGGTAGATCTGTGATCTTGGTGTGTAAGACCACTGTCTTTGGTCTCCTTACAACAACAAAATTAACATCACTATCCTCAATCTGCTTCAAAAACTCTTTTCCGCCCACTAGTAGTGATTTTACTCCACTCGCTTCTGCTGTACTTTCCTCCTTGATGGGCACAAGCGTGTGCTTTATCCCATCCTTGACAAACTTGTAACAGTTTGTCTTTCCGTCATGAACTACTTTTCTATCATACTGCCAGGGCCTCCCTAATAGTATATGACAGACATCCATTGGCATAATGTCGCAGATAATTTTATCCTTGTATCTGCCTATCTGAAATTCTACTTCACACTGTTTATCCACCAACATTTGATGCCCCTTTTGCAGCCACGACACTTTGTAAGGAGTGGGATGCTTCAGCCTTTTCAGTCCCAATTTCTCCACCATTTCCATGGCCACCAAATTATCGATACTTCCGCTGTCAATTATTAGTTTGCAGCACTTACCCTGTGATTTGCAAACTGTCCGGAACAAGGCCTTTCTTTGATCTGGTTCCACAATTTATTTTTTTGGTTTTATCAGCACCTTATTTAGTACCAAGGCTTCCCCTATCTCTAGTGCATTTTCCACTTCCTGGGGAGGTGCTTCCGCCTCCTCTGTTTGGGCAACATACGTTCCTCTCCCACCTGCTGGTTCTCCTTCAGGACATTCATATGATTTGTGCCCCCACTTGTGGCACCGATAGCACTGGATAGCTCCTCTTCCCCGACCATTACCTCTCCCTCACTGGTATGGTCATCCCCCTCTAGTGCTACTATCCTTCTTTGCTGTTCCCGCAGATTTGGAACTGTTGCCTTCCTCATTGGAACCTGTACCTCTGCCTCTGCCAAAAGCCTTCCCCTTTCTTCTGCCAGATCCACCTCCTCTTCTGGCATTCTGCTTTCTGATTATTTTCTCTTCCGCCTTCAAGGCAAACTGATATGCCTCATCCAAAGTTCTGGGTGAGAGAATATTGATTTCATCCAGTATCTCCCCTCTCAATCAATTTACAAACCTTGCTATTTTTTCTGGGGTATCTTCTATATATCCTGCCCTCAAATTCAACTTATAAAATTCTTCTGTATACTCTTTGACCGTCACTCCCCTTTGCCTCAAATTCTGTACTTGCCTGTATAGCATAATCTGATAATCTTTAGGCAGAAACTTTTCTTTCAGCTTGGCCTCCATTCTAGCCCACTTCTTTATAGGTTGTTTCTTTAACCTTTTCCTTTCTGCCTGAACACTGTCCCACCACAAGGATGCATGTCCTTTCAACTTGGTGGCAACGAACTTCACCCTCTTGTCCTCACTGATCTCTTCAAAATCAAAATATTTGTTCACTTCACTAAGCCAATCCAGCAACACATCTGCTGACAAACTCCCGTCATAAGTAGAAAGTTCATGTTTTGTCTTATGACTGGATAACAAAACTGACCTCAACAATCTGAGTTCAAGTGCCTCCCCTTCAAAACCATCTGCTGGTTCTGCAACCTCTTCGTCACTGTCATCCCCTCCTGTGGGGTCTCTCCTCCTTCCAGCCTCTACTGCTGCTAATCGCTCATTCAAAATTCGAATCTCCTCTCTCAGCCCCTCTTCTGCTACTCTGCGAATTGCTCTCCCTCTTCCTTGTCCTTGTCTACCAACCTCCATATTCTCTATTCAGCAAACCCGCTCCGATACCAAAATTGATGGACTGTCCAGCCCACACCCCAAGTCAAATATTAAATAAACAATAATTTAGCAGCGCAATTTACAATTGGTAACTACGTGGCTTATCAATGGAACTTTGATTTTTCACACGTCAGATTGTAGTTATTACTCACAACAGTAAACCTCGAGTTTTTCAACCTTCCGTGGGATTTGATATAATGCTTCTAGTGATACGCAATTAATCACAACGTGATGGCCTCGGTCCGATCGATCGGTCCACTTGCCGTCTGTCGGTGTTACACGTTCTTCACCCTATTGCTTGGTATCAGTTCATTATGGCGGTCATTTTCCCTTTCTACTCCGTGGTTGTGTGCCAGGGTTTCAACTCAGCGATCTTGCTGAGGATTTCTTTTTTTCTGTGAGTTTCTTGTTCCACGGTAACTGGTCTTAAAACGGTGAACTAGTATCTGTAGTGATGGAGTTAAACTATTCGGCTTCCTCGATGGTTCGGCTTCTTTTCACTGTAACTATTTTTTCCTTCCTACTATTCAACAACACCTACAGGTTTTCAAATTGCCAATTTCACTGTTTGTTTTTTTCTGCGGTTTTTCCCATCTCGGGTAACTCATTTGTCAACTGTGCACAGGTTATCTTGGTCGTGGTTCCTTCTTGGCTAGCTCAGCTCCGTTCAACAATAGAAACGGTAATCCATCTTTCCGTGATTCAGCTCCTTGATTTTCTTTTTCTCACACTAACCATTGGGCTCCTTGCAAGCAGGCTTAGTTGGTTTTCTTATCAACTATTTGGTTCAATAGAAATCGACGTGTTCTGTCTCCGCGCAAGGTAACAACTCAGAATTTCTTCTTCTATCGTTAATCACGGTAAAAAGGTCACATGGGTTTCGAACTGACTTAATGTTTTCGTTGTGCAGGTGGTTCGAACTTTCCTGGCTTCCCAATCTTCCATCCCGGTCTACGTTCGGCCTTCGGTTTCTGACGGGTAGGTCCTTTCCAAGCTCAAATTCTCCTCTACGCTGAATCTGTCAAAGGTTTCTTAGGCAAAATTGTGCCAACCTCTTTCAGGGTCTTCCTGTGGCATGTTGTTCTGCTGTGTCTGTCTTTTGTTCCAAAATTTGTCACTCCGACTGAGTTTGATTTCAAGATCTTCCGGGTTTTGAACCCTACCTGTAACTTCCTTGTTCTTTCAGAATTTAGTTTCTATAGCCGTAGGGTTTCTGGCTAAAACCCTAACTGTAAATCTCGATTTTGCTAATATTTCAAAATGTAAATTTACAGTCTCTGGACTCGGACTTTTATTCGACTGGTAAAGTTAATACAGAGAGGTTTCTTTTACTATTTCTCAGTTTTCTCATGAAAATAGACACAATTTTATGGAATGTACCTGTGGGTTTAACATTTCATGCATTCGACTTTTTTGTTTGATTATCGTTCGCTAGTGTGAGGCCTGCCTCGCTATATTTCTTCGAATTTCCTTTAGTTCCCAAATGCTTTTGAGTCAAAATCTTCGTGGATGTAATTCACCTGCACTTCAGTAAGAATTCTTTTGAGAGGAAATAAAATTTTTGATTCTGAGTAAGCCTGTTAGTAACTCGACAATGAATTTATGTTATCTGGAAACAAATTACAGTAATCATAAGACACAGATGGTTTTTCATTTCTAGTAAGAGTCAATACTCTGTTTTTATTTCTCTTCGTTCTCTTTGTTACAGAACCCCCCCAGAATGCACCCTTTTCTCTTTTTGTATCTTAGTAGAAGAAAGAAAAGAGTAGTTACCCATTGGCAATCGTCTTCTGTCAGTTACAATTAATCACTGTTTTCCAATTTTTCCTAAATTAATGAAAAAAAATAAACTGTCCAACTAACCCTACGGACTTAAATAAACAACCAACAATTTCTACTTAGTTTAATGCAATTTCCTAACTGTAAAAAAGTCTTTTAAAACAAATTAAACAATGACAGGTTCAAAGACCTGTCAAACTGTCACATATCACCAAGAGACAAAACCTGCTGCTGTTTGTCTACCCTGAGTCAGATGCTCCTGCATCATTTCTGCCTATAAAAGTTTTGAGCCAATTTCATTCCTTGCATGGTGAAAGAATTAAATAGATATCAATCAGGATTTCGTTTGTTTATGTTATCTATTCTCTCTACGGCATGACCCTAAAATTATATGTATTCTGATTTATATAAATCCTAACACTACTATTGGTAATGCATCTCCAACAATCTAATGATATAATTTTGTACTTTCAAATAAAAAATCTTATATTTTGTTTGTGATTATTTTTTCAATAAAGCTTTTTTAACTTTGCAGCTTTAGTCATTCAAATACAAAAGGGATATTACTGCAGAGCTCATTGGAATTTTATTCCCATGGTTATAAATATGTAAATAAAGTGCTCATTCTCTATGCGTTCGTTACAAGAGGATGTCAATAGTATTCGAAGTATTGATGGATGATCCCACCGCATAAATAAGAAAATGATAATTCTCTTTCTCTTTTATTTTTTTAAATTTTTTTTATATATATAAATAATGATAATTCTCTATTTTTCTTTTTTCTTTTGAATTTGTTAATATATATATATATATATATATATATATATATATATATATAAATGTGTATATATGTTATTTTAAAAAAATAAAGTTTATATTTTTTTTAACATATTCAATATTGATTTTTGTAATTTTTTATAATTTATTTTACGTGTAATAGTAGATTTAGGTGTAACTTTTATAATTTGATGTATAAAAAAAATTTTTATATTAATCCAAAAATTATATTAGTAATATCTTTTTTTAATTTTACAAAATCTAAATTTGATATTGGTAAAGCATTTTCAATATATGAATGATGAAATTTCTAGATAAAAGTTTGTATAACTGTAGTGGAAAATCACACAAGCCTAAGATTGTTGTTGCAAAATTACACACACATAAAACCTTGAAATTATTAATGTAAGCATTGGAGATATATTTAGAGATATATTTATTGACAGAAACATAGAAAAAAATAATATGGAACCTAATCTTTATGGTTAGTTTAAGAAATTTTTCCATTCCAAATCCATATTAGCTAAGAAGGTCATGAGGTCAAATTCACATGGGGGTTTGAGGTTAGGTTTATATGTTGTTTTCTAGTAGCACTTATCCTAGGAACCATTCCCAAAATGTGGGTAAGTGCCTAGAGGGATTTGTCAAGCGAATTTCCCATATAAAAAAAAATAGTGCCCAAAGGTTTCACTATATTGATAGATGCTATTGTGCTAAGTCTATAAAGGTATTAACATTAAATATCATAGTGTAATATAGGGTTACAAGCCTCCTATACATTTATGGTTGATTTCCCCTCAATATAAAAAATTCCAAGGAGAATGAGGGGGTGTTTTGTGAGGGTTGGCATGGTACCAATACATTAGTTCATTTATTAAGTTTGTGAGGATGGGGTGAGATTATTTTCTTAGAATATATACATATTTTTCCAAGTGAAAACTCATGGGATCCATCCCTCTTCCTTAGAAGATTTGGATGGAGGGTAGCGAATTAACTAGTTACAATAATGACTAGTAACATTAAATAAGTTTACCAAATTTGAACCTATTGCTTATGGCCTCCTTATTAGAAACATGACTTGAGTTGATGGTTCAATTGATTAAGCTAAACTTTGGGGGTTGTTAAAACACACACACAACAACATCTAATCCCACTCTCGGACAATTAAGCAAGAATGGGATAGCTAGTACATTGTTAGCTCTAAATGGCCCATGAAGGGAAAAACATGCCATAAAGTGGGATATGAACATAGGTGTTTTCATGTGTACACACGCAAAGAAAAAACTCATCCCAACCTTAATAGATTAAGTGAGAATGAGATAATTGGTACATTCCCACCCTTAAGAACTTAAGCAAGAATGATATGATATAACTAGTACATTATTATATTTAATCAACCAATGAAAGGAAAACATGTCATAAAGTAGGGTATGAACATAGGTGTATACAGGTGTACACACACATAAGCAACATCTCATTCCAACCTCAAGCACTTATATGAGAATGATAACTTAAGAGAGAATGAGATGAGATAAGCTGATGCAGTGTTAGATTTAATCAATCAATGAACGGAAAGCATGTCATAAGGTAGGATTTGAACATAGGTTTATGTAGGTGTACACACACACAAAAAGAAACATCTCATCCCACCCTCAAACACTTAGATGAGAATGAGATTATTGGTACCTTGCTAACTTTAATCGGTTCACAAATGGAAAACATGTCATAAAGTGGGATTTGAACTTGTGTGGGGAGGATAACAATTTCACCTCTTAACCATCCAAGCTAGATCTAATTGACTCTCTCTCTCTCTCTCTCTCTGTGTGTGTGTGTGTGTGTGTGTGTACACACACACCGCAATGGAAGAATTATGGCCTCTCGCATTAGCAACATGCCTTTGGGATATGGTCCTTTCCCCCTGGAATATGTTTCCCTCTTGTTTGAGTGTGCCCTAACTGATCGTTTGAGCATGTGGAGGCTATTGGGAATTCGTAGGAGAAGACAAAGTAATGTCTCATCTAGTTGTGGAGCCCCTGTGTATGATTTAAGCCCTTATGAATTTTGGGTGAATTCCCCTTGAATTACGCGAGGCCACCGAACTATGTTGTTTAAGCATGTGTGGTCAGTGGGAGGCTTAGTAGATGATTGAATCATTATTGTGCTTGTTGTATAGCTATTCAACCACCCTGGAAACTATGAAAAGAAAATAGACAAAACCACCTTGACGATGAATTCCAACTCCCGAAAACTAAGAAATACCCCATCTAAAATTTGGGTGAATCCTTGTGAATGAACTCAAAGGAAAGAGTGAGTCACTGTGGTGCTCACTACTAAGATAAATTGATAAACCGCCCTAGCGCTTGTTATGGGTGTAACAAATAAACCACCTTGGTGCTTCTTTTTTAAAGATAAGTTGATAAACCACTTGGGAAGTGGGCTACATAATGTGAATGATAAGCTAGTCTTTTGGTGTGAATTCCCTAAGCAAAGAATTTCCTCGAGACAATGGATCTAAATCAGGGGGTGGTCAAGTATAAGAAAGCTTCATTGTAGCTAGCATATAGTTGGGTAGAGAGTGGAAGCCCCTCCTTTAGTTTCCAACTAGTTTAAGATATACAAATAGGTATATTACTTATGCATATTTGAATCATGAACCGTGATGTTCAATGCTATTTTTATGATTTCTATGACATCTAGTATGTCTACGATTTTATTGAATGTATAGACTTTGTTTTTTCAATATTATGTTCCTAATTGATATGTGAAATTGTGTGTTTTATGTTATCTTATTGATAACAACGACTTATGAGAATAGTAGCTCGATTTGTTTGGAGGGAGTAGTATGTATGATAAATAGATTGTAATTCATTATGTATAGTAATGAGTACTTGTTTATTCATGCTTAGTTAATTGATATCCACATCTATTTGAACAAGTTTAACCATATTGCAAGTTATTCAGCTGAAGTGATGATAGTTCCTTAAAAGTTTCCTTAAATTGATGAAATGATCAAAGTCCTTGAAATAGTGTGCTTCTATTTAAAAATTCAATGGATGGCTTGTGTACAATTAATTAATAATACTTTTGATTAAGTATTTTAATAAATTTTTGATCAATTTTAATAATTTTTTTAAGCCTATCGACTCAGGGAGTAAGGTACCAGGGAAGGTAAAAAATATTAGCCTGGGGAAGAATATCTTAGGGAAGATAATAGCCACTAGTCCGAGAGATGCAATACCAAGGTATGTAATCCTAGGTAACATGACACTAAGGGTGGTAATACTTAAAAATATGGTTCCCATGGGAAGTGTTATAGTATCGACATGGGGCAAGGTAATACTAGAAACAAAATACCAAGGAGCTATATAGATGTGTTGGTATCAATATGAAGCATTTGCCACGTGGGCCCCTACATGATGATGGTCTAACACCACGTGGTCTAGAGATGGCCACATAGGTGCCATATAAATTTACCTTGATGACATGTCATTATTAATGGACTAAATTTCTAAGGGGCATAAATTTCTACTCGAAACTCATATTGAGGTAAAATTTATGTCACTAGAAATTTCTCAATGAGTTGAATATGTTGGTGACATTAGTTTTAAAATTTCAAAATTCTAAGGAAAAGAGGTTTTTGTAACCCCATATTCATAACCTTGGAGATCCAGTAAAAAAAGTAACACTCTCATAGCTTGAGGTGAATTAATGGGTGGGAGGTGTTACAAAGTGACATCAGAGCAAAGGGGTAACACACCCACTAGGAGATGACATAAATGTGTGGGGGTGTTACATAGTGGTATAAAGAGCTCTAGGATGGTTTAAAGGGATGGAAGGTTTTAAACACTGGACATGAAGGGACTTATAACATAGAAGAATTAAATTTTATATTAATGAGTAAATTAACTTGTTATATCAATGTTGATTTAAACGAGTAGTTGATGTGAATACTAACTTAAATGGAATTATTATTTTTCCTTTAATTTTTTAGAATATGTAACTAAGATGGGGTTTGGTTGTGTGAATAGCTTTCGGTTAGCATGCTTGATGTTGGAATACCAAGGCCATGACTAATATGTTTATGTTTGGTTTAGCTTATAGTTTTGTGTGTGTGACAACACATAAGAAGACATAAATTTATACAACATAAAATAAAGGAATGAGTAGTAGAATGGTACAATATATCATGGATAGAACCTTTCCTAACCAAGGAGAAGATTTAGTTGGAAAGAGGTCATAAGTAAATTCCTATGATTGTACGGATACCCTCATAAGCTTGACAAATGAAATGAGTAGTTGCAAGGTTGCTAATTAAAATAATTTTAGATCTCAACAAAGGAAAAAAGAGGTGAATGTGGTGATATTGCATAGCTTGTTCGACTTGCAATTAAAAAGGAAACATGAAGCTAGTACTAGTTATATACATAGTCATAAATCCAAGAAAATCCATTATGAAATTTGGAAGCATGGAATGGAAACCAATAAGGAAAAAGATAGCTAGTCAAAGAAATGTCATAGAAATGAAGGTGAAGACACAATGAGAAATTGTATAATATCAGTGTAAGTATTTAGCAACTTGAATCATGATGGTGACCAACAAAGCAAAAGGGCTTCACTCAATGAATCTCTGACATATCATGTGTGTTTGTGGCATATTAAAAAATACCCTTAATTTGACTACATATTGTAAAATACCTCTAAAATTCACATTATTTAACCCCCTACCAATAGGAACCCAATACGACTTCCCAATTTAAAAAAACCCTACTTTTACTAGATGTTGTAGGTATCTATTTTTTTATTAACATTTTTTATACCCCTTTATTTTTTTCATTAACTTTGAGCTCTATTTTTTATACCTACCAATATAAAATCTCTTTACCCTCTATATATCCTGCAGTATATAATGTCATTTTTTCCTCAATTTATATCACCCAAAATGAATGCACATGGTATGGTATTGCTCCCCCAGTGAAGCTCCCATGCAACGAAGCAACTCACAATATATTAGTATAAATATAATCAAAGTTGTCTTCAAGATGTCCAATTATCATTCAAGTGCAGAATAATATATAGTTGCATAAACAAGGTATTATATAGTACTATTGAGTGTGTCAGGTTTGAAAGTGTTACAACAAATGAAACAACAAGATGCTTTGTGCATCAAAACCTAAGAAAGGCCATAAAAGTAAATCGAAAGGTATCTCCATGACATTATAGAATAGTTGGATAGGTGCTTGGAGTGTCAAGAAGTCAAGCCTGAACATCAACATCGAGTTGGATTTCTACATCCGTTGCATCTTCCTAAGTGGAAGTGGGAAATAATTACTTTAGGTTTTATAACCGGTTTGCCTAAAACTAAGAAGTGAAATGACTCAATCATGGTGGTAGTTGAAAAATTAAGCAAATAAAATCAGTTTATCCATGTTAAATCTACCTACAAAACCATTCAAATTTCATATATCTTTATGTGTGAGATATTTAGACTGCATGGGATGTTGAAATTTATGATATTTCATCACGATTTGAGATTGACGTCTGCATTCTGGAAGACCCTTTTTAATGGGTTGGGAACACAAATCCAATTTAGCACTGCATACCACTTTCAGACTGATGGGAAGGTTGAGCGGGTAAACCAAGTGCTAGAGGATATGCTCAAAATATATGTAATGCATAAACCTGGAAAGTGGGAGGATTATCTCCATTAAGTTGAATTTGCGTATAGTAAAAACTACCATGAATCATTAAAGATGAGACCTTTTGAAGTTTTGTATGGAATAAAATGTTGGAGACCCATTAATTGGAACAATTTAGAAGACAAGTTTATGTTGGGACACGATATGCTAGCAGAGATGGAAGTGACAGTGAGGAAGGTTCGCCGGAATTTGAAAGTTGCTCAAGATTGAAAAAAACATTACCCATATAAGAAATGAACCTATAGATAGTTTCAGGTTGGGGACCATGTGTTCATTTGGGTAAAACCAAAGAAGAGCACCTCGCAGTGGAAATGGTGTGAAAAACTGGCCCTCGATATTGTCGAGCTTTCCAACTTATGGAAAGGATAGGACCAGTGGCATATTGGCTAGCACTACATATTCATATATGTATTCATAATGTGTTTCATGTGTCGTTACTAAAAAAATATGTGTATGAACCTAAACATATTGTTAACTAGCAGGAGGTACATGTAAAAAAATGGAATAACATGAGTTGTTTATTTTCATTTTATTTTAATTTATTACCCTCCTGAGATAGTAAGATTGATTATTGAACATGTGTCTAACTAATGATCATGTACAATGCGAAACATGTAGAACCAAACAAAGAGTTTCTAGTAGAACCATTCTACATTCTTGACTAGAGAGAAATAATGTTACAAAAGCAAGTTATCATCCAAGTTAAAGTGCAGTGGAATCACTATAGCCCGGAAGAAGCCACCTATGAGGATGAAGGATTCATATGAGAGGCATATGTGATTTCCAAGCTTTACGGTCGAGTGGAAGAGTATTTAATTTATCTTTCTAGTCTTGTTCTCTACTTAAGGGAATAACCAGATAAGTATGAGAAAACTGAAATATAATGTTATAAGTTATATGTGTGTTCCTATTACTTAGAATTTTCTATAACAATAATATGTCAGTTGTGGTGTGAATGGTAATGGTTTCATGTTATGTTGACAGTTTTAAGGTATGTACTGTGGTAAAACCCATAAATAATATGGTAAGCCAAACCAGTAGACAAAGCTTATTAACTGGCCACCAAGGAGTGGTGGTATCACAAAATAAAACCCTGAATATAAGAATATAGTTAACAATGAATCAAACTATAGACAAACATCAATTAAGTTCCAAGAGGATTCCAAAATAGTATGATACTGAACCTTAGAAAAATTATATACACCGCATGGGCAGATGGAAGCCCGTGGGTACACATTTCTCTCTGTTGGGCTTTTCTTTCCAAAATAGCCACAAATAAATGATAGACATTCCATCAACTTTAATAGAAATAACATTAAGCTATGAGTCAACTAAACTAAACCAGTGTGCAACAAAACCTTCATGGCTTAAGAAACTGAGTATAATAAAACATAATTTCATGAATAAGGTTACAGTTACAATATTAATAACCCAACAGGTAAATGAATCAATTCAAGGTATTATACCAGTTGCATATATTAACGTAACAGTAAATTAACAAAGAACTCCTATTGGCAGGGCAACAAAAACCCTAACAACAGTGCCAACCTAAAATGGCAATGACAAGAGACTGTAATTCGACATGGAACCAAAAATAGTGGATTATCGCCCCAAAATTTTTACACATTTAAATCATAGCATTACATCGTGAAGACCTCGAAGTTCCAGAGGTAAAGAAAAACCATATTAAAAAAAGGCAACCTATTGTATGTCTCCAAAAGAGCTAAAAATATCGTTTTTGAAACTGATTTCAAATAAACAATATTGAAATATTATTTACACATAGTCCATTGTAACAAATACATCTATTATGAAAATGTTTGAAGGAATGAACCCAGTTCGTGAATGCCTATTAACCTAATAGATCAGGGTTGTCATAACCCTTAGAAACATTACACATAGCGAAGTAAAAGGAATTAAACCAAAAACCTAGAATAGTCGTGGCCAAGATGAGGAGGGCTAGTGGCGTTATGGGTGGGTGGTCCCGTAACCTGCCAAAACACAAACAAAAGACATCAACTTAAGAACGGTATAGAATTTCACCTTTGAATGCCTACAAGTTAAGAATAGTTCTATGCAAAGCAAATAGACTTACCGGAGGGAGTGTTGTGTGTCCATATGCACCCTACGCCACCGTGCATATCTCTGTCTGTGCTTGGAAATTCTTTTGAGACCAAAAGATATGATTCGGTGGAGAGCTTCCAACCAAGTAACCAAGGATGAAAAATTATTTAGGTTCAGAGTCAAATACTAGTAGAGAGAAAACGAACTAGAGATAAGGGTAGCCAATGACCATATTCGTGCAAAGTAATGTCTCCTTAATTACATAGCTTCATCCAGGAAAAAAAACGAAGAAAATTCCAAGAATGAGCGGGTTTATTGGTCCGGGTTGGTTATGCTAACCCTATCCTGCCCAAAGAAAATCGTTAGAGCAGGCCTCGGTAGATCGACGGCCTCAAAAGTGCCAAATGTCCCTACGTGCAACCTGCAAGGCTAGTGGTCACCCAAAACTGTAGGTAGGTATTCTAGAAACATCTCCAATCCGAGTTCAACTAACCCAGTCGACCTACAAGGTACCAGAAGCCTAATGGGATGTCACACTGTCACATCACTTAAACAATTTACAATTGTAATAATACATTTACCATAGTGGATCTCATTGAGGCATACCCGGCCATACATTTGGCCTGGCTTATGAAATGAGTTAGCTACATTGGAGGTCAACAATATGGCATGTCAGATAATGCATGGCGTGCCATTACAGTTAAACAAAAACATCTAATGTAGTTTTAATATAAATTATTACAATGTATTTTGACATAAAGACTATGATGGGTGTTAACATAACGTTTTGATAATTTTCTTCTTGCTATATCAATTATTTATGTGTTTTTTTTATAATGGTTAATTTGCATAAAGAGATAGGATAAAAGTGTAGTTTGTAAGGATTTGTGTGTTACAATTTATTTTGAATAAAATTTGGAGAAATTTAATTTAGTTAATTAATAATTAATATATGGATGGTAGAGATTTAATATTTGCAAAATATTTACAAAATAATTTTATTGATAGTCAAGAAAGAATGTTGAGATTTATCTTTAAGATAATTATTCTCTTTTTTCTTTTCAATTTAATTAAAAAATATTATGTGTGTGTGTGTGTGTGTGTGTGTGTGTGTGTGTGTGTGTGTGTGTGTGTATTATTTTAACTATACAATGAGTTGTGGACTTTTAGGTATGTGGAATTGATAAGTTATTAGCCTATAGTGTTTTAATTAAACTTATTAAAAAGATAGAAATTTTTATGGTAAAAAGAAGACAAATCTCCATGATTAAGAATCCTATTACATAATTTTTATATATTTATATATTAACTTTTTTTTAAATAATAATAAATTAAAATAAAATTATAATTTAATTAATTTTTATATGTTTTTTAAATTTTAACAATGTGAAATAAATATTTTGATATTTATTATACATTAATTTCTATCAATATTTGTAATGCATTTAATTTATGATGATGATGATAATGATGATGATGATGGTTAAAGTCATTTGGTCTATCAGGCCTAAAGAAAAGAGTTATTTAGTTTGATTTAAGATTTTATTCCTGTGCTCAAAAAGCTTGGAGAGAAGCTTCCCAAGCTCACTATATTTTTGATGTCTTAAAGGGCTAGGAAGGTCAGTATTGCAACAAAGATTATGAAATTGAGCTCTAATGTGGTTGTACGCAGGGCACTCTAAGAGGAAGTGATTTTCATCCTCGATGTTCATATTCTCATAGAGATGGCAGATCCTTTCCATCCATGGTGTTTTAGGAACTATCCAATGACCTGTTTCACTATGAAGCTCATGAGAGTTTATTCTAATCTTGGCTTTATTAATTTTATTCTTTGAGATAGTTAAAACAGAGAGATACTTTTGATCTTCTAGGGTGGGGTTGATGACCTCCTTATAATATCATAATTTTCTTTTAGCTCGTAGATCTTTCTCACACCACATTTTTTCTTTGAACTTAGAAGTAACAATTTTTTTAATGTTATTAATGTTTTACAATGCAACATTCTCGTCGATCTCCCAATGGTTTAACCAGGCCCTGGTGTCTTTATACCAACCTCGTTTAAACCTTAGGTGTTTTTGGCTAGAATTTAAAGCTAGCTTAGGAAGTCTATGGTCTCCTATGCTATTGAGCTTGTGCTTGTACAACAGATGCCTAGTCATAGGTAGGCTCTCGATAGGGGAAAGACCCACTTCTATAAGGAGAATAGGATAGGGTGTATTGCTTTTAATTTTAAGGTTATACGTTATAAAACGCTTCTGGATTTGCTCAATCTTTCTCTAGGATTCTCTAGAGATGCTGCAACCCCAAACCTCACATCCACATAAGATAACAGGAGTGACTAAACTTTCAAAGAGGAACTTATTTCTATCCCACATTACGAAGGTTTTCTGTTTTACAATTATTTTCAAGACCAAAATAAGCTTACCACCTCCCATTAGTCCTTTTCTAAATGCTATAGTTCCAGTTGAGCTTGTGATGAATATCAATTCTTAGGTACTTGTAAGAAGACACTTCCTCCAAGTTACTATTGTCATACATAAAATTAGTGTAAGTGTACTTCTTGGATTTGATAATCATAACTTTTGTTTTGTCAATGTTAACAGGCATACCCATGGTAGAGCATAAATACTTAAGAAGTCTAAGTTTCTTATCAAGATCATATGGGCACCTTGCGAGAATAACAATATCATCAGCATAGAGAAGAAGGATGATGAATATCCCAGCTAAGATCATGCCAGCACATCTTGCTTCCTCTAAACAACCTTCTATCTTGTCAATGTAAATACCAAATAGGGTAGGGGAGAGGGGGAAACCTTATTTAAATCTGATATTACACTTAATATCTTTCGAACACCCCTCATTTCTCTTTAACTTGGCAATTACATTCTCGTATAACCTTATAGAGGCCACTCTTAACTCGAAAGGAACATTTAGCTCTTCTAATATATTCCATAGGTTGTTTCTAGGAACTGTATCGAAAGCCTTTCTAAAGTTCATAAAGCAACATAAGAGATTGGATTTATCATTGCGGTGTTCCTCCATAATGATCCTAAGCGTAACGAGGTGGTCTGTTGTTGAGTGTTGCCTTCTAAAACCCGCTTGGCCTTTAGCCTGCTTATCTTCACTTTCAAGCCAAATGCTCAACCTCTTTTCTAAAATTATACCATATAACTTGGCTAAGAGAGGGCTAATCATAATTATCCGATAATTAGAGGGGTTATTGGTATCCCCACTTTTAAATTTTTTTTTGGGTTGGAGATAGTTTAATTATGTAATTACATTCATTTATAAAAATAAGTCTTTACTAGCGTTAAACTAAACTCATCATAATTACATTCATTTATAAAAATAATTCTTTACTAGTGTTAAACTAAACTTATCATGCATCTGCATATACATTTACATATTAAACTTTTAATCTAAATTGTTTAATATGCATGTTAAGGACATTCATTTATAAAAATAATATTTTGCTTATGCTAAACTAAACTCATAATGCAACTACATATGCATTTACATATTAAGCTTTTAATCTAAAGTGTTTGAGATACATGTTAAATGCAATATCCCAACATAAAATTATTAATCAATTTATTAATTAAAATATACTTGATGGATTAAGGATAATCCACTCTATGATTATTGATGGGATTAGGCAAAATCAACTATTATGATTATTGATCAATTATGAATAATCTTTTATCTTTGTCCACACTAATTTCATTATATAATATTTGATTTCCTTACATTAACATTCGTGTTAATATCTTGTAAATATAAAATCAATCAGCTAAAATAATTATAGATTAATTCATTAATTATCCATAGTTATTTTAATTAATAAATAATCATCCGAAAAAATTGATTTTATAATTTTTTCTATATTTTTATCAATAAATATATCTCTAACATTTATAGTAATAATTTCAAGCTTCTCTCTCTCTATATATATATATATATATATAATTAATTAATTTTACAACAAAAAAGTACACTGGTATGATTGTCCACTACAATTGTACAAATTTTATCAAAATTTTTCATTATTTATGTTTAAAAATTGCTTTACTACTACAAAAATTTAGATTTTGTAAAATTAAAAAAGAAATTATTAATAAAAAAAATTTAATTAATATAAATTTATGCATTAACTAACTTTTTTTTTTTATATAAAATCTTGACTTTTAACTCTTACCACACATATATATATATATGAAAATAAAACTAAACTAAATCATTATTAAAAATATTTCACCTATATACTTATTATATAATTATAATAAATAAAATTACATATAATATTATATAAATATCAACTATTATACTTAAATCAAATATTTATTAAAATCTTTTTATTTCCCAAAAAAATCTAAATTAAAATTTTATCTTTTATGAAAAAGGATAAATTGAAAGATAATGAACCCTCCATTTGTATATTTATAACCACGCCAAAGTGGATTCCAAAGTTCAGCTCTGCAGCAATCTCGTGTATTTGAATGAATAAAGGCGCAAAAAAAAAAACCCTAATGAAAATAGTAATCCCAAACAAGTTTTTTTATTTGAAAGCACAAAATTATATCATTAGATCGTTGGAGATGCATTACCAATAGTAGTGTTAAGTCTTTGAACATTACCGGATATTTCTCATGTTTTTCTGAAGTGGACTTTTGGTCATCAAGGTGTTGGCTAGTCCTTAAAAATTGAATGTTTCCCACCAAATCTTATTTTTTTAAAGTTTTTTTCAAAAAGGGGTTTTTGGGCACAACCAAAAAAAATATTATTTTATTTTCATTTTTATTTATTTCCTTTTCTCCCTAATCTTTATTTTGTTAATAATTGATTTTAGGTTTTAAACTAAAATTTTAACCTATTATTCTTTAATTTCAATTTATTGTTTAAAACTTAATTTTTTAATATTAATTAGATTTTAAAATATTGAAATTAAATTAACAAATTTTTATTTTTATTTCATTTATAATTATATAGGGATGTATTTCATCATTTAATTTAAATTTAAATTTTATTTACAAATTTAAATTTAATATTATTTCACTATTTAATATTTATATTTGAAATAACTCCCTCGTTTCTCTTTCTTTTTTGTAGTTTTTTTTAAGTATTCTTTAATTTTCCTTAATCTTATCCTGTATTTATCATGTTTTTATGTCATATTTCTTCTTTATATTAACTCAAAAAAAAAAAATATTCATTAATTTCTAAAGAGTATTCAATTGAGATTTTGCCTAAACTTTATATTGCACTACTAGCTATACACCATTCTTATGAGATTATTTACATTTAACTCTAAAGCATAAACCTTCCGCATACACATAACTTATACCAGCTTCAATGTCGACATTTTTGGGAGTTTACAGACTTAGGGTGACATTGATTTCTCATTCGATACGTTGGGTTTGTTTGTTGGATTTATTACGACATATGAACTTATATATATGAACATGGGCACTCCACATATTATTACAATAAAATGACTGACAATTGGTGCCCACCTTCCAACCCAGGTTAGGGCTACTCTCGTATAGATTAACCAGGTCTGCTACCAAACCCTCCAAAATTTGTAGTAATCCACCTGTCACTACAGTTCATCCACTTCTCAGGAAGGTCAAGGGTTCTAGTTTAAACCCTAAAATCAATGGTGGGGATTTGCAGAGGACGGTTGAGGTAACTGACGACCCTCCTCCGGCGCTGCAGAGTTTCCATTCCGTTTCAATCCACCCGGTCTCTCAAGGCTCTACAACTTGCCTTAGGCTTCGATTCCATTCTCCTAAGTAAGCTATTCCCTTGTTCTGTCGATACAGCGTCGTTCACATTGTAAGCTCATTCAATCCTTTTCTTTGATTATTAAAATGTATCTCCATTGCGCTGCATGGTTGTGGAGGGTTGTGGCCACATTCAACGTATGTTCCTCGTCTTGATGCAGATAGAGCTAGGTTCTCTTCTTGAAATCTCTTTTCCATCGGTTTATAGTGTCCACTCCACTAGAAATATTGTTGAATATCGACTGTGGTTCTGGGGTTGAGGGTTGCATAGGGTTCCCCTTCCCTCCACTCTCAGATACTTAGCTTTTCTAGTTGTTTTATCACTATCTTTTGCTTGTTAATTTATCGCTCCTATTTACAATTCGAGTATCATTCCTTTGCATGCTCTATGGTTGATAGATGAACTTGTGTGCCTACCATGGATGGCCTTTGACCTTTGGTATTCTAAGACAGACCCTATGACATCCAGGTTATCCCTTTAGCATTCCCAATTCCGGGTAGGGTTTGATGTTTCTAAATTCCTAAACTCAGGCACAATATTATTTAGAGAATTTTTGGGTTACATATTTTATAGTTTATTCATGGTTTCAATCTACGACCATCGTGCTTCTCTTCAGAATGTAATTTTGGAATTTGAAAATAGTTGTGAACATTTTGTTGATATGTATATATATTTTATCAAGATTGTTTTTAATTAGGGTTTTACCCTAATATCGTGGCTCGATCACAAACCAGTTGAATGATTTAATTAAGGGGAATACCCTTTTCAATGTATTAAGTTATCCTCTTTAGTTTTTCATCATGACATTTTCACGAATTCTATTTAATTTTTTTCTTGCGATGAAAAAAATGAGTTCTGTGTTTTTTGTTTGATATTGGCTAAGTGAAAGCAATGGTTATTCTATTTATATTTGAGTTTGACTACATGGATTGGAGCTATAATGATATGCTCACTTGTGCTTCTAAATTTGTTTACATAGACATTTCTTGTACATGGTTTTTAATTCAGTTATCACTTATACGTTTTGTATTATGGTTCTATTAGAAAGAAGTTTTTGATTCTTCTGGTTTAATGTACCTCTTCATTGGTTGAATTGTTCATTCTGTTTAGGGGTTTGATGATATATACATTAACTATTTGTTTATTCTTTCTTTTTTCTATAGAAATGTCTCTTCAGGTAACCTAAGGGACTATTCTGGGTAGCATCCTTACAACAACAAACCTTAAACTAACCCTCGACCGTTGGACTCATCGACTCTAACTAATTGGTAAAGTCTAGATCATTTTCGACCTTCCATTCGCGTCTGCCCCTTGATTCTTATCCTAGTGTTGATGTTTTGATTCCATTATTAACGAAGGAATCAATTGGTTCTCTGTAACACGTTGTCATTAGCCTGCACATACACTTCTCTAGTCCACCCCTAATGCAACATGTATACTCATTAAGAAGTAATAATAACTACATGAAACTTGTAAATTCATACAACACACCATTTCTTCACACAACATACGATCTTTCCCTTTTACGTTTCATAATAGAGCACACATGCAACGTTCATTATGTACATAAAAATAAACATTGTAACTATTGCATCATTCGATGCAACATATACATTATTTCCCTATTCATATTTCTAGTATGCATACCAATACTATTTTTAAAATAAAGAATGAAAATAAATGTGTAAGGTGATAATCCATACCAGTAGAGCTCTACTAATTTGTTAAAAGGGTCACAATCACCAAGAAAAGGAAGTTTCCTCCCAACCAATGAGATTAAGCTTCTGAATTAATCTCTCCCCATGTTAACCTTCTTGTAGGGTAGTTTCTTTTAGGAATTTATTTGCACATTCTTTCTGTTGGTCACTATCGGGTCTCTACAAAACTTAGTGCAAGAAACTGTGTTCATGAAAAGTTATGTTTTCCCCTAGCCAACCATCAAGAAACAGAAAGGAATGACTCTTAAGGCATGAATATTTCCACGGTCATATACATTCTGTTGCTGAGAACTTCTGGAGACCTGTGTATTATGATTGAAGATCCCTTCAATATCAACGTTTTGGGTGAACACTTCAACCATCCTCAGGAATGAGAAGCTTAGCTTCTAATTCCTAAATATGGGTGAAGTGTTCACCCAAAACGTCGATATTGAAGGGCTCTTCAATCATAATACACAGGTCTCCAGAATTTCTCGACAACATAAAGGAATGACTCTTTTTTCTCAACAGTATTTCGAATTTTTTCTTGTTCCCTTCAAGTTTCCTCAGGTTCCTCAACCCTCTTGGTTCCTTGACCTTTCCTGTTAGAAATTTTCTTTAAAGAAACAATATAATTTTCCAACTACCCAGACATGAGGTTTTGCTTTTAACTTCCTCATAATATCATTTTTGTATACATAACCATTTCATTTTTAAATCACACATGAATATTTATATCTTTAAAATAAATCTTTTACCTAATTTGTCAAGTAACGTAATGTTTGTTTTTAACCATAGTCAGAAAAAGAATATTTACATTTACCAGGGGAGATGACATCTTCCCCCTTGTCAAGTAAAACACCATCTACTTGTTCTCACTGCCTCAGAACAGGTTTGGAATTTTTTTTCATAAATTGCTCATCCTCCAGGCGACTTCCTTCGGGCTAAAGTGCTTCAATTGAGTTTTAACCTGGGTGATAGCTCGTCTCTACAACATTACTCCTCTATGATCGAGTATATGCATAGGTTCATCCAGGAACTCTCTTTCCGGTTCTACATGTATGTATGATATTACAATCATTAGAAACTAGTGTGTGTGTGTGTGTGTATATAACATATTGTAAAAAATTCTTATAAATGCAACATTATAGTTTTTCTACCTGCATGGTTTTCCAATCAATAACATGTCTAGGATCATAAATTTACATCTTTAGTAACGAGACATGAAACAAATTATGGACGCATATATGGTAGGGTAGGGCTAATTGATACACAAATGGTCTAATTAGGGCTAAAATATGAAATACACCACAAAATCAGGAAGCCAGTTTGGCACAACTACCCCAACAGAGGGTGATGTTCTTAGGTTTCACTCAAACATATAAATGCTCTCCAACGTGAAATTATTGATATGTACACTTCCTATCAGCATATGTATTATGTCTATCTTGAGCAACTTTAAGTTTCCTCCTACCTTCCTTACTGCCTCTTCCATTTCCTTCAAATAAATCTTGTCCTAACAACAACTTATCATCCGATCCATTCCAATTCACAAGTGTTTTGCACCTGCGCCCATATAATACTTCGAATGGGCTCATTTTAAGAGAGGTACGATAATTTTTACTATACACGAACTTCAGCAAGTGAATGTAGTCTTCCCAATTAGTTGGTTGCTACATTACATACATCCTTAACATATCTTCAATCACCTCATTCACTCTTTCAGTCTGCCCATCTGTTTAATGGTGGTATGTTGTACTAAACTGTACCTCAGTACCTAACCCATTAATTAGGGATTTCAAAAAGTCGGACGTAAACTTTACATCTCTATCTAAAATTACTACCTTTGGTAAACATTGCATCTGAAATTCTCTTTCATAAATATGTTAGCAATTTGGACCGTTTTAAAGGTAGGTTTTACTGCTATGAAATGATTAGATTTTCTCAACTTATCAACTATTACCATGATAGAATCATTATGTTTTCTCATTTTAGGGAGGCCTGGGATAAAATCCAATGTAATAGTCTCCCATTTCTGCCACGGAATAGGTAATGGGTGAAGCAATCATGTTGGGTGTTGGTGTTCTGCCTTCACCCGTTGACATTCTATACACTTAAATAATTACTCACCTGCTTCTCTTTTCATGCATGGAAAAAAGTACTATTTTCTGAAGGCAGAGATTAATTTTTGATATCCAGGATGGGCACCATAAGGAATTTTATGATATTCATCAAGAATTAATTGTTTAATGTCGATCTCATTAGGTACATACAACTTGTTTCAATATGTCAATAAATTTTCCTTACCTATTGCCAAATAAATTTATACTATGGTTCCTTATGAGTTTCCTCCTTAATATGTTCCTTGAAGGCGGCTTCATCTTCACTAAACAAAATTTCATACATGAAATTTATATTTCTACTTAAAGTGTCTGCTACGCGATTTTATTTTCCCTTCAAATTCTTGATCTCAAATTCAAATTCACTTGGGAATGCAACCCAATGAGCTTGCCTTGCATTCAATGTAGGTTGTTTAAAATAATTGGTCATAATTTTATGGTTTGTCATTAACATGTACCTCTTCCCAAGAAAATAATGTCTCCACATTTTTAGGGTGTGTATAACAACTGTAATTCCAAATCATTAGCTGAATACTTCTCTTCATGTTCCTTAAGCTTCCTAGATTCATATGCAACAACTCGATATTCTTGCATAAGCACTCCACCGACCCCCTCCTTAGAAGCATCCATGCACACTATGAATTATTTATTTAGATCAAAAGTTCACAAGATAGGGGATGTAGTGAGAAATTTTTTTAGCTGGTCAAAGTTGTTTTGACACTCAACAGTGCACTTAAAAAAAAAATCCCTTCTTTTGCAAGGATGTAATGAGGTTAGCCACCCTTGAAAATCCTTTAATAAATTGTTTGTAGTAACCAAAAAAACCCATAAAGGATCGTATATCCTCCATGTTCTCAAGAAAAAGCCACTCCATTATAGTTCGTATCATTTCTGGGTCTACAATGATTCCATCCTTGGTTATCACATGCCCAAATACTAAATTTTTTCTTTGTAAAACTCACACTTGCTATATTTTGCGTGCAACTGATGCTCCCTCAGAGTTTGTAATAAAATTTGTAAATGTTTCCTATGCTTCTCCATATTTCTAGAATTGACTAATATATCATCAATGAAAATCAATACAAATTTATCTAAGTACTGGTGGAATATGTTGTTAATGAGACACATGAATGTTGTCGGAACATTAGTTAACTCGAAAGGAAAGACTAGAAACTCACAATCTTTATAATTGGTTCTAAAGCTTGTCTTATAAATGTCCTCATCTTTAATTCTAATTTGGTGATACCCCAAGTGTAAAATGATCATAGAAAACATAGTAGCCCCTTTTACCTGACCGAACAAGCCATCTATGTGGGGAAGGGGGTATTTATTCTTGAATTTTAGCTTATTTAACTGCCGATATTCAATGCACAATCGCAAAGTTCAATCCTTCTTCTTAAAAAATAGTACTGGGGCCCCAGGGTGAAACACTCAGGCGAATATACCTTTTATTGAATAACTCCTGTAACTGCATTTTAAGTTGTGTCAGCTCAGGAATACTCATAGGATACAATGTTCTAGATACAAGAGCGGCCCCAAGAATAAATTCAATATTGAAATATATGTCTCTCTTAGGAGGAAATCCTGGTATGTCCTCAAGGAAGACATCAACAAAATCTTGTACTATTGACATTTTCTCCAAGGTAGCAATCTTATCCTTAGAATTGAAGAATCCCACTGCACAACATAAATTTGACACCATTTCCTCATACACTTTGTTAATTGGAAGGTTGTAATTGTTATTGGTTTAAGAGGTCTCCTAAACCCCTGCATTTCTTGTCTAATTCCTTCCTCATTCAAGAAACTAATGGTTTTATCCCTACAGTTTATAAGGGACCAATGCTTCTGCAACTAATCTATTCTAATTAGAATATCATATGGCCCTAAAGGTAGTATATTCAGATTTTCTATTATCAGATAAGTTACCAATTTTATTGGGAAATTATACACCTTAGCTAACACCCTTCTTTTTTCCCCTATAGCTAACTATAATAACCAAGGGTGTTTAAATTTCACAGCTTGTAAATGACATTCTTCTAACTTAGGATCTATATAACTCAAACTAGCTTTAGGGTCAACTAATATAGACACAGTTTGGTCAAAGATAGTACCTTCAAATTCCACCATAATGGGTTGATATTTTTCCTGGTGATCTTCCAGTGCGACATTGATCCTCAGAAGGCTTTTGGTTACTTATTCCAAGGTAGAGGCTTCTTGGATATGGGAAACTACTTTTGCCCCTTTTCGGAGAGGGAAATTATTTACGTAATGTGAGCCTCCACATCCCTAGCATTGTAATGGGGGTCTGGTTATTGATTCCAATTCCAATTTGTTCGATTGTTCATGAATTTTTTTCTCATTTGGTGGTTTCAGCTTTTGCTAAGTTAATCCCGAATTTTGATTGGGTTGATTTTTTTTAGAGTTTTTAAAGTTAATTATCTTCATTCCCTAATTTTTTAAAATGATCACAATCACCGAGTGGGTTTCATTGCCTCATGGCTTGTCACAATCATGAGGCAATGAATCTTGCTTTTAAAGTTGTATTAATTTTTTATAAGGTTGACAATCACTGAGAAAATTAAGTTTCCAAGTAAGCCATAACACCCAAACCACAAAAGTGTGGAAGTGAATGGTTACCACTCACATCTTTGTTTTCTTTCCATGGCTTCAAACCTTCCTCCATGTTAACTCTTGTTGGTAATCCTTTAAGTGATGCTCACACTTCTTAAGTTAAATGATAGTGGTCGAAGATGTTATTGACACTTTCTATACATTCTCTACATAGATATCATCCCAGGACCATATCCTGATTACCTTTTGCTATTGTTAATAATTTTACTGCTACTCACATTTCTTTCGTTAAATGATAGTGGTTGAAGTTTTGATTGACTGTTTCTGTAAATTCTCTGCATTGGTATCGTCCCAATAACCTGCCATGATTACCTCTAAAGGAGAATTTAGTAGTGGCAACAATATAAAAATGTTGATATATATACATTCATTTAATTAACAACATTGGTACATGCACTTGCGCACAAACACTTTCGAGTAAATTAACATTGTGATTAAAATATTTTGGTGAAAATCACATCAAAGTAAATTTGGTCGACACATTTCGAACTAGCCAGTGTGGTTCATCATCAGGAGAAGATGAAAAATCTGATCAGGTAACCAATTTAAATAGAAAATAAAGCTCCAACTAGCCTTTTGTAAAATAACGACTAGTTTGACTAAAATAGGAAATAAAATCAAAATAATAATAATAATAATAATAATAAATAGTAAACATTTAATTTATTCTTCAAAAATATATTAAATAATTAGTGTTTTTATTAAAAATAAATATAAATATATAATATTAAAATTATAAACATTAAACATTTAATTTATTCTTATATATATATATATATATATATATATATATATATATATATATATATTATTTTGATTTTATTTCGTATTTTAGTCAAACTAGCCGTTATTTTACAAATGACTAGTTGGAGCTTTACTCTCTATTTAAATGGGTTACCTGATCAGATTTTTCATCTTGTCCTGATGATGAACAACACTGGCTGGTTCGAAACATGTCGACCAAATTTACTTTGATGTGATTTTCACCGAAATATTTTAATCAGAATTTATGGATCATAGAAGCAAATTCCTAATAAATTAGCATTGTTACTTGAAAGTTTCCAAGGAACATTTCAATGTGAAAACCCTCTAGGAACTTTCTCATATTCTGTGAATGATACCTAGGGGTAAATTCCAGTAATGGAAAATCTGTATGCCTTACCATAAGGGATTAAAGTGGATTCCACCTTGTGACTTCCTTGGCCAACACAACTTTGCATGGCAAGTCAAAATATTTTAGCTAACACTTGGGGCTAACAATGCTGATATATATACATTATATATAATATTATGGCCGTGTCGAAGGAGACTTCAGTGTCTTAGTTAGTGAAAATTCCACTTTATTTCTTTAAGATTGATTTGGGTAGCATTTCTTTCACCTATTGGATTTTGTGCTTTGAAAAATACCCCAACAAGTAAACGAAAATATGATTAGTCAGAAAATATCACACATGTTTGTCTCAATAAGTAATTAAGCATGGATGAATATAGCTATCTCGAGATGTAGGAGAAGTTAGTAGTAGCCCATCCATACCTTTTAATTGTGGACATGTTTCCTTTGCGGGAAAAAACCAAATGGGAGAATTCTTCGCATGGACATGTCCCCTTAACCAAAAACTGAATTGGATATTTTCCTATGACAACCCAACACTATTTCATAATGTTTCCAACTCATAACCCGAAAGAAAGACATTTTAATGTTAAAAAGGTGTTTCTCTACCATTGTAAGTTTTCAGATTTAATACTAATGTAGACGTGGCCAAAATTTGTCAATATGACCAAAGAATTAAAGATATATAAAAAGGAAAGAGTGCCTAACATGAATCTTGAATCTACAAAGTGGGAAGTATAAGACTTCGCTTGGGAAGAAATTGGAGAAAGAAATCTTAAATTTTATATCTTCCAATATGAGAACATAATGGTAAAAACAAGAGCCTCCTTTTTATCTAAAAACATTAAGTAAACCCCAATCATGATAATTTTAATAAACCTTATGATTTCAACTCCAGTGCGTTGACCTAAATAAAATTTTCCCCATATAACCATACATCGGAAACCCTCATACACTTCACCACCATTTATAGCTAGTAACTACGGTAAATTGTTGGTGCCCAAGTTCCAAACACCAAACCCTGAGGGGAGGAAGAGAGTTGAATTGGTGACCTCCCTAATAGGGGGAGGGATATCATGTCTGGCTCATGAATAATTGAGCTAACCCGTGTGGCTAGGCTTGATCTAAGTATGTGATAAAGAAGTATTGTTTTCTACTAACTATTCCTCAACCTCTTTTGAAGGTGTTGAGGATCATGCATAAAGAAGTATTATTTTAGACTACTAACTACTAAATATTTCTTTCTCAATATCTATAATTTTGGAGGATACAGTTAGCAAAGTGCTATAATTATGCATGAAAGAGAGGTGTTGCTCTCATGGAAATATTTTATTCGTATAATTCACCCCAAACATTTTGCTTGCAAGTATTGTAAATTTTCCTTCAAGGGTTTTACCATCGCAACTTCAATCTTTCTCTAGATTACATAGAAAGAAAATTTATCTTTTTAGTTTTTCAAAATATGGTCATCACGACTCCTAGTAGGGTGATTTTTTAAAACCTTACCACAATTATCCCTTCCAAACAATTATTAAATTTTTTATATTTATCACTTGCCACTTTCCTTAGGGATTCTAATTGTGGGTTGATAGTTGGATTTCACCCAGAAATATGGCATCCTCCTTTACTCATTTCCAGGTATTTAAATTGCTAAAATAAATTCCTTATGGCATAGTTTCCATTCCTCATTCTAGTTTTTACGATGTTTTATACATAAACTAATCCTATATTTTTCCTCAATCTCTCTTAAACATAAATTCTCATACCGTATTTTAAACTCTTAACAGGGCCTACTTCAAGTTATTTTAAAGAATTAGTTAAGCTTCGGGGATTCAAACCCGAACTGAGAAATAGGGAATGCCCATTTTAATTTTAAATGTTGTTATAATATTTCTCCCTATTTTTTAGATTTAGGATCCATATCCAATAGTGTGTCCCATAACAACATAACCGCTCATACCCTTAAATAAGATGGCCTTCCACAGGTTCTTACAGATGATAGGTGCCCTACTGATGGCCTCGAAGAATATGGTGAGTTTCCCATTGATCTAAGAAAACTCAACATGGTCCTCCTTTTTCACAGGGAGAATTTGGTAAAATTTTTAAAGGTACCTACAATTGCAAGGATGTTGCAGTGACGATCCTTAAGAGAGCAAAGGATAATAGAGAAAGCCCAAATATTGGAGCACCAATTCACACAGGAATTCTAGGATGCTGGCGACTCTGAGGCATGAGAATGTGTTGAGATTCATATGGGGTTGTAAGTAACCTATGGTTTGGTGTATTGGAGTATGGCAAGGGGATTTTGTGAGGCAGTCTCTGGCAAAGAGACAGAAACACTTAGTTCCTTTAAAATTAACAGGAGACAGAACCGCTCAGTGCCTTTAAAATTAGTAGTGAAGTGGGCATTGGATGTGCCTTTAAAATTAACCTAATTTTTTTTTGGTTTAATGAATAAAACATAATTGCAAAAATGTTTTCTTCAATAGAAACCTGTGTTCGCTACCCGATCCCTGCAACACTTACCCTTGTGCGATTGTGTGGAATAACCAGAGATTATCTTGTACGATAGCGAAAATATGAAGTTGATTAAGGAAAGATAGGGTTTTTCTTCTAGTATAGACAACGCAACGCTCTCGATACTGCCTCTCTATGGAAACAAACCAAAATCTAAAACTTGAGAAATTTCTCCTCCTAGCGCATTCTTCTTTGTGTATGCTTATTTCAAGTAAACACACACAGGGATATCAAGAGGTTAGCTCGGGCATAACATCACTGAGAAGGATCAGCTCATCTACGATCTCCATGAGAAAATTACACAGATTGAATATGCACAATAACAAGCTAGTGACCACTTTTCTCGGGCACTCAATGAGCAAAGAAAAATTGTGAATGAGAGAAATGCATTGGCGTAAACTATCAAGAAGCTTAGTCGAGATGTGGCAAAGTTGGAAGCATTCAAGAAAACTCTTATGCATTCACTTCATGAGGATGATGAAACACCTCAATATGAGGCGACAAAAAGCATGACAACCCCACTACTGGGGTACACAAATCCATTTGTCATATCATCATTAAGAGAATAGGCTAGTAATGATGAACTAGCAAACCAAGCTGGAAATGGAACCATATAAACAATAAATTCAGTTGAAGAAGAAAAGAGTCATGCATAGACTAATGCTTCAATGAAAGGTGGGGAGAGGTTTTCATTGACACCCTATCTCACACCATAATGTGCTCCAACACGAACACCAAAGATGATATCTACAATTGGTTCACCCAAAAGATCGACTATGTCTACAATAGGTTCACCAAAAATATCATCTACTGATGTGTATCCAAGAGGAAATTATGTGTCAGGATCTCCCACAAGGCGTCCATATGAAGGTATATTTTCATCTCATCATGCAATCGCACAAAATTCCCCTCCCTACAAAAGATCACTTCTAGTGCGTACTCCACGAGTGGATGGAAAGGAATTCTTCCATCAAGCTAGGAGCCAAATGCCAAGATTTGGAACGGATCATATTAATGCAAACGGGACTAGGTACATCTATTGGATAATTTTGAAAGAACATATACCTCTTGAGAAATGTTAGACACTGCCAATTCCCAGGTATTCCTCTCTACAAAGACCGATCAAATTTAATTTTAATGGTGTCTCCAAAGGAAACCCTTCCCTAACAAGAATAATACCACAGGTATGTAAGTGAAATGCATGAAATATAACTTTAATTTATTATGAATTTTTGAAATATAGAACAAACAACCATGTTGAACTATCTACACTTATTCGTGGTTTTAAGGACTTTGTAAACCAATGTTTTAATATATTTATTTTTATGAGACTCCAAATTGTTTACCAATCATCTTAATGGAGAAAATCAGAATCTTCATGAAAATTTGATACTCCGGTGTCGAGGAATCTGTAAATCAAAGTTCTATTAATTTTTAGGAGACTTCAAATTGATTATAAATCATCTTAATGGAAAAAATCATAATCCTTCATGAAAATTTGATTCTTCATATATCATAGATACGACTAGTTCTAGAAACAATTGTGGAATACTAAAATTAGAATACAGGATAGGTTTAGAAAATATTGTGGAATTTAAATCACTCATTTGAGAAGAACAACCAACCATATTGTTGATTGGATTGCTTAGCTTAACATGTTTATGTTGATATCGGACTTGGGTTCCCTATAATTGAAGGCTTGAATTTGACATCCTATTGTAGAAAACGGGAGAATAGGAAGCAAGTTCTTTGCTTTCTCATGCCTGTGGAAGCTAAAGCACAGGGAGAATTGAGGGGACAAGGAATCCATTTTGGTTCTTGCTCCACCTCCTCATTATCCATTTATGTCAAGGTACCCCATAAAATCTGTTGGGGACTCGTCAAGGCAGTGGCCAGAGATCCAAAAGGCCCTCTTTAAGGTCTCTGACATGCAGTTCTCTACATGCACTGCCTCCATCGAGAAGATTGTCAAGTGCCTTGAAGGTATTGAGGATGCCATCCTTGATGTTCTTCACAACAAGGCCCAATTTGTCTATCATCCTTCCTTTGTCGGTGAAGAATTGTTTAGGGAGGAAATTGAAGGTGGAAGATTTAAAGCCACCTTAATAAAAGATGATGTTGATGATAGATCTGCAATACCTGTATGTCGGCTTTGCATAAAAGGAATGACGTGCACGTCTTTCTCAAACACTGTGGAATGTGCCTTAAATTTGTAATCACTTTGGCAGCTGAAGAAGAAGAAATAAGATATGACCCTAAACAAGTTAACTACAATCAGTTGATTGATGCCATTGATGACACTGGTTTTGAAGCTATGTTGACTAGTACTAAGGAAGATAGGAGTAAGGTTTATCTATGAAAATAGGGTTGCAATATTGATTGGGTAAGGTCCTAGCTCCTTAAATTTGTCCTATTTTATTCATCTTTATATCAATGTGCTCCTGCACCTGAGTTATAACTAGATCGTTTGCACATCCTCTAGCGGATGGATTGGACAAGCTACCATGTCAATCATCACCTATTCTAAATATTCAATGCCATTATTTTCCTTTCATATCCATGGGTAGTATTCTCATCTACCATATTTTTCTCATTCCCAACTCCTCTCTATTCTTGAATCTGCATCACTCTTCTTTTACCTCAAGTCCCAAATTATTTGATCATACTAACACTGATAATAGTAATTCTAATCAATTCCCTAATCACTCTTCCATGCATACAACAACAAGGATAACCCATATGAGATTATGGTTTTAGTATCCATGCCTTCCCATTGCAATATTGAAGAGCTCGAGTTCTAAAGGATTTGCTTTGTAAGAAGGTCTTATCATGGCCTCTATGATTGATTGCAGATGGAGAAGACCACTTCAACACAAATCGTGATAGATTGTGTTAGCAACAACAATGTTTGATAAATGATCACCCAATATCTAGAACATGAAGACAATGTGGCCATTGCTAGGATTGAAGAGTCAATTGTGCACATCCCAAAAGACTTGTATTGAGGTTTCATCCACCTCAACTATCTGATTTCCCCTTTAACTTCCACATTAGGTGCCTGACCTGCAACACCACCTCCTTTTCAGCTCTAACATCCAATCTTGGCTCCTTGGATCCCCCTGTGTGGCATTCAATCACAATGTAATGAATCTTTCCACTTTCACCAAATTGTGTCATTGTTGTGTAATATCTCTTCCCAAACAAATGCTCTCTTCTATACAACAATGTCCTTAATTTTCAATTTTCTCAATTAAGTTAAGGATTATGCACAATTAATGATATCGATTTATGAGGGCCTCAACGTGATTATTTATGAGGTGTGCTTAATGTTCTCTTGCCTTAATGAGGTTTTACACGCTGACATATTTTTTTAGTGTAAACATTTCCATCAGTAAAGATAGAATATTTAATATTCATCACTCTCAAAGGCGTCATTAATGAAGTTCAACATTATTCTTATGTTCCACTGAAATATTGTCATTCTCTAAGACATCAATCTACATGAACATTATAAAACAAAAGGTAGGTTTCACAATAATTTCCCTTCCATAATGACATACATTAACATTGATCAATTTATACCAATGGATCTTGATAGGGGGATTTCCTCATCCCCATCATGAAAAGCTCTAATTTTCAAAGACCCTGGATCTTCACTGCATGCTTTTCTGGATAATCTATCCATTTCCTATTTGTGTTCATGGAAAATTGATCATATGATCCAATTTTATCTCTTAGAAATTTTCCTCATTTTCCTCAACTAATAGAAGTTTATGATACAGTCCTAAACTCCCCTCCCTTCTCTACCCCATTAATGATTCCATTACTAATTTTTCCTTTCGAAGGATACTAATTTTATTTGTACCTTCAGTCTTCTTCTCGGGAAATATTCATGAGTATGATGGTTACATTTTCTCTCCATAGTTATTTTTCCCTTCTCAAGTTCAAATTCAAATTCAATATTATGGCTTTTGAATTAACTAGAATTCCTTCTCCTCCACATATTTGTAGGTTTTAATTTGAGGCTTTGTCAAAAAAACCCATATGGACTATTGATGATGATTTTTGGCTCTCTTACATCCATCCTTTTTTTATTTAGAGTTTTTCCTCTCAAATTTTTTGTATTTTTCTTTTATTCTATAGTATGTTTTGAGAGGCCAAATTTTTTTCCCTTGGAACAGGGCTTTGTTCTGAGTAAGCCATAACACCCAAACCACAAAAGTGTGGAAGGTAATGGTTATCTCTCACATCTCTGTGTTTCACTACAAGAAGTACAAGAAAGCACATTGGTGAGGGTCATGCTTCAGGATTTAATCTTTTAAGGTCCACACCAATGTCACATATGGTGACAAATATTAAAACTCACACTTTATGTATATAGTGATAGTCCTTTATGGTCCATCACCAAAGACATTTTCAATGACACTATTGGTGAGGATCGTTAAAGGCCCATCACTAATTCTCTCTTTGGTGACACTTCTAGTGACGAACTTTTAATGACCCTCACCAATGCTCTTTTTGTTACTTTTGGTGACGGTCAAAAAATGTCTGTCATCATTGATCACTAAAAATCATCACTGTAAGTGTATATAGTGATGGTTCTTTATGGTCCATCACAAAAGACACTTAACTTTTGGTGAGGGTCGTTAAAGGCCCATCACTAATTCTCTCTTTGGTGACACTTCTAGTCACGAACTTTTAATGACCCTCACCAATGCTCTTTTTGATACTTTTGGTGACGATCAAAAAATGTCCGTCATCATTGATCATTCCAATGAGTTTTTGATGACGTTATGTGCCTGTTAATATATTTTTTGTCAAAAGATAACGATTTAATACCATTATTGTGGAGCATTTTTTATAATATGTCCAAGGCCATAGTGGTTAGGGTCAGTCAATTTTTTAAGAAGTAATAAGTGTGTATCATTTCCCTCAAGTAATGACTAGTCGAATATAGATTTCCTATGAGTCAACAAATGATTCATATCTATTAAGTTAATTATCTAGCAAATTCCATTTAGATAAAGTTCCACTATTGTGTGTAGGAAATATATTATTTAATACATAATCGAGCTCTAACAATTCTATTAATGAGAAAGACCTAACAATCCTCAACAATCTGGGCACACCTTAAATTAATGCTTTGGCACACACTAACATTTCTTAGCACCCCACATGTCTTGGAACATCTTTGTACCTAGAACATCTTGTGATGACACTGATGCCCAAGCACATGGTGGCATGCGCTAGCACAACATGGAACTCTCCTAGCATGTGTTGGCATGCCGCATATAGTCCCTAGCATGCCCTGGAACACCTTGGTTGAATGCATTGACATACATTAGCACTTGGCACACAATGCCACTTGGCATGTATTGGGACCTATTATTAGTGTGCCTAGCATGACCCTTTTCAAAAAGATAAAGTCCTAACTTATTAACCCTCTTATTGGTTCTTCCTTTTGTTGCCTTGACACATATTGACATACCCTGGCACCCTGCACCACATCCTTAGCACCTAGCATGTATTGGCATATCTTGGTACTATTAATTGGCACATGATATAATTAGCATACCTTGGAACTCCAAAGCACACTTTGGGAATTCTTAACATGCCTTGATATTCCCTAGCATGCCTTACCAATTCTTAGCATACCTTGTCACTCCCTCCTTGGCATGACAACTAACACTGACCATTAACACTAGTCTCTGGCAGTACACGTTCCTCATATTCATTAACTTCCATGAATTTTTACCTAGTGCTCCCTCAATGTTTTTTCCTAGTACTCCTTAACACTCATCAACATGCATTATCACTCTCTAGCACACCTTAGCACTCTTCAACATTCCTTTCCACTTCATCACATGCATAACACTAGTCCCTGAAACATATTGGCACTTGGCATGTGTTGGCACTTAGAAAGTCTTAGCATGTATGGAATACATTGAGATGCCTTGGTATGATTTAGCATGGTTTAATATTAAATTTATTTGTGAAGATCAATTGTTGGAAAGTAGATGAGAAGCAACAAAGGAATACTTGGCACTTAGAATGCACTAAGACTTTGCACTTGGAACCTATTGCCGCCTAGTGTTAGTGTGCCTAGCATGCCCCTCTTGGAAAAGGTAAATTGATGACTTATTAACCCTATTATGTGTTCATTTCCTTGTAGTTTAATTTTTTCTCCCTTTTGTTGTCTTGACAGTCCCTGACACGCATTGACACACCCTTGCACATCTTGGCATGCCTTATCACTTGGCACATCTTAGCATTTTTGACATGTATTCCCACTATCTGGCACATCAAGGGGGTGAAGAGAGATGTAGTCCTAAAGTAGGTCAAGTACGAGGGCCGAGTAAGGGTTGCTAAAGGGAGGTCATGATCATCCTCCAAGAGCAAGATCATCATGTGAGGGTTTAGAAGAATGTTGCATACCTTAATGGTCGGTTTGCGCTAGGAAGTAGGATGGAATATTGTTTGTTCTCTTCTAGCAGATCAAGCTTAAGAGAGGTTTCTCATGAGAATTTGGGCATGTGATTTCAATGGTGTCTTTGTGTGAAGGCCGCATCAAATTTTGAAATGTTGAAATTTGTGACAAAACAGTGAGATTGGAATCTAGAAAGGACAAACAAAAATGCACCCACACTAGTGAGGAATTTTGATGCACCAAGAGTGAGGAATGTGGGGCACCTAATTTATTTTTCTCTTAAATAAATTGGACAATAAATTGTAATTTCATATCATAACAACTTGTGTCAGTTAATTAATTCATGATGACCGAGTTAGCTCAAGAAATTTGAGTTGAGGGTCTAATATGAGGCATCTAGAGGGATTCTAATATTTTTGGGGTCTAGTTGAAGTTGATACATTAGTGGGGTGCAAGTGTAATTGCATCAATTAAATGATTTAAAATCAGTTTAACTAGTTCTAACTGAGTGATGAGATAGTGAGAGGTCCAGTGAATTAAATTAGATTTAATTCACAATGAGTGATCAATCAGATAACTGATAATTCGCTATTAATAGTTGCATGCATGTCAGTTTCAAGGAATACCCAGTTGAGACAAAGGTTAAAGGGAACATAACTATCAGTTGTATTCAGAGAAAATTTCCCATCTGCAATTATAAAGTCATTGGGATGCCATGATGGATTGCGCAATCAAGGAAGACTGATTTTCCTAATTAATAAGGAGTTAATTCCCTATGAATTGCATGAGCAAGGCAGGTTGAAGTAAGGATGAGAATTGGCTAAGTACTAGACCTAGATCAACGGGAGACAATATTTGACAGAGTGTTGGAGAATCTCATGAGAGATTAAGCATTGTATTGTTTCATGATTCCTTGACTTAATACACAATAGAGATAGAGGGGTTTTGATTAGTTGCTTTCCCCAAACACATCATGTTGTTGTGCCATTGATAATTTATTTCTCTTACTTATATGTGATTGTGAAATCGTGTTTTGTTTCCGTAAATTGTAGGAAGGATTAAGTATCTTGTTTTAGTAGATTACAAGATCAGATTGAATCTCGTTGGTTAGATTTTCTACATGGTATCAGAGAAGGATTTTTTTGGGCGGTGAGTTTGTAGAGAATATTTGAAGATTTTGGTGTAAAATTTTCAAAAAAAAAAAGAATATTTGGATTCCTTGTGAAAATCTACCCAAATGGAAAAAAAATCGGTCAAATTGGAGCTCCGATGAGGGAGATATCATTGATTTAAAATCAACTCTTTTTTAGAAACTTTTTGTAACTTCGGGACAATTACACTGTGCGTGAGTCAAGAACCTATATGCACTTGAGGTACTAGATGCATGAAAATATTTGAGGAGAAAGGAAGAAGTTAGAGACTTGGTGGTTTATAGGGAGCATAAATTACCTCTCAACATGCATCCTCATGAGAAGCAGTCTCAGAAGGTTGTGGAGTAGCTGCCACAATTGGAGAAGCAGAGAGGAGACCGAGTGGAAGCGTCCACTCAAGCAGAGACCTCCATGAGGGGGAAATTTCGAGCCATATGGGAAGAGGGAGCAGCCATACCTCGAGGTGTAAGGTGGGGTTATGTGTAGACATAATCCCAAGATAAGAAATTTGGGCAAGGTCCATTGAGATGGCGTGTCTCATGGATCAAACCTGGCTACGAGGAGCCCACAGTACAACAATAGTAGGAAGGATCAGTTAGATTGATGTAGTCAGATGTCAACAAGACAGAAATCAGAGTGACAGATGTCAAATACTGGAGCACAAATAGAGTTAGCAAAAGTTCAAAGGGCACGGATGCAGATGTCAATAGCAGTGCAGAGAGTCCAATACTAGACAGGTGCAGTAGGTAGCAGCAGTCATAAGACTCTAATGATAGATGCATTATACTGATTCATTTGTTCATAGGCTATTCAGTTTCAGGATTTGCAGGTGCAAACAACACTAGAGAAGTGTAGCATGCAGAACATTCCAAAGGTACCGGATGGGGATAGATTGAATTCCTTTCTTGTTGAGAGGGAGTGTTGAAATTTGCAACAAGAAACAGTGAAATTGGCGAATAGAAAGGAAAAAAGAAAATGCACCCACACTTGTGAGGAATTTTGATGTACCAGGAGTGAGGAATGTGAGGCATCTAATTTATTTTTCCCTTAAATAAATTGGACAATAAATTGTAATTTTGTCTCATAACAAATTGTGTCAATTAAATAAGTCATGATGATTGAGTTAGCTCAAGAAATTCGATTTAAGGTGATCGAGGTGGATATTGGTGGCCACCCACCTATTCCACTTGGGCCCTCGCCATTGTCTCTTTCAGTTTTTCAGTTTCCTTAATTATAGCACAATTTACTATTTTTGTCAGTTTTTTGGGTCCTGAACTTTAGAAGTCGTTTTGAGGCCCCAAACAATGTTTTTTGGGCATGAAAGGTTTGGAGATTTCATATAAATCATATTAGTAGTTGTAGTCCTCGGAGAGATCTTTCTAACGAGGTATCATGTGCATCAAAGGAAGATCATATGACCAAGTTATGAACCCGGGAAGTTGGCTGCCCAACTAACCCCAACGGGGCCCATAAAATCTTGGTGTTACATCTCCTCAGGATAGGGTTTTGGTTGTTTAGGGTTTTATATTATTTTAAATAATAAAAAGACCCTTGATCCTTATTGTAACACAGTTCAGAGGAACATAACTATCAGTTGTATTTATAGAAAATTTCCCATGTGCAATTATAAAGTCATTGGGATGCCATGATGGATTGCACAATCAAGGAAGGTTTATTTTCCTAATTAATATGGAGATAATTCCATTGGAATTGCGTGAGCAAGGCATGCTAAAGGAAGGCTGAGAATTGGCTAAGTACTAGACCGATTTTTCCTAGATCAGCAGGAGACAATTGGCAGAGTGCTGGAGAATCTCAAGAGAGATTAAGCATTGTATTGTTTCATGATTCCTTGACTTAATACAAAATAGAGATAGAGGGTTTTGAGCAGTTGCTTCCCCAGATACATCTTGTGTTGTGCGATTGATAGCTTGTTTCTCTTACTTATATGTGATTGTGCGATTGTGTTTTGTTTCCACAAATTGTAGGAAGGATTCGGTATATTGTTTTAGTACATGATTAAAATATTAGATTGAATCTCGTTGGTTAGATTTTCTACATGAAATAGAAGAGAGGGTTGATACCATCTTGCCTTGTGGTGGTTAGTAGGCTGCAAGGTCTGTGATAAAGACCAACATAAATGGAGGAGGGCTTGCACTGTAATTTAGAGTCATAACAGAAGTCGACACAGGTGTAATATTGACTGATTTAACCCTAGTTTGAGGGTCGACATTGAGATCTAAAGTTCATGTCAAGATTCAGTCAAAGAAATGCCCAGAATCTATGGATCCATATGAGCTAGGTCGAGTCTCTTATGGAGGCAAGAGTCGTGTTTTTTCTATGTGTGGATAAGGTTTGTTCTACAACAATTAGAAGTACATAAGTATAATTCCCTAGTTAGGACAGTTTCCTAGCATGTTTAGTTCATAAGGTATGCCCTTAAGACTGTGACAAATTTGCGTAGAAGAAGACAGGTTGTGACCCTTAGAGCGAGGTTTATTTCTGCAATAAAGACCACAGATTTGGAAGATGGTTTGCAGATTCAATATGTGTGGAGACAATAGATCCAAAGGAGGGTGGAACCTGAGCAGAAGATTGAGCATGCAGAAGAAATGTGCCATATGAAGAATGGATTGACATGCAGAGGAGTTGATTTTGGTGGACTTTCCATAGAGTTTTAGACAAAGATCTGAAGAAACCTATAAAAAATTAGTAAATGGATTGTTAGTGGCTGATTTTTGACCCTAGTTTAGTCATCTATAGATTTTTAGAAGTATGATAAGAGGAGTAGTTCATATTTGTTCATAGATTGGACAACAAAGATCAAATTGTAGATACACAAGAACAATGATCTTGAGAGGACTCAAACCATTGTTAGGTGGCAGATTTGAAGAGCCCTAGATGAAGAGAATATTGTGGGCCCTAGATTAGTAAAAATAATTGACTGTGGTTGGGCAGATTGATGGTAGGCCAAGTACAGTTGGAGGGTTGTTAGGTTAATGTCAAAGAAGAGCCCTGACTCTTGTTCTAGTGAAGGACAACAAAATTGGTAGAAGAGCAGGTGTATAGGGCCTAAGGATGTGCAAACTTTGAAGGACTAAAGTAACAGTCAAGTGGGTGAACCAACTAGCCCTAGTTCACTATATTGTAGAGGATTGATTTAGTGAGAAGAAGGGCAGCCTCCATAGCCCTGGACTTCTCATCTTGGACCTATAGTATGGAAAAAGTGGGCATACCAAAGAGTTGTTCACAAATGGAATTGTGAACAACTTGTTACCACTCAAACTAGTAGTGGATCTAAAAGGGGTTCCTAAGAGGGCAACTGCTAGGACAAGGGAAATGATGGAGGCTTAGCCCATTGTCACCACAGCTAAGGCTCCTTGCTCTTCACGGACTTTCACCAATGGGTGGAGTCCTAGTAGTTTAGGAAGTCACTTTTAGAGTATAGGTCAATGAATAGGTGGGAAGTGACCCTCAAAACCCTTTCCCTAAGATAAAATAAAGAGTGGGACTTGCTTTCCTTTTAAGCAAGGGAATTATCTTCTAGGGAGAGAGGAGGGGGATTGAAGGGTTGAGGGAGAAGAATAACACTTATGAAGGAAGTTCTCAATCCCTAAAATCCTTTGGGAACTTGGATTCCCAAATGGTCCTTAATGAAAGGCCTTTGACACCAAATGGGACCACGCAAGACCAAGTGGACCCAGCCCAAGTTCGGGGATGGAATTTAGCAACCAATGATGTTCCTATCCTGGACGAGGTGAATATGGGAAAGGATCAGACAAGTGTTTTTACTTCGATAGGTCAAATTGATCCTAGTAGGTTCTATCCTTAGGAACACCTAGGCAAAACTTGATCCTAGAGCTAGGGCTTGAGGTATCCAGAGATTCCACCGTCAGAATTGGCCCAAGTTCTGAGGAGAGTGAGGGCACCCATCAATGCAGCTGCCTCTAGGAGATAGAAGTTTTCCTCTAGCTAGATTCCTAGGAAATTGTTGCCCTAGGTGACCTAATGGGGCTAGACCTAGGGAATGTGAAAATTTCTTAATCTAAGAAACCCTATTGCAGTATCTTGATTTACTTCTCCTACTTGAATTAAGTTACAAGTTAATTTCTGAAATATTCAATAAATTAGTGAAGTAAATAGTAAATACAACTAGCAACCTACACATACAGATCAAATACTGAATAACATGCTCATAGACAAAGTGACACACGGATTTTCTGGACAACTATCCCCGGAAAAAACCCGATGTGGGAAAACCGGTGAGCTAGCTTTGGAGGGTTTTCATTATTATGCAGAATCTAAGTACAACAATCCTGGGCACCAAAACTAGTTCACCCAACAGAGAAATAAAAATGACAGTAATACGCTGCTCTGAATCCCTCTACGTCAGCCTAACTGGCCTGCGTCAGCCTTTGCGATGCTCAGTAAGGGCCTGCGTCACACCTGAAGGGCTTACACTGCCCCTACGCTGCCCTAACTAGGCCCGCGTCAGCCCTGCGTGGCTCCTGCTGCCTCTGCGCTACCCTTGCTGGGCTCTGCCTGGACTACGCGGCTCCTGCTGCCCTTGTTGCTCTGGCTGGTTGGAATGCTTAAGCAGAAAAAGCATAGGTAAGAAAGAAGGCACTGGCCAAAGGTAACACATAACAGCCAAAAAAATTGAAGAAATGAAATGAAAATAGATCAATGCCCACAAATAACTGAAATAGCTCAATGGGACTAGAGAGTACAATCTTTGACAACAACAATAAGTGCTTATAGAATCATCTAAGAGAATAGAGGAGAGATAGTTCATGAGGTTAAAATGTTGTATAATTGTTGGCACAGGAAAACTGTAGAATTGTTAGAGTAAATCTCTGCAGGTACCATTAGTTGGTGATCATCGATAATCATTTCATTTCATCAAATACCCTGATGAATGGGCCTTACAAGCTATTTGCGTAGACAAACCCCACAGAAGCTGTGTGATGGAAAAATTTTCACACTATATTGAAGAAAACACCTACCAAATAAGGATGACATTTCAAACGGGGCAAGAAAGAATAGAGAGATAGACATCGAAAAAGTTAAAATGCTAGGGCAACAGGAACACAACTAGGTAGCATGTAGAAAGCACAACAAAGAAAATTATAAAAATGGAAAACCCTACAAATTAGCACCCATCCAAACATCACCACAATTTTTTCTTTAACTCTAAATCTCCAAATTCATCAAATTATATCTTGTATTCAAACCTAATCCTCTCTGTTAGCCATTCTGAAGATAAAGCTGAGAACTTACTACATAACCATCACCTACATGTAGTGATATTATTTTGTGACCAGACAACCTGTTAGCCCCCTATAAATTTCTTGACAAGAAAGTAGGGGCCTAGATTGTCTTTGAGGCCTTCAAGGAATGCATTTTTCCTGAAAACACATCATCCTTGAAAGCCTCTTCATGCCTTTGTCCCTAGATAAAATCCCCTCCGCTGATTCCCATTTTAAAGCCCCACTGATTGCAAAAAATTGCGCTCCAAAAGGCCTTCATTTGTCCTTGTACCCCTGCAAAATGTCCCATTTTAACCCTTTTTCCCCTTTGTCAAAGTCCCCCTTTTTTACCCCAGAAATCCCTCCCAAAATCCCCTAAACCACCCATTTCCCCTTTAAAACCAAGTGAGGTCCCCTCATTTTGGTTTAAACTCCTTTTTTACCTCTATCGAATTCCTCTTTTAGCCTTAAAAACCCCTCCTTTTGGCTAAAAATCACTCTTTTCATATATAATGGCTTAGCCCCTTTCGGCCAGCCCCCTTCAAACCACTTCCCCATATTCCCGAGCCCGAGACCAAGCACTTAAGCCTTGGGCGCTTATCGCAATCAGAAGTTTCGCGGGGCGTGTTTTCTTTGTTTCGCTTGTTTTCCCCGATGTGATTGGAGTATTGTTCTATTGGCTCTCGTTGAGACTTGAGCCAGCGATCTATATAGATCTGACAGTCCAGCGCTAATCGCACCACGCTTGTCACCCCTTCCCTTTTTCCCCTCCGATTATATTTGAACCATCGATCTCCCCGCCAGATCCGACAGCTGGAGCGTAATCGCATCCCCGCTCCAATTGCAATCAGAGCTTTTTGCTGTGCCACTCCTCCATTCCTTCCAATTGCGATACGACGATCCGATCTGAGCCGTTCATCCCTCTAGATCCAACGGTTCAGATTTATCCCGCTCCGCTCTTTTGTCCCCGCCCATCTCCCCGTCGATTTCTTCTCCACCGTTGATCTATCACTCTGATCCAACGGCCCAACGCTAATCATAGTGCGCCCATCACCCTTATCCATCCCTCCTCCGATTACGTGTGAGCCATCGATCTTGACCCGGATCGGACAGCTGGCGCTCAATCGCATCGCCGTTCCAAATCACAGTCGAAACTTCTTAAATGTTTCACCCCTGTTTCCCCCAATTGTGATCCTCCAATTTGATCGCAATCATCCGTTGATCCAAGATCGATGGCTCATATTGTATCGCATCCTTCACCGCATTTCTCCGTCAGAGCCTCTATTAACTCCATCTTTCGACCTCCGCCGTCGATCTCCTCCTGAGATCTAAAAGCCCAAAACTAATCACCGTCCACCCATGCCAGGTACCACCATGCACAATCAGTTCCATTGCATTTCATTCATTTGTTTGCATTCTGCCTAAGTCCAAACTTCCGCGGTTTACACTAAAGGTTTAATGTTTTACATTAAAGTTTATGCATTTCTCCACCGAAACCCCACCAGTCGCAGTTTACACCATATTTCTACATTTTCCACCATTGCTTCATCTAAAACCGCCATTTTCACCACCGCTGCGCTGCCATCTTCATGACTCTCCAATACATCCATCCTCCCATGCATGGATTTCTTAACAAAGTTGCGTGTCTTCCAGGATACAAGCGGTGAACGCCGCCATGGTTCACAGTCACTGTTACAGTGACATAGAGCTCAGTGAAACGAGGTTCAGAGCCCGATATCACAGAGAAGAGCATGAGAAGGTGCTTAGACTGTGATTTTCATTAAAAATACAGGGTTTAACCATGCAAAACCCTTTCCAGCGCCATCAAAGCTCAGATTTCACTGACAGAGACTGTTGAAGCGGCAAAGAGTATCAGTACAGAGTTAAGGAGTTCTAATGCACATCATTGAAAATATTAAGCCTTAATTCAGAGTTTTAAAGGCCAGGTACCAGATTGAAGACCTCATAAATCACACAGAAGGCCCAAGCGCAGAAAATAGTATATCAGTGTCACCATCAGCATAATTTTCTTTCCCGCGAAAGGACAAAGGGTCCATACTGCTTTCATTCTATATCATGTTCCTGAGAAGATCTTTGCCATGACAACAGTCCTAATGCTAGCCAAAGCATTTGTTACACAGTATGTCAGACCTGAAGTCATTTATCTGCTTTTTGTTTATTCACCGGAGTACTGCAGAGTACTGCAGCAAGTACATTAAAGAACATACCTAGAGCAAATTTCTGCCTGTCGAAGACCACTCTTTCATCCAAAGAGTACTAAAGATTAATGCCCTGAATTTAAAATAGAATGGGCCTCAGCCCTCTTCCTCTTCTGAGCTTTAATGCTAAATTTAGTTTTTCACCTACCTTCTCTGCTCTTCTTTCAGCTATAAAATTCATGAAGAAACTCATTGTAAAGGTTGTTGATTGGATATTTGAGAATTGCAAGCTGTTTTCTTTCTGAGACATAGTCTCTGTGTAAATTTGTAAGATAGGCTGAGGAAGATGTATTCAGACTGAATATTCAAGCTATTGGCAATGTTGTACATGACTGGTGTTGCTCTTAATATGACAAGCATATTTCTTTGGATCCTGATTTAAAGCAGCTGGTGATGTTTTTCTATCTTTATGTTTTATTTCATTTCATTACATTTCTTTTGGCACGCATCAGAAATTTGGCATAGGATTTACCCTTGTTAGGTACCCTGTGTTGCTGCTCTCCCTACCTTTAATGTTTTTCTACTATATGTGTATCTGAGGATTGATTTCAATTGATTTAACCAGTGTAGTGGTCAGACATATTGCTAGCTGATGTATGAATTAATGAGGTCAATTTCTTAGATGTTCTTGTTAGGAATTAATTGAATGAATTGGGAACACTGGGAGGTCTAGAATTTGGTCTCTATCTCACTAGGATCCTTTTCAATTGGTTAAACCCTTCTAAGTTCCCTTAAGCTAGAGGCTGAAGCATTGAGAGTTCAAAGTCTCTCTCTGATCTCAGGTTTTTAACTTTGTGTTCTAAATCTTTAATGTTTTCCTTGTCCGAAGAGTTAGCCTTTGGATTATAGATCACAGGTGTCCAATGGCATGTCCTGTCCCTGGATCTGATTTCTAAAGGTCACCTTGGAGGTTTCCTTGCTTTCACCTTCCCTCCTACCCTTTCAAGCCATACTATCATCTTTAAGATCCAATGTTTTAGATGACTAGCCCAACTGAAAGCCTGCATATTGAATAGCAAGTAAACCCTTTGTTGACTCCATTTGCCCAATGGTCTTGAATGTTCTCTAAATTTATCTCTCCTTTGTTTAAAATCCTCTTTGCTCAGCCTTGTCTCATTTTGAGCCCTTATTTCCAGTTTCCCAAGAACCAAACAAAAATCAAACAAACAAACCCTGTGCCCATAATTAGCCTAATATCTTAACTTTGAGCTTCAAAGACAAAAACCTTTGCTCATATAGAGAGATCCCTCTCTGGACCCAGGAGGGCTAGATCCTAAGGTCTGAAAGTGGTTCTGATGTTGTCTCATCTTTTGGTCTTGCCAATCTTGCCAAAACATGGGAACCCCAACATTATGGTGACTCCGCTGGGGAATGAGCCTTTGAACACCCTTAATTGCTATATCTAGTCTTGTGTGTTTCTCCCACACTCTTAGACAGAGTCTGGAAAGGGCCAGGTAGCCTCCGGATCTCATCCTCTTTAAAAGGTGAAATATCTGGTAAATTCCCTCCCAGTCAATCTCTGGTTAGAGTTTGCTATGTTTGAAAACATCCTTGAAAGGGACATCTCCTAAGAACTGTGGTGGACAGTGTACCCCCTAGAAACACCCTAAACCTTCCACCTGGCGACTCCATAGTTCCTAAACGATTAAAATACTCCACTGGTGATTAGTAGGCCTGCTGATTATCTTGGTTTCACATAAGACTCCACTAGAGACCAGCCTCCATAAACAACATCAACCATTTTAGCAGTAACAAGTGGGGTTAAGCTGTTTGATTTGAAAACAACATTCTGGCTTCAAGAAACATTCACACAAGAGCTTATCCTAACCCGAACCGACCTAAAATAGTTGATAACCCTGAGAGCATCCTCAAGAAATCACCTACACCTAGAATATCAACTATTTCTAAGCATATCCATAGAGCTAACTCTACACCAGAAGACTGTATAGCTCTATCAGACATTCATCTTGACCTAGACCTACCAAGTAGATTACCAAGAACTAGGTCATCCAGTGTTCTAGACCAGCCTAGCCTTGAGTTTCCTGATTCACCACCCCAAAGTAGTATACACTTTAGGAATAGAGGAACCCCTCCATCTACACCTCCTGATATTCATTTCATTAAAAACTTGGGGCTCTGTCATCCTAAATCTGCTCAAAAAACTTATACTAGTCCTAGTATCCCTATCATCCATCTATCAGCTGCTCAAGCCAACCCTTTACCTCATCTAAATACCATCATGGCAGCCTAGTATGCCCCTCTGGTTTTACCCCAGCCTCTAGTACCCTTACCCAACAATTATCAATCAAAGATCCCACACTTCACTGCAAAAGAGTCTACCATAGCTCAGCACCATGTAGATAGGATGGAAGATTCTTTTGACTACATGGAAATAGATGATGATACAGTCAAAATGAGAATCTTTGCCCAGAGCTTAGGAGGTGATGTGAAGAAATGGTTCAAAAGCCTACCTCCTAATAGTATCCAAGATCTTCCTGCTTTATATCAGACCTTCATAAGAAAATGGGAAGTTAAGGCCAACCCTCTCCAAATCCTAGCAGAATACAAGAATCTTAAGAGAAATGTAGGAGAGAGTGTCCATGACTACTCTACAAGGTTTAACGGCGTTTATAACGCTCTTACTCCACACATGAGACCTCCCCAAGGTATGGCCTCAGTGAAATACCCTGAAGGCTTCGATGCTGACATGGACTACCAACTTAGGGAGAGGGATTACAACACTCTGGAGGACATGCAAAGGGGAGCCGTGACTGTAGAGGCCAATCTGATTGAGAAAAAAACAATATTGAGAGCTGAAAAAAGGGTAACATACGGAGATGACATTGTAGCTTCCACATCTGATCCCAACTATGATTGTTTGTCTAAAAATGTGGAAAAGCTGCAGCAAATGATGGAAAAAATGGTTTTCACAGTTAGCAATCAAAACAGAAACCAAAATCATAAACAGAACCAAAAATTTAGAAGAAATAACTCCACTCCCAACAGGCAAAGGGACTCAGATCAGCAAGTTATTCCCCCATTCCAAGAGAACTTTCTTGATGAAGATGAGGGAATCATATAAGAGTCTGAGGGGACCACTATAAACATGTTTGAAGTATATAACTCAATCCTAAACTGTTCCACGGAGGAAGATCAACCCTCACCCTCATATTGGGATGAGGAAAGATTAGAATCTGAGGATTATAGACTAGGATTTGAAAATGCCATCATGCAGGTCAGAGAATAGTATGAAATCAGAAGCAAAAAGAGCTTAGACAATTCCAAACCCAAGGCTTCCAAGGTCACCATCAAGAAAAGGCCTGATAAAACTTCTAAAGTGACTGCCGAAAGTAAAAAATCATCCACTGAGAGTTCTGGGAAGAACAAATAAAAAGACAACCAAAACACTGATAAAAAAAATAAACCAACTAGCAGCACTGGAATTGCAGTCAGTGCTCCTGATAAAACAGTTCCTAATCCTGTACATAATGAGAATCAACCCACTGATTCTGCCACCAAGGAAGTGGCTAACAAAACAGAGTTGAGCATTCCAAAGAGTCAGTCCACTTTCAATTTGGAAAGTGAGATTGTGAAAATTAAAATCTCTGTACCACTCTCTGAGCTGGCCACTCAGGATGTATATAAAGGCCAAATTTTGAAAGCGTTAAATCTAGGTGAGAACAGTGACACGGTCAATCTGCGTGATGATCAACCAGCCCTTCTGTTTGCTCCTAAGATAGAAGGGAAGTTTCAAGAAGGGGTAGTACCTCCTTTCTATATCAGTCTCAATATCCATGATAAGATCCTTCACAACGCAATGCGTGACGCTGGGGCATCTCACAACTTAATGCCTAAGGTGGTTATGGAAAAGATAGGCCTAGAGATAACCCGCCCCTATAAATATTTATATTCATTTGACTCTAGCAGAGTAAAATGTCTGGGCCTAATCAAAGACGTGTGTGTAAGACTTACCCAGATTCCAGCAAAATGTATGGTCATGGATGTTGTGGTAGCAGATGTGCCACCTAAGTATGGTATGCTACTGTCAAGGTCATGGGGAGCCAAGCTGCAGGGTACAATGCAGATGGATGGGGCATATGCCACAATCCCTGTTTTTAGCCAACTCAGAAGACTGTACAGGGAGGCACAAATGAAATTCCTGGTTAGTAGCCCTAAAAAGCCTAAAAATTCTCCTCTGTACTCTGTACACATAGATCTGGACTCCTTTATCTTCTGCAACAATGAATCCTTGGGAGAGCCAAAATCAGAAAACATAGATACAAACAAAGGGGTTGAGACCATAGATTTTAACATAATGGCCACTCTGGACTTCGAAGAAAATGAAGAAGAAAAACTTAGACGGTGCACTGAAACAGAAATTCAGACCAAACAAGAAATCGAATGCAATCAGCCGGTTAGTCACCCCTCACAAACTCATATACCACACGAAGAATGAAAATTTCCACAGCACAATGCAGAACCTGTCACACAACAGACCAGTGAAACCCACGTTAGGGAAGGAAACGATGATAAAACGAAAAATGATCCCCTGTGGGAAATGAATTTCAATGGGTCATGCACCAAGAGAACTACAGGAGCAGGAGTGTGGGTACATAACACAGAGAGTGACTACGCAGAGAGCCATGCCCGTAACCTGCATTTCAAATGTACAAAAAATATTGCAGAGTATGAGGCTCTTATCCTAGGCTTAAATCTGTTGAAAAAATTAGGAGCCCGTAGGATAGCCGTACAGGGAGACTCTGAGTTGGTTATAAAACAAGTAAATGGTGAATACACAGCGAAACACCCTAGGTTGAGAGCGTATAGGAATGATGCTATGGATCTATTGAAAACCTTTGTAGAATACGATCTGGTGTTTGTCCCTAGGATTCAGAACGCAATTGCAAATGGCTTAGCCTGCATGGCTAGTTTGTATCACAAGCCTCCCAGTGACCAGCAAATCATCATTCAGACCTGTAGTGCCGGATAACGAAAAATATTGGCAGGTCTTTGAGGGTGATAAACAGATTGAAGATTTCTTGATGGGCAGGAACGAGTTTGAGTTTTCTGATCCAGACTTGAAATCTGATGATAGCTGCCTAAGTGAAGAACCCTCAGATGAGGAAGAACCACTCTGTAACATAGAAATAAACGATGTAAACGAACAAATTGGAAATCCAACCAAAGAATGTGAAAACGCAGATAATGAGGAAGTAGAGGTGTTGCAGGCCAAAGATAAGAATATACCTCGAGGTCTGTCACCTTTATAAGATCTTTTCGACTTCGATGATGTTTCAAAAAATCCCACTATAGAACACACAAACTCTGATGTTGAGGAATGCAACATAGGCACCAAAGATAAACCCAAGATGATTAAATTGGCTAAGTCTCTGCCTACAAACATGAAAAAGAAATACATTGACCTGTTCAAAGAATTCATCGACGTGTTTGCCTAGATCTATGAGGACTTAAAGGCCTACGGAAAAAACATTATACAGCACAAAATACCCTTGAAAGAAAATCAGAAGCCCTTCAGACAGAAACTTCACAGGATAAACCCAAAACAATTGCCTGCAGTGGAAAAGGAGATAAAGAAAATGTACGAGGCAGGAATAATAGTTCCTGTGAGGTTTTCTGATTGGGTTTCAAACTTAGTAGCTGTAAGGAAGAAAACAAGTGAGATCAGATTGTGCATTGATTTCAGGAACCTTAATAGAGCCTCACTCAAGGACAACTATTCTCTACCAAAGATGGAACATATCCTGCAAAGGGTAGTGGGCTCAAGGAGGATCTCCCTGTTAGATGGTTTTTCAGGTTACAACCAAGTTTTAGTACTCCCAGAAGATCAACTCAAGACTGCTTTCACCACTCCATGGGGTACTTTTATGTATGTAAAGATGCCCTTTGGACTGATGAACGCTGGTGCAACCATCCAAAGAGCAATGGATATAGATTTTTCCGATGAGATAGGACACTTCATTGTTATTTACTTGGATGACATAATAGTCTATTCTAAGACTGATGAAGAACACCTAAAACATTTTAGAAAGGTCTTTGAAAAATGTAGAAGGTTCGGTCTATCATTGAATCCTAAAAAGACTATTTTTGGGCTGCAAGAAGGAAAACTTCTCGGCCATATTATATCTAAGAAAGGGATTAAGATAAACCCACAAAGAGTTGAGGGAATACTACAAATCACACACCTGAGAAACATCAAAGAATTATAGTCCTTCATTGGGAAAATTAACTTCCTAAGGAGATTTATTCCCAACCTAGCTAAACACCTCAGGAATATGACTAACATGCTAAGGAAAGGTGTAGGAGTTAAATGGACAGTTGAGGCTAAGAAATATTTTGAATCAGTTAAACTTGCAGTCACCCAGGCTCCTGTCCTAATCAGCCCATATTTCTCAAAAGATTTCCTGATATTTTCATTTGCCTCCGAGCATACCGTGGTTGTAGTCCTATTGCAAAAAAACCTAGAGGGAATTGAACAGCCCATTGCTTTCTTCAGCAAGGCTCTAAGGGATGCACCCTTGAAATACAACATAATGGAAAAGCAAGCCTATGCCCTGGTAAAGGCCTTGAAATATTTTAGGGTGTACATATTGCATTCTCACACTATAGCCTACGTGCCTAACATAGTGGTTAAAGACATCTTGTCCCAAGACCCAGATGGGAAGAGGGGCAAATGGATTGTTGTAATTTTAGAATATGACCTTGAGATAAAACCCACAAAACTGATCAAAGGTCAAGGCTTAGCTCAAATAATGGCTGAATCAAATTTACAAGCCCTTGACATAAACATGGTAGATGCCTTGGATGAGCAGGAAGGATTGCCTGATCCCACTGTTGAAGAGAAGTTTCAAAACTCTCCTTGGTACTCTGATATCCTGTGCGTTCTCACAAACCTCAATGCCCCTCCTGAACTATCAAAGACTAAGGCCAGATTCCTAAAGCTAAAAGCCAGAAACTATTGCATACTGAATGAAAATTTATACTGGAAAAATACGAATGGCCTATTGCTTAAATATTTGCCTGAAACTGAAGCAGAGAGGATTAAACAAAAGTTCCATGCAAGAGAGTGTGGAGGCCACCTGAGTTGGAAAGCCACTCCTAATAAAATACTCAGGGTTGGCTATTATTGGCCTACACTTTTTAATGACATCCATAAAATGATAATTGCTTGCCATAAATGCCAGATTTTTGAAGGAAAAAGAAAACTCCTCCCCCTCCCTTTACAACCCATCACTATGGAAGGTCCCTTTATGCAATGGGGCCTAGATTTCATAGGAGAAATTCACACCGCTTCTTCTGCACAACACAAATGGATCTTAATAGCCACAGACTACTTCACTAAGTGGATAGAGGCCATACCATCCAGGAATGCCACAGATTCTGTCATCATTAGGTTCCTAGAAGGCCATATCTCCTCTCGGTTTGGTTGCCCAAGGAAAATAATCACTGATAATGCTGCTACTTTTGGATCCAAGAAAATGGTTGATTTTTGTCACAGGTATCAAATAGCACTCGGTCATTCAACTGCCTATTACCCTCAAGGTAATGGATTAGTTGAATCATCAAACAAGAGCCTGGTGACCATCATCAAAAAGCTGCTGGAAGAGAACAAAAAGTCATGGCATAACAAGTTAGTGCATGCCCTGTGGGCTGACAGGCTTACAACAAAGAAATCCATTGGCATGTCACCGTACCAGCTTGTCTATGGAACAAAATCAGTATTTCCTACCAACCTTGGAGTACCAGTGATTAAGCTTGTCCAAGAGATTCAGACAGAAGAAGACAGTATGGTGAGGAGGATAAACCAAACAATTCATCTCCAACAAACAAGAGAAGAGGTCTATAACATAGCTATAAAGGTTCAGGAAAATATAAAGAAGTTATTTGACAAAAGAACAAAAGCATATGACTTCAAGATTGGAGATAAAGTCCTGAAGTGGGACTCAAGGAGAGAGGACAAAGGAAAGCACGTCAAGTTTGACAGTTTGTGGCAAGGTCGATACATCATCCAGGCCACTGTGGGTCCAAATGCATTTTTTCTACAAGAACTAGATGGTACAGAGCTGTTTGGGGGTCCTGTCAATGGCAGGATGCTCAAACACTACTTCTGCTGATTTCAAATTTCTAGTTTCCATTTCCATTGTAAATACCATTGTTGTTTTTTGTTTTCAAAGAAAAAGAGAAAATGCTTCAAAAAAGGAGAGAGGGAGAGAGGTTCAAACATGCTCAAAACATGGACCTCTGAGGTGCAAAAGATTGGCTCCAACATGATCAAAACCTGAGCTAGCAAAGAAGAAAAGGATCAGCTCTAACAAGCCCAAAACCAGAGCTGAGATGAGGAAGAGAAAGTGACTCTAACAAGCTCAAAACTTGAGTCACAAAGAGAAGAAGGATGCTTCAAAAATTCAGATTTCAAGCCTTAAAAATTTTGTTTGCAATCTTCTGTAAGTTTCTGTCCATGTGCAACTATCTTTATGCCTTGGATCCACAGCAAGCTAGACTGTCTAATCCTAGTTTGACTGTTTTTAAATTTCTGTTGTAGAATGTAGAGAAGAAATCTACTGGAAAGTTTAATCCTAGAAGAAGTTAGATTAGGTAGAGAAACATGTGAGGCCAACAGTTTAATCTAGTCTCATGGAGTAATAAGGGTAGAGATAGAATAGGTTTATTTTCTTGTTTGTAAAAATAAATGATGTAAAGGGTCTGGTAGTCCAAATGCACCCTGGAAGAGAAAATGATAGGACCATAGTCTGGGTAGGTAGATTGTTTGAGAATGTTTTTGCTGATTTATCATGTTTGTAACAGCTGAAATCAAAGAAGGAAGATGGCTTAAAGGATCAGGCATCTGGCCTACTCCAAAGATTTATTTTTTGAATTCTTGACTCCTTCAAGAAGAAGCCATTCCCATGTGGAGCCACTGTTAGCCACCTATGAAATCTTTGTCAAGCAAACAGGTGGCTAAATTGTTTTATGAGCCTTCAAGAGATACATTTCCCATGAAAATCTCTCATCCTTGAAGCCTCTGTGTGTCCATTTCCTTTTTAAAGATCCTCACTGTTGTTTCCATCCAAAAAGTCTCACTGATTGTAAAAAATTGTGCTCCAAAAGGCCTCCAATTGCCCCTTGTATCCCTGCAGAATGTCCCATTTTAACCCTTTTTCCCCTTTGTCAAAGTCCCCCTTTTTTACCCTAGAAATCCCTCCCAAAATCCCCTAAACCACCCATTTCCCCTTTAAAACCAAGTGAGGTCCCCTCATTTGGGTTTAAACTCCTTTTTTACCTCTATCGAATTCCTCTTTTAGCCTTAAAAACCCCTCCTTTTGGCCAAAAATCACTCTTTTCATATATAATGGCTTAGCCCCTTTTGGCCAGCCCCCTTCAAACCACTTCCCCATATGCCCGAGCCTGAGACCAAGTGCTTAAACCTTGGGCACTTATCGCAATCGGAAGTTTCACGGGGCGCGTTTTCTTTGTTTCGCCTGTTTTACCCGATGCGATTGGAGTATTGTTCTATTGGCTCCTACTGCGATCTGAGCCGTCGATCTATATAGATCTGACGGTCCAGCGCTAATCGCACCACACTCATTGCCCCTTCCCTTTCGCCCCTCCGATTATATTTGAATCGTCGATCTCCCCGCCAGATCCGACGGCTGGCGTGTAATTGCATCCCCGCTCCAATAGCAATCGGAGCTTTTTACTGTGCCACTCCTCCATTCCTTTCGATTGCGATACCCCGATCTGATCTAAGTTGTTCATCCCTCTAGATCCAACGGTTCAGATTTATCTCGCTCCACTCTTTTGTCTCCGCCCGTCTTCCCGCCGATTGCTTCTCCACCATAGATCTATCACTCTGATCCAACGGCCCAGCGCTAGTCACAGTGCGCCCATCACCCTTATCCATCCACTCCTCCGATTACGTGCGAGCTGTAGATCTTGACCCGGATTGGACGACTGGCGCTCAATCGCATCGCCGCTCCAAATCACAATCGGAACTTCTTAAATGTGTCATCCCTGTTTCCCCCAATTGCGATCCTCTGATTTGATCGCGATCGTCTGTTGATCCAAGATCGACGACACATATTGCATCGCATCCTTCACTGCATTTCTTCGTCGAAGCCTCTATTAACTCCATCTTTCGACCTTCACCGTCGATCTCCTCCTGAGATCTAACGGCCCAAAACTAATCACCCTCCGCCCATGCCGGGTCCCACCATGCACAATCAGTTCCATTGCATTTCATTCATTTCTTTGCATTCCGCCTAAGTCCAAACTTTCGCGGTTTACACTAAAGGTTTAATGTTTTACATTAAAGTTTATGCATTTCTCCACCGAAACCCCACCAGTCGGAGTTTACACCATATTTCTACATTTTCCACCGTTGCTTCATCTAAAACCACCGTTTTCACCACCGCTACACTACCATCTTCATGACTCTCCACTACATCCATCCTCCCATGCATGGATTTCTTAACAAAGTTGTGTGTTTTGCAGGATACAAGCGGTGAACGCTGCCATGGTTCACAGTCACTATTACAGTGACACAGAGCTCAGTGAAATGAGGTTCAGAGCCCGATATCACAGAGAAGAGCATGAGAAGGTGCTTAGAGCGTTATTTTCATTAAAAACACAGAGTTTAACCGTGCGAAACCCTTTCCAGTGCCATCAAAGCTCAGATTTCACTGACAGAGATAGTTGAAGCGGCAAAGAGTATCAGTACAGAGTTAAGGAGTTCTAATGCACATCACTGAAAATATTAAGCCTTAATTCAGAGTTTTAAAGGCCAGGTACCAGATTGAAGACCTCATAAATCACACAGAAGGCCCAAGCGTAGAAAACAATACATCAGTGTCACCATCAGCAGAATGTTCTTTCCCGTGAAAGGACGAAGGGCCCATACAACTTTCATTCTATATCATGTTCCTGAGAATATCTCTGCCCTGACAACAGTCTTAATGATAGCCAAAGCATTTGTTACACTGTATGGCAGACCTAAAGTCATTTATCTGCTTTTTGTTTATTCACCGGATTACTGCAAAGTACTGCAGCAAGTACATTAAAGAACATACCTAGAGCAAATTTCTGCCTGTCGAAGACCACTCTTTCATCCAAAGAGCACTGAAGATTAATGCCCTGAATTTAAAACAGAATGGGCCTCGGCCCTCTTCCTCTTCTGAGCTTTAATGCTACATTTAGTTTTTCACCTACCTCCTCTGCTCATCTTTCAGCTATAAAATTCATGAAGAAACTCATTGTAAAGGTTGTTGATTGGATATTTGAGAATTGCAAGCTGTTTTCTTTCTGAGACATAGTCTCTATGTAAAGTTGTAAGATAGGCTTAGGAAGATGTATTCAGACTGAATATTCAAGCTATTGGCAATGTTGTACATGACTGGTGTTGCTCTTAATATGAGAAGCACATTTCTTTGGATCTTGATTTAAAGCAGCGGGTGATTCTTTTCTATCTCTGTGTTTTATTTCATTTCATTACATTTCTTCTGGCACGCATCAGAAATTTGGCATAGGATTTACCCTTGTTAGGTACCCTGTGTTGTTGCTCTCCCTACCTTTAATTTTTTTCTACTATATGTGTATCTGAGGATTGATTTCAATTGATTTAACCAGTGTAGTGGTCAGACATATCGCTAGCTGATGTATGAATTAATGAGGTCAATTTCTTAGATGTTCTTGTTAGGATTTAATTGAATGAATTGGGAACACTGGGAGGTCTAGAATTTGGTATCTATCTCACTAGGATCCTTTTCAATTGGTTAAACCCTTCTAAGTTCCCTTAAGCTGGAGGCCGAAGCATTGAGAGTTCAAAGTCTCTCTCTGATCTCAGGTTTTTAACTTTGTGTTCTAAATCTTTAATGTTTTCCTCGTCTAAAGAGTTAGCCTTTGGATTCTAGATCACAGGTGTCCAATGGCATGTCCTATCCCTGGATCTGATTTCTAAAGGTCACCTTGGAGGTTTCCTTGCTTTCACCTTCCCTCCTACCCTTTCAAGCCATCCTATCATCTTTAAGATCCAATGTTTTAGATGACTAGCCCAACTGAAAGCCTGCATATTGAATAGCAAGTAAACCCTTTCCTAACTCCATTTGCCCAATGGTCTTGAATGTTCTCTGAATTTATCTCTCCTTTGTTTAAAATCTTTTTTGCTCAGCCTTGTCTCATTTTGATCCCTTCTTTCCAGTTTCCCAAGAACCAAACAAAAATCAAACAAACAAACCCTGTGCCCATAATTAGCCTAATATCTTAACTTTGAGCTTCAAAGACAAAAACCTTTGCTCATATAGAGAGATCCCTCTCTGGACCCAAGAGGGCTAGATCCTGAGGTCTAAAAGTGGTTCTGATGTTGTCTCATATTTTGGTCTTGCCAATCTGGCCAAAACATGGGAACCCCAACAAAGACCATAAATATTTTGAAGAAATTGCTACCAGAACAATTACTGTTGAGATGAGACTCTGCAGAATGTAGTCGTAGATATACAAGACATTTGAACTCTAAAATGGTGGGCATGCATGTTGACTCAGATGGAGCACTAGTTGATGAAAGAGAAGAATATGGATCATCTTCCTCTGCATCGAGTCATTCATCTGAAGATGTAGGTTCTGATGGTGTGCCAGAACCTATGGTTGATTTTGAATAACTGTCTAAGACACTTTTATTAATTGATGTTTGCATGGTAAATTGAAATAAAAATTTTGACTTCCATCTGAATTTTCAGGAAGTTATGAGGCATTTCTATGTTTGTTGGATTATATGTTTTAATTATGAAGAATTCATCTCTTTAGAATATCCACAACGCAACAATGAATTACAAAAATAATTTATGTTAAATTCAATGTACCAATGTTGATATTTTGATTAAAAGTAAAAAAAAATAGAAATTGATGTTGAATTGTTAGATTATGCAGTGATATTACCATGATATTATGTATTGTTACCATTTGCTATAAGATACTTTTAAATTTTTTAAAAAGTATATGCCTCACTGAAAGGGGACACTTTATTTTGATGCTTGATTTTTAGGTTTTGGTTGCAATTAGATTTAAATTTGTCTTATGCTAAGATTTGAAATGAGATATATTTATATCCTTTAAAATTAAAATTACTCTTTTGGAATAATAAATTTTTCATTTACTTGTTTATTTAAAAAAAAAATTAAGTCATATAATTTCTCCATAACTTCATAGATAAAGTATGTTGAAAACTTAAGATTTACAACTTGTCATTAAGGTTTTTATGCGCTACAAAATTTTATCTTTAATGTTATGGTTGAAAACAATTACAATTTTAGGGTTGTTTAGAGTCAAGATATTTTATGTTTAACAACATGGATGAAAATTGTTCGAAATGATAAGCCCTTTAGATATGATTTTGTTTATCTTTATCATCATCTATCAAAATTTTTAGAATTTTACGATTTTTCATTTTCCTAATATGTTGTCTTTAATTCCATTGTTACAATGTGTCAAAAGTGTGACACAATGTTTTTTTTTGTTATTCCAGCATCAACTCATTTTGTTTTGAGCGTGTTTTTTCAATCCTTTTTTGAAGAAACAATTTTGTTTTTAGCATAATTTTATAAAATATTGAAATTTGACCTTGAGAAAAAACCAAATGCGTTCTGGAATACACACTTTTTGTTTTTGGGGCATTTTTTCGTGTTTTTTTAGTCTTTTTGGGCCAGAGTTCTCGTTTCATCGGTAACAGTGTTTTTAGAGAGAAAAAAGAAAAAAACTTGTTTTTGAACTCATATTTTCAACTTATTTCCCTACGATTTTACCTAAATTTCGACTGGGAGCATTCGTTGGATGCATAATTTAATTTCTAATCCAAAGAGTTCCCATGTTGGATACTTTTGATGGCCCCTGCAACACAAAAAATGAGAAATACATGAAATACGTGATTGCAATCACATTTTTCATGTAGCAAGGTCTATCGAGAGTATGCAAAATGGGTACCCATTTGAGGAATTAAATTATGCCTCCAACGACGAGTGCTCCCACTCGAAATTTGGGCAAAACCATAGGGAGAAGGCATACAAAGGAGGCTCTATGGTTAAATAGGAGCTCATGGACCTTAAGATATTCATGGAGGAAACCTAGTTTTGCTGAAGCATTCACCATTTCAAGTTGTTTGAATTTATGTTGGAGCTAACAAGGAAATTTTTGTGTTTTTGGACTGTTTGAGCAGTAAATTTAAATAGATGATTATGAATGAACAGAGATAAATTCATAAATACTAAGAGAGGTTATTGTCAATCAGAGAACAAGTAAAAATAACCTCTTTCACTTTTCTCATAGGTGCTACTAGTTTGGAGATTCGAAGATGTCTCTAGGACCTATTTTTAGAAAACGGAATTTTCTTGGTTTATACATGTTTTTCAAATGCAGATTCGGGACAACTGGAGATGGTATTTAAAAAACCAAGAGAGATTTCTTGAAAACATTATGATCTAAAAAAACCTCCTCCAGCGTTGCAAAATCTATCAAGGATTCAAAAATATGAGTTCATTTCTAAAATGAAAATTCCACCTTTTTTAGGCAGTTTCATAGCGTGCTTCAGGCTTGAAGCTAGAAAAACACTACGAAAATTTCTGTAGGTGCATTTTTTATTTGGAATCTAGTTTTATGAAGATTTAAGAAGGGAAATTGATATTATTTAGCTCTTTTAACCCCAAAAACATGTCCACATCAGCAAAGAGAGCTAACAGGTGGCAGAGGATGGTGAAATGAAATATGCTACTAAAATACACTATGAAACTACCTAATGACACTTTGTTTTTGCAGCAAGGAGATTTGGGTTGTATTTTGTTATATTGAAACTGTTTTGAAGGTCATCTAGCCACATGTAAAGGTCAAAGATAGTCAGAGGAATTTTTTTTATGCAGGTTTGGTCTTCGACAAAGTTATCCATCTCATGAGCTCATCATGGAGGAATTATCATGTGTGATGGCACCATTTCCTTAAAAATAGGAGAATCAGTTTCATAAATACAGTGAGGGCATTTATATCTTAGTCATGGTCTGTGCTACTTAATCACATGATCCTTTTCGATGTAAATAGGATTTTCTTTTAGTTGAAAAGTTAAATAAATAGATAGTTGAGTCCTATTAGGTTTCTAACACCTAAAGTTAGTAGGTGTCATTATCATTACCATGTATTTGGCTTTTTAGTTAGATTAGGTGTCAAGAAGAGGATTCGAAGGTCGAACTTGAAAGCAAATCCAATGTGAAGGTTTTGAAGCTATTAATAGGCAGAATCTTGAATAACAAAGTGTTGGGAGATGTTATGAAGAGACCGTTAGGCTCCCATAAATATAGGATTCATAATTTTGAATTGGCTCTGTTAAAAATATTGAAATTATTGTACATACCTTTGCTTTCTGCAAATGTATTCCCAAATTAAAAAATGAAAAATAATAAAAAACCAAAAAGAGGGTAAAGAAGTCCTAAAAGAAAGATCAAAGGACTTAGAAAAAATATAGACCCCAAAAGAAAAAAAGAGATAAAATAAGACCTGAAAGTGAGCAAGTCCAAATGCCACTACTTTTTACTTTACTGCAAAATAATGATTATGTGCAGAGTGTTAATAAATTCCATAATCCATGATCAGTTAAACACTTAAATCTTAACTTTTCATGCTTTCAATTTCATGTTTTAGATATAGAATAAAGATTTTTCAAAGAGTTTAAACTTGACAAATCAGTAGATAGGTAGAGAATAATGAGGAGCTCAACAGTTTAATTTGAGCCCTCGGATGAAATAAGGTTAGACTTAGATATTTTTATGCTTTGAAAGAAAAAAAAATTTAGGGTTGCAATCCTAAATGTACCCATGAAAATGAAGTAAAAATGTTAGAAATAAAGATGGGTAGGTAGAAAACAGTTGAAGCAAGCATGTAATAAAGCATTATCAGGCAAAAATCACTAATTTCCCCTCCCCTCCAAATATTCAGTATTCTAAACTATTAGTCAAAAAGGCTCAAAGAATTTCTCTGACTTTTGCTGGGACCGGACCCAAGGCTCAATGACTGATTGGTTAAAAAATATTGAATTCCTACACAAAACACATATTCATCAGCATTTACCCTTCATCCATTAATCATAATCCCTTTTACTAAGTAAGAACCCATTTTTAATTTGTAAAAGTAAAACCCTAAGTAGCTAATTTCATTTTTCCTTTCAAAACACTCAAAACCCATAAAATGCATTTTATCCTAAGCTAAAGTGTGAAAAATACAAAAGGGACAAAAAGTGCTTTATTTGTCTTTCATTTTTACTTTACTTAGTGACAAAATATTTATTTTCATTCATCCCCTACATTTCACCTTTACTATCATTTTAAATTCTAACTTATTTATTAACTCCCTAAACTACACCCACCCGTATAGTATTAAATCCATTATATTAAAAAAACCCACAAAAACCCACTGCTTACTGCTTAAACCAATGTTTTAATATACCACGTGAAGAAATATCCCCGCCTTTATTCCGATTGGTTTTAAACGTATCCATATAAAAATAATCTCCGCCCCTATGGTGTTAAACACCCGTTAAAAGGTCTTTTTATGCCATATAATAATGTATCCGCACTGTGGTTAAAACATTTGTTAGATGTTTTAATTAAAATACATATGACATTACCACGCCACATATCATATAACCCAAGGTTTAAACTTTATTAAATACATGTTTATAAAGTCAAACCTCATCCTCGCTGCATATATTCAAAACCCGGCCCCACTCCCAATCCCGATGCAACTTTATAATAGATCTTGGCCGTTCGCAATCGAACCCCAAGATCCAACGTCCAGAAAACAATATCGCAAATAAACTTGCCCGCGCTTAACCTTTTCATTTCCACGCGAAATGGGTAGTTTTGCTCGTTTCTCTCTCCTTGACGTGTCGCCTTTTCACTGGATCACGTTCATTTCATCAAAAACCATTTACCACCGATGAGGCGCACGATAACCACCAGTGGTTTTTCACCTTTGGAAATGCGAAAACCACCTTCCCACCCGATGTGACCATAGTTCATTACTTGTAAACTAAACCTAATTTTCCCATTAAACCTTTGGAATCCACTGTTTATCCCTATTTCTGTGCCTATTCATTATATGTTCTATCGTGACTCAGAAAACAGAAAATTTTCACTGTTTTATTGCTAATAACCTGCAGAGATCCCGCCATTTACCATTGAAGATTGCTGGAAGTCCTTAATTAATTCTAGAAGACACCAGGAACCTATCAAACGCCTCAGATCCATTTTCAAATACCAATACCTGCTTAAAACAGGTATTTTTCAAGAAATCAAGCCTGTTATCAATTTGAAAGAACCATTTTTCTGAGAAATTGAGCCATGTAAAGCCTATTTTTCCCACAGAAAGACTTGTATCTGCCCCCAAAAGAACAAATTCACTGCTAAACCCTGATAAAATTACGATTTTGATACTGTGATCTGTATTTAAATAAAAAATGAAGAAATTTAGCCTTTTTTAGACCTTTAGAAACCCTTTGAAAGATTCAAACTCTTTTACCAATGCTCAGAATCCCGAACTGTTACACTCAATTACTCATTGCCAACAGAGTTAAACCTCTAGAGTCAAAATTCATTCCACAGGTCTTCCCAATTCATCAAAGCCATAATCCCTCCTTGCAGACCTAGATTTCATTAATGAATTGTTTTATTTTTGCAGTTTATTAGAAAAAGGAAAAATTGGATAAAAAAATCTAAATACTAGTTAAAGATCTGTTTTACTCCAAGAACTCACAAGGAAATAGATTCAAAGGATTTTCCTTAAAGATTCCAGGCATCGGAGTTACAGAACAATCATCCTGTGAAAGATAAAAGAGAATTTTAATGTAAAGATTAAAATAGGGCATTCATAACAGTGAATGCTAAAATTGAAATAAGAATTCATAGGGACAGTGAAAACATAACAGTTAAAGAGTATCAGTGGTTAAAGTGTATCAGATAAAAGTCAGAGTGAAGGTTAAAACAAAGTTCAGAGCAGTCAAACGTAAAACAGTAGAAGTAAACATGGAGGCAGTAAGGGTTAATAGAGATGAAAATAATTTCACCAACAACAATGAATTTTATCCAAAGTGAAAGTAAAAACAGTTAAAAGAACAAAAAAGTTAAAAGATGAAAACAGAGCAAGAAGGGACATTTTTTGCAGAAAATTCATATTTAAAGTCATTGTTTTTCAGAAACTATTGTGATCAATACAAGATGAATTTTTCAAAACTAAATGTGGTTTATGTTCATAAGATGTCCAACTAAAAAAACCTCTCTCAGCTTTCTAACAACCATTATGGATTTGGACATATTAAACAACATTTGAAAGCAATTTGTACAGAAAATTATTGTTAAGTCATCATTTTGCAGAGAAGATTGTGGCCAATCAGAAATACATATTACAAAAATGAAAGAGGTTTTTGTTCCTAAGAGACCCATCTACAAAACCTATCTCACGTTTTACACAGGTATTACATAATGAGAGATACATGCATATATGTACAACCTATTTTTCAGGCTGTAGAAAACTCTGTTTTACACATCGTTTTGCAGAGCTTATTGTGAATAGTTGGAGAAGAATTTTAGGGAACTGAGAGAGGTTTATCTCACAAACATATTTATCTACAATAATCGCTTTCAATTTTTACATATCCATTTCATATTGAGATATACAAAGGTATCATTAGACCCCAGGTTTACAAAATTTCTGGAGCAGAATGCACAAAGAAAGGAAACAGTTAGTGACTTTGATGCCTCATCATCAACTAAGAGTTGATATCAAATTAGAATTCTCTTCTTTGTCACCATCAATCCATAAGTATAGTTCCAAATAGATTCATTAGTTTTGAGTGTCCTTTTATTAAGTTTTATTTATGTAAAACAGTTTGAGATATTTGTTAAACAATCTTGATATTTTTTCAAGATATTCTAGTTTAGAATTTGTATATATACTTCATCTTTTGAAGTATTTTTGGTGGAATAAAATTGTTGAAGATTATTATAGTCATTTTTTTTGGACTTGAAGGCTTTGTGTTTCAAATTTCAAGTAGCAGAATGGATTGAACAAATTGGCATCATATTTCAGGATTCTTGTGATGAGCTATTTGGAGTGAAGTATTTCCTTGCTTGTCATTGTTATATTTATTTGTTACATGCATCCATATATGTTTGTTCTAAATCTAAATGAATAAATAGGAGTATTACTACAGGATATGTTAAAAGCACCCTGTTTTTAACTAGTTATCATTTCTATGTTTTCATTTGATTTCTAGTGTAGGGAACCCTTAATTGCTCTCTCACTCATTTGACCTCTTCCTTCTACTTCCATTTTCTGGATCTAAGGATTCTTAAGTGCCCTTTATCCCAAATCATACCATCTCACAATAACAACTTTCCAAAATCTCCAAGGTTTATCTATCTTTCCCTGAAGACATTTGACCTTTTTGGCCTTGATCCCAATTTTGTTAGCTTGATTTTGACCCCTAGCCCAATGGACAAATAGATGTCCCTCTATCCATACCTTCAAGTGATTTTCCCACCAATCAATCAAAACCAAAACCAAAATTGTACTTTCATAACTAGCCTAATATTTTATAAATCAAACAAAGTTAAATTTTATAGAGAGATCCCTCTTTGAACCCTAGGAAGGCTAGATCCTAGAGTTTAAAAGTAGGTTTGTGGTTACCTCGGACTATTTCTTTCTTTAACCTTGAGAAGTTACTGAGTGATAACATATTGGAGACCATACTGGGGAAACTAACCTTTTCTTCAGAAATATTTTGTAGGTTCAGATCTGATCTACGATGGTGGATAGTGATCAGACACACAAAGGTTAAAATCATCCACCTGGAGACTCTAAATCAATTTCACAATCAAGACTCCACTGGAGGAAAGAACCTGAAAGAACAATATGGAAATATCAGCCTTTCAACTTGGATCTTAATCCAAGACATCATGTTCTTTCTTATTAAAAAAAAAATTTCAATGTATATTGTATGTTAGAGAAGATCTTAGATTAGTTTTTAATTATTTTCCTTTGAAGATTATAAGTACTAATTCTCTTAATCTCTTTGAGCAACTTTCTTTTGAATCTAATGATGATAATTTTCCAATTAAGAAGCCTCAAATAATCAAGACTAATCTTACAATCCCTGTACATATTCCTATACCATATAAAGTTCCAGATAGATATAAGCCCCTTATTTTACCTCCTATACTCCATGATTTTCCTAATAATTACTACAAACATCTTCCTAGATTTGATTGAGAGAATAGTATCACTGCCCAAAAACATATTCAAGGTTTTGAAAATTATCTGGATTTATTTGAGATTGATGAAGATGATGTTAAAATCAGACTTTTTTCTCTTTCTTTTCAAAATAGAATAAAAAGTTGGTTCAAAAATCTGCCTAATGCAAGCATTTCAAATTTCCAGCAGTTTGTCAAACTTTTTCTTTATAGATGGATAATCAAAGTTAATCTTTTTGTGATCATAGAAGAATATAATCAGTTAAAAAGACATCCAAATGAAACAATATAACAATTTTTTGACATATTTAATCAAGTTTATTATTCAATGCCAGAAAATATTAGACCTCCTCATGATTCAACTCTCTTGCATTATCCAAGTGCCTTTGATCCAGAAATAGAATTTTAGTTAAGAGAAAGAGATCCAAAAACAATTTTACATATGCAGAACATTGCAGTTGATGTAGAAGTTAAATTGCAAATCAGACAGGAAAAATTGAAAGCAGAAGAAGAAGAGAAGAACAACATTACAGAGGTAAAACTCAGCCTTTTGGTAAGAAAACTAGAAGAAAGAATACAGACGATCACGATGAAAGATGAACTTTTTATTCAAGATCATCACGAAGAAATAGAAGAGGTTGATATCCATGAACAAATTCCTGCTATTTCCAGTTATCATAGATCATTAAATGGATTTACAGATCAATATGTGGAAGAGGAATCTACCGATTTAATCTGTATGTTTTATGACATTCCTTCATTTGATGACTTGCCTAAATATGATCATTATGATGATAGTTATGTTCTCCAAACTCAATCTAGCTTTACAGAGCAATCAGAAGCTAGTTTGTGGGATGAGGAAACTCAGTTTCAACAGCCAGAATACAGTAATCAGCTATGAGAGTAAGGAAGAAAGAGTACAAAATTTGGAAATAAGTGAAGGTTCTTTACCTCTTTGTTTTGCTTCATTTCAGTTCATTAGAGACAACTTTCATGCAATCAATAATCATCAGTCTTTAGAGATTTTTATGGAAAACAAAGAAAACAATGAATTTCTTGATCATGATTATTCAGTTTCACAATTACAGTTATCAAATTCCATTGAAACATCTGATCAAATGACACAAGAAAATTCCATACCACTATGTTTTGAATCATTTCAAATTTTAAAGGAAATATGGTATACCATCATTAAAGAAAAGGATGAGCAACTTGTTGGAGTTTATGAAGTCCCGTGGAATTCCATATCCAATAGATTGCAACCATCCTCACAAGTTTTTCATGATCCAATAACTGATATTTTGGATAATGAATGCATTCAAAGCCTTTCTCCATTAACTAACTATGAGTTTCAGAATCAAGATGATAAAGGTTTCAAGAGTCAAACATTACAATTAGTAGGAATATCATCACAAATCTTATATGAATGTTTGCAGGGAGATAAAGATGAACATAACATTTCAGTTTCGTGGCATGGAGGCCATTCAGAACATATGTATAGTTGCTTAGATTAGTTAAACATCAGTGTATATATTTTGGAAGATCCTTTTGGACAGTTTCTAGAGTCAACAAAGGAAATCAAGTATTTCTTTATCCTCTCATTTGTTGAAAAGTTTCTAATAGGTTGCAGAAGTACAATTTTGATAATCAACAAGAAAATGCAACAAAATATATCAAAGTACATAATGCTTGAATGGTTGCATTGGCTGTTTCATTTTACCTAACCAACAGTTGGACAACTGATTAGAGTAAGCAGGTAGGATTTCAGCTTATTTCAGTTTTCAGTTTTCAGCTAGTTTTGAAATAATTCATTAAGATTTGAAGCCAAGTAAAAGGCCCTGAGGTATTGATTATTAAGTAGTTTGGTTTGAAGGTTGCAACACCTTTTTAGTCTCAGAACGGATTTCAGTTTGCAGAAATGGGTGTAAATTCATTTCAAGAGTTTTCAGTCACAGCATATGCATGTTTGGGATTGGCCCAATGGATCAGGCTACTATTCAACGGTGTTCTTGACATCTCACAAGGACATGCCATCCCCATGTGAAGCCGTTGTTAGGGTCCTATAAATATAGGATTCATAATTTTGAATTGGCTCTGTTAAAAATATTGAAATTATACCTTTGCTTTCTACAAATGTATTCCCAAATTAAAAAATGAAAAATAATAAAAAACAAAAAAGAGGGTAAATAATTCCTAAAATAAAGATCAAAGGACTTAGAAAAAATATAGACCCCAAAAGAAAAATAGAGATAAAATAAGACCTGAAAGTGAGCAAGTCCAAATGCCACTACCTTTTACTTTACTGCAAAATAATGATAATGTGCAGAGTGTCAATAAATGCCATAATCCATGTTCAGTTAAACAAGTAAAGCTTAACTTTTTATGCTTTCAATTTCATGTTTTAGATAGAGAATAAATATTTTTCAAACAATTTAAACTTGACAAATCAGTAGATGGGTAGAGAATAATGAGGAGCTCAACAGTTTAATCTGAGCCCTCAGGTGAAATAAGGTTAGACTTAGATAGTTTTATGCTTTGAAAGAAAAAAATGTTTTAGGGTTGCAAGCCTTAATGTACCCATGAAAATGAAGTAAAAATGTTAGAAATAAAGATGGGTAGGTAGAAAGCAGTTGAAGCAAGCATGTAATAAAGCATTATCGGGAAAAAATCACTAATTTCCCCTCCCCTCCAAATATTCAGTATTCTAAACTATTAGTAAAAAAGGCTCAGAGCATTTCTCTGACTTTTGTTGGGACAGAACCCAAGGCTCAATGACTGATTGGTTAAAAAATGTTGAATTCCTACACAAAACAGATATTCATCAGCATTTACCTTTCATCCATTAATCATAATCCCTTTTCCTAAGTAAGAACCCATTTTTACTTAGTAAAAGTAAAACCCTAAGTAACTAATTTCATTTTTCCTTTCAAAACACTCAAAAACCATAAAATGCATTTTATCCTAAGCTAAAGTGTGAAAAATACAAAAGGGACAAACAATGCTTTATTTGTCTTTCATTTTTACTTTACTTAGTGAAAAAATATTTATTTTCATTCCTCCCCTACATTTCACCTTTGCTATCATATTAACTTCTAACTTATTTATTAACTCCCTAAACTACACCCACCCGTATAGTATTAAATCCATTATATTAAAATAACCCACAAAAACCCACTACATACTGTTTAAACCAATGTTTTAATATACCACGTGAAGAAATATCCCCGCCTTTATTCCCATTGGTTTTAAACGTATCCATATAAAAATAATCTCAGCCCCTATGATGTTAAACACCTGTTAAAAGGTCTTTTTATGCCATATAATAATGTATCTGCGTTGTGGTTAAAACATTTGTTAGATGTTTTAATTAAAATACATATGGTATTATCGCCCCACATATCATATAACCCAAGGTTTAAATTTTATTAAATACATGTTTATAAAGTCAAACATCATCCCTACCGCATATATTCAAAACCCGGCCCCACTCCCAATCCAGATGCAACTTTACAATAGATCTTGGTCATTCACAATCGAACCCCAAGATCCAACGTCTGCAAAAAAATATCGCAAATAAACTTGCCCGCGCTTAACCTTTTCATTTTCACGCCAAATGGGCAGTTTTTCTCGTTTCTCTCTCCTTGATGTGTCACCTTTCACTGGATCACATTCGTTTCATCCAAAACCATTTACCACCGATGAGGCGCACGATAACCACCAGTGGTTTTTCACCTTTGGAAACATGAAAACCACCTTCCCGCCCAATGTGACCATCATTCATTACTTGCAAACTAATCCTAATTTTCCCATTAAACCTTTGGAATCCACCGTTTATCCCTCTTTCTGTGCCTATTCATTATATGTTCTATCCTGACTCAGAAAACAGAAAAATTTCACTGTTTTATTGCTAAGAATTTGCACAAATCTCGCCATTTACCATTGAAGATTGCTGGAAGTCTTGAATTACTTCCAGAAGACACCAAGAACCTATCAAACATCTCAGAGCCATTTTCAAATACCCATACCTGCGTAAAACAGGTATTTTTCACGAAATCAAGCTTGTTATCAATTTGAAAGAACCAATTTTCTGATAAATATAGCCTTGTAAAGCCTATTTTGCCCACAGAAAGACCTGTATCTGCCCCCAAAAGAACAGATTCATTGCTAAACCATGATAAAATTACGATTTTGATACTGCAATCTGTATTTAAATCAAAATTGAAGAAATTTAGCCTTTTTCAGACCTTTAGAAACCCTTTGAAAGATTCAAACTCTTTTACCAATGCTCAGAATCCTGAATTGTTACACTCAATTACTCAGTGCCAACAGAGTTAAACCTCTAGAGTAAAAATTCATTCCACAGGTCTTCCCAATTCATCAAAGCCATAATCCCTCCTTGCAGACCTGGATTTCATTAATGAATTGTTTAATTTTTGCAGGTTATTAGCAAAAGGAAAAATTGGATAAAAAAATGTAAATACTAGTTAAAGATTTGTTTTACTCCAAGAACTCACAAGGAAATAGATTCAAAGGATTTTCCTTAAAGATTCCAGGCATCAGAGTTACAGAACAATCATCCTATGAAAGATAAAAGATAATTTTATGTAAAGATTAAAACAGGGCACTCATAACAGTGAATGGTAAAAGTGAAATATGAATTCACAGGGACAGTTAAAACATAACAGTTAAAGAGTATCAGTGGCTAAAGTGTATCAGATAAAAGTCAGAGTGAAGGTTAAAACAAAGTTACAGAGCAGTCAAAGGTAAAACAGTAAAAATAAACATGGAGGCAGTAATGGTTAATAGAGTGAAAATACTTTCACCAACAACAATGAAGTTTATCCAAAGTGAAAGTACAAATAGTTAAAAGAACAAAAAAGTTAAAATATGAAAACAGAGCAAGAAGGGACATTTTTGCAGAAAATTCTTGTTTAAAGTCATTGTTTTTTAGAAACTATTGTGACCAATCCAAGATGAATTTTGCAAAACTGAATGAGTTTTATGTTCATAAGATGTCCAACTACAACAACCTCTCTCAGTTTTCTAACAGCCATTATGGATTTGGACATATTAAACAATATTTGAAAGCACTTTTTACAGAAAATTCCTATTAAGTCATCATTTTGCAGAGAAGATTGTGGCCAATCAGAAATACATCTTACAAAATTGAAAGAGGTTTTGTTCCTAAGCGACCCATCTACGAAAACCTATCTCACTCTGTACACAGGTATTACAGAATGAGAGGTACATGCATATATTTATAGCCTATTTTTCAGACTGTGGAAAACTTTGTTTTACACATCATTTTTCAGAGCCTATTGTGAACAGCTGGAAAAGAATTTTAGGGAACTGAGAGAGTTTTATCTCACAAACATATTTATCTACAATAACCACTTTCACTTTTTACATATCCATTTTGAATTGAGATATATGAAGGTGTCATTAGACCCCAATTTTATAGAATTTCTGGAGCAGAATGCACAAAGAAAGGAAACAGTTAGTGACTTTGATGCCTCATCATCAACTAAGAGTTGATATCAAATTATAATTCTCTTATTTGTCACCATCAATCCATAAATATAGTGCCAAATAATTCATTAGTTTTGAGTGTCCTTTTATTAAGTTCTTTTTATGTAAAACAGTTTGAGATATTTGTAAAACAATCTTGATATTTTTTCAAGACATTCTAGTTTAGAATTTGTATATATAATTCATCTTTTGAAGTATTTTTGGTGGAATAAAATTGCTGAAGATTATTATAGTCATTTTTTTGGACTTGAAAGCTTTTTGTTTCAAATTTCAAGTAGCAGACTGGATTGAACAAATTGGCATCATATTTCAAAATTCCTGTGATGAGATATTTGGAGTGAAGTATTTCCTTGCTTGTCATTGTTATCTTTCTTTGTTACATGCATCCATCTATGTTTGTTCTAAATCTAAATGAATAACTAGGAGTATTACTACAAGATTTGTTAAAAGCACCCTGTTTTTAACTAGTTATCATTTCTATGTTTTCATCTGATTTCCAGTGTAGGGAACCCTTAATTGCTCTCTCACTCGTTTGACCTCTTCCTTCTACTTCCCTTTTCCGGATCTAAGGATTCTTAAGTGCCCTTTATCCTGAATCATACCATCTCACAAAAACAGCTTTCCAAGATCTCCAAGGGTTATCTATCTTGCCCTGAAGACATTTGACCTTTTTGGCCTTGATCCCAGTTCTGTTAGCTTGATTTTGACCCCCTAGCCCAATGGACAAATAGATCTCCCTCTATCCATACCTTCAAGTGATTTTCCTACCAATCAATCAAAACCAAAACCAAAATTGTACTTTCATAACTAGCATAATATTTTATAAATCAAACAAAGTTAAATTATATAGAGAGAGCCCCTCTCTGAACCCTAGGAGGGCTAGATCCTATAGTTTAAAAGTAGGTTTGTGGTTACCTCGGACTATTTCTTTCTTTAACCTTGAGAAATTACTGAGTGATAATAGAGACTACTCTTGTAATTTTTGTCTATCAATAATATATAGTGGCAGCAGCCTATTTTAGACCTGAGATTCTTCTATGTGTTTTTATGTATGATTCTTACATCAGTATTTTACTTTCTCTCCAGTTTCTAGTTGTATAATCACTTGGAATTCATGACTACATGCTCCAACTTCCTTTATACACCAAGGATGTTGTTTTGTCATGTTTTATTAGTTTTCTTATGTATAATCACTTGGAATTCATGGTGACATGCTCCAACTTCCTGTATGCATATAGCTTGTTGTTATGTCCTTCATGTGTGGTTTTATAAGAATACAATTGCCTCAGCTTCCATGAGATAGATTGACTTGTGACTTAGTTTTCATATTGACTCCATAAGACCAATGGTACTAAACTTTATACATATTTCACCTACACAAAAGCAAATTCAATCCAATTCAGAGTTATCCATCTTCTTTCAAGTTGTTCATTGAATATACTTTATCAATTTGAGAGAGCCCTCTCAAACTGGAAAGGCTAATTTCCAGTTACAAGTGGTTTGAAATAGTTACTTCAAGTTGACCATTGAAGCATCCCAACAAGACTCAATTTGGTGATAACATTTTGGTGTCGTTGCCAGGGAAGAAGGTGTAAATTTTCTCCGGGCGGAACAACAAGGTTCAGATTTGAATTCTGATGGTGAATAGAAGCCAAACACGTGAAGGTTGTACCATTTACCTGGAGACTCCATTGTTCAAGATCCCAAGCTTCAAAGTTCAGAGCGAATTCACTGGGAAGAATCCACATTTCAGAACATTCATGGTGATCCAAGATGACAGGGTATGTGGCAAACTCTTTATATGATGAAATGTTACAAAGTGTAAGGGATGAGTTAGCATAATTTCAGATAGATGAACATTTCTACACAATAGTATTTTTTTGTTTGAAATCCAGTCGAATCACACCTAAATAAAATTTGTTTTCTTGGTTTAGCAGCTGAAATATTAGAGAATGAAATTGCACTATTGGATGTTAAAAGTGGATCATATGATTTCCAATATCCTAAAAAATTCTTGGAAGGTCTTCCTCCTCCAAAAAAGGAGGAAATTGTTATATCATTTGACTTGCAGATAAAGGAAGAATATTGTTATGATCTTGATATTGTAGAGTTGGAATCAAGTTTCATCCTTGGTGAAGAAAATGAAAAGGATATCCAGGATTAATTTGTCATTAAGAGCTTAAAATGGATATCAATAAATTGTATCTTTTATGATCCCATAGTTGATTACATGGAAGAGTTCTACAATCCAACTTTTCAATTATTTTTTCGCTATGAAAAACATATCCATCTTCTCTTACCTTTATCATTTCAGAATACAATTTGCTTTTGGTTCAAGTGCAGTCATGAGGTTCAAGTATCAGAGAAGCTCATTGACTGGCTTTATTGGAGGTTTCATGTCGCTTGAATCAAACATGAAGATTGCAGCTGATAGGGTAGGTAGGAGTGTGTGTGAATAAGCTCAAGTAGATTGAGCATCTTTTCAGTATGTACAGATTTGATTTCTCAGCAGTAATCATCAAGCTTGAGCCCGAGGTGAAGGCCATAAGAGTTTGAAGAAGGCCTGGAAAATTTCATAAGTTTATTTCCAAAAATATGGATTGCACTAGAACTACAAGATCTTTGTTGTACCATAGGGGCACACCATTCCCATTGGAGCCACTATTATCACACTCAAAATTTTCAAAATTTGTTTTGATAAGGTCACCATAGGTTTGATGTTATATCATGTCGGGTCATGCATTTGATGAAGAATTTATAAAAAAATGTTTAGCCTATGTAAAAAATACCATTTTTGAGTCATTTCATGTCAGCCAAATCCATTTTATATCATTTAGTTTTCACACCCATGCCTTAAAATCAAGAAATGAGCCACTTGTCTAGTTTTTCACAGTTTCGTAGCGAATACAGTGGTTTAATAGAAGATTTCGCTACGAAACTGCCTAAACATTTCGTAGCACTCATTTGCCAAAAGAAAATCAATGAAGTCTCATTCTATATTGGTTTTAGGGAAAGGTGAGATCACCTATTAAGTGATTGTCATCATTGCACTTTTATCCCTCCATTTGTCATTTTCCCTCTCATATTAGAATTTCATATTTTTCACCCAAGATCCTCTCTGTTATTAACCCTTTAGCATTTGCATGTATTGTTCATGTGTCACCCTTGAAAATTTTAAGCTTTTTGACAAAGCAACTTGATTTCCAATTTGTCTTTATAGGTGGCACATGTTTAAGAGGGCAGCTTGGTTATAAAGGGAGATGGCCATGAAGGAGAAGGCATAAAAAGGAGGCTCTATGGTTAAATAGGAGCTCATGGACCTTAAGCTATTCATGTTGGAAACCTAGTTTTGCTGAAGCATTGACCATTTCAAGTTGTTTGAATTTCTGTTGGAGCTAACAAGGAAATTGATGTGTTTTTGGACTCTTTGAGCAGTAAATTTAAAGAGATGATTATTGATGAAAGCAGTAAATTTAAAGAGATGATTATGGATGAACAGAGATGAATTCAGAAATACTGAGAGAGGTTATTGTCAGGAACAGAACAACGAAATATAACCTCTTTCACTTTTCTCACAAGTGCTACCAGTTTGGAGATTCGAAGATGTCTCTGGGACCTATTTTTAAAAAATAGAATTTTCCTGTTTTATACATGTTTTTCAAATGCAGATTCTGGACAGCTGGAGATGGTATTTAAAAAAGAAGAAGAGGTTTTTATTAAAAACATTCTTATCTACAAAAACCTCCTCCAATGTTTTAAAATCTATAAAGGATTCAAAAATATGAGTTCATTTATAAACTACAAATTCTGTCTTTTTTAGGCAGTTTCATAGCATGCTTCAGGCTTGAAGCCAGAAAAACACTACGAAAATTTCTATAGGTGCATTTTTGCTTTGGAATCCAATTTTATGAAGAGTTAAGGAGGTAAATTGATGGTATTTAGCTCTTTTAACCCAACAAACATGTCCACATCATCAAAGAGAGCTAACAGGTGGCAGAGGATGGTGAAATGAAATATGCTACTAAACTACGCTACGAAACTGCCTAATGACACTCTGTTTTTGCAGAAGGAGCTTTGGGTTGTATTTTTTTTATTATCTTGAAAGTGTTTTTAAGGTCAACTAGCCACATGTAAAGGTCAAATAGAGTCAGAGGAATGTTTTTTATGCAGTTTTGGTCTTCGACAAAGTTATCCATCTCATCAGCTCATCGTGGAGGCATTATCATGTGTGATGGCACCATTTCCTTAAAAATAGGAGAATCAGTTTCATAAATACAGTGAGGGCATTTATATGTTAGTCATGGTCAATGCTACTTAAGCACATGAACCTTTTCGATGTAAACAGGTTGTTCTTTTAGTTGAAAAGTGAAATAAATAGGTAGTTGAGTCCTATTAGGTTTCTAACTCCTAAAGTTAGTAGGTGTCATTATCATTACCATGTATTTGGATTTTTAGTTATATTAGGTGTCAAGAAGAGGATTCGAAGTTTGAGCTTGAAGGCAGATCCAATGTGAAGGTGTTGAAGCTATTAATAGGCAGAATATTGAATAACAAAGTGTTGGGAGATGTTATGAGGAGACTACTCTTGTAGTCTTTGTCTATCAGTAATATACAATGGCAGCAGCCTATTTCATACCTAATATTCTTCTATGTGTTCTTTTGTATGTTTATTATATCATTCTTTTACTTTCTCTCCAGTTTCTAGTTGTATAATCACTATAGTCAAGGACAATCAAGGACAATCAACATATAATCAAGAAATTTTTTTCAAGGGTTCTGATAACAAGGTGAAGATCAAGGTATTGGAAGCACATCTAGGTTAAGGGTCTAAGTTTGGGTCATGGTACTTGTCATTTGAAAATATATAAGAAGAATTACTTGCGGGTTTTCCTCTCCAAGAGGGAGAGGTTTTTCCCAGGCTCTAGGATCCTAAATTTTGTGTCTTGTGCATTTCGATAATTGACTTGATGAAATATTAACTAAGAGAAGACATAACTAACACAAGTAAGTTCAAAAGTAATTATCAATAAGAGAATTTTTATTAATCTCTAGCCCTCCAAATGCTCAACAGGTGTTGGGGCTTTTGCCAAAGAATGGGGTTATTCAAATTCAAGTGATAGTATCTCTCAAACCAAGAAGCCTCTCGATTCGTGCCACATACCAAGACAAGGATCCAATGATGAGGATCTCCAAGGCAAACTCAATAATTTGCTACATCAAAAATCCTGAACGAGTTCGGGGTACATCCTTAGTTCAAAGAACCCAAACTCTAGGACTAGGGTTTTCAACCATCCAACAAAGGAGCTTCCAACTTGATGCAATTTAGACAAATCTAAGAGCATTCATTAATATGTTCACATCAATGACTGGTTTTTTAGTCAAATTCAAACCCTAGGGTTGACATGGACATGTTAATAACCATTACTCTTTTCTTTACATAAGGCCCATTGGGCAATCATCCGATTTAGCATTGTCATTAGAAATTTTAGAAGATAAAATGGGCCTCCAAAAATATTACAACAAAAATAAAATTTATAACAACCAATAGGATTCAAGATGATGTCAACCATGGGGGATGATTTACCATTTTTTAAATAAAGGGTAAAAATATTAAAAAATAATAAAATAATAAAACTACTTTTTCAACTCGTATTTTCAACTTATCTCCCAAAATTTTTAATCAAATTTCGAGTGGGAGTACTTGTTGGATGCAAAATTTAATTCCTCATCCAAGGAGTACCCATGTTGCATACTTTCGATGAACTCTACTACACAAAAAATGAGAAATACATAAAAAACGTGATTGTAATCATGTTTTTTTTATGTATTTCTCATTTTTCATGTAGTAGGACCCATTGAAAGTATGCAACATGGGTAATCCTTGGATGGGGAATTAAATTTCGCATCCAACGAGTACTCCCGCTCGAAATTGGAGTAAAAAATTTGGGAGATAAGTTGAAAATATGAGTTGAAAAAGTAGTTTTTTCATTTTTCCCTCTAAAATTTGATGATGTCATCAAATCGTATTTGATTTTTCCCACTATTATTTTATAATTTCCTTAGGAGGCCCATTTTAGACCTCAAAATTCCTCTAATGTACACATGTTGTTGGACCATCCATCAAGTTAGAGCATGAACTCTAAGGCCCTGGAGCATCCTAGTTGCAGTTGGTAAACAAGTTGTTGGAGCATCCTATAGGTTGGAGCCTCCTTCAATTGTAGCTGAAAATTTGATGTAATTATTCTTTTTGAAGAATAAGACAAATATTAAGAAGTGTTCGGTGGTTTTTGACGCGGAGGGGGTTTTCCACCTAATTTGTCTACTGTCTTGATTATTGTAAATTGTTGAATGGTGTTGTTTAATGTTTATATTGATTAAGATAAATAATGCTCTAAAAGATTAAAATTGTTAATCAATAAGAAATATTGATTCACCCCACTCTTAGTATTCCAACATGACCAAGACTATGATGTAATTTTCAAAACTAAATATTGTCAAATCAAGCCTGCATGCAGTGGAGAGATAGTATTTGAAGCTATTAGAATAGATAGCAATGTCTATATCCCAAAAGAAAAGATAGAGAGGTGATGCTTGTCAAAGATTGATGAGAGTTGGTTGTGGTATAGGAGACTTGGACATTTCAATTTTGATCAAATATTCATATTGGGCAAGAACAATGTTGTTAAAGATCTGCGAAAGCTTTCAAAGTCATAAAATATTATTTACAAGTCTTGTCACTTGGTAAAGCAAGTTCGAATTCCATTCAAGTCCATGGAGAGTTCATCAACCAGACCATTACAACTAGTACATATGGAGTTATATGGTCATTCAAGAAAAAAAGCACCAACAGGTAAGTTGTATTTTATCCTTATTATTGATGATTTCAGCAGGATAATGTGGGTTGCATTCGTTAGGGAAAAATCAAAAGCTTTTGAGAAGCTTAAAGACTTTAAAGCCATGGTTGAGAATGAGACTAACTATAAAATCAATTGCATAAGGTTTAATAATGGAGGTGAGTTTACTTCTAACGAATTTCATGATTTTTGCAAGCAATATGGTATCTAAAGGCAATTTACTATAGCAGAAACTCCACAGCAAAATGGTGTACTAGAGAGAGCCAATAGATTTGTTCATCAATTAGCCAAAGCCAAGATGGGGGAAAGAAATGTTTAACAGAGAATTTAGTATGAATCCATTCACACTACAATTGTGATTCTAGTGATAAGACTCCATATGAGCTTTGGTGTGGCAGAACGGTTACAGTCGAGCATTTCAAAGTTTTTGGAAGCAATTTCTACATCAAAAGGAACAACGGAAAACTTGGAAAGTTTGATGCAAGGGCTGATGAAGGCATTTTTATTGGATATTGTAATAACAACAAGGGCTATAGATGCTACAATAAGAATACAAAGAAGATAGTTGACTGCATTGATGTCAAAGTAGATGAGCACATCGAATATGAAGTTTATCGGCCAAAAAATATATGCTCCAATGATCCAGTTGACAGTGATGAGAAGGTTGATTAGCCACTTTCAGATGAAGACAATGAAGAACCCCTCAGTCCTTAGTTCAAAGATCCTTCAAGGTATGTGCAAAAACATCACCCAGCTGACCAAATTGTTGGTGATTTACATACAAGTGTACAAACCCCCCACTCAAGAAGAAAGTTTCTAAACCCCCCTATTCAAGCACATGTGTCTTTCCTATCTATGATGGAACCAAAGAATTTTTCTCAAGCTGGCCAAGATGATAATTGGTTACAAGCTATCCATGAAGAGCTTGATCAGATCAAGAAAAATCAAACATGGGAGCTTGTTCGTAGACCAACAAATAAGAATGTTATTAGTGGCCTCTTATATTTGACAGCCTCAAGACCAAACATTATGCAAGAAGTTGGTAGTGTTGGAAGATTTCAAGCAGCCCCTAGACTAAGTCATCTCCTAACATCCAAGAGGATTTTCAGATATCTAAGAGCCACGATGGACTATGGACTTGTGTATCCTCAAAGTAAATATTTTTCACTAACTATTTTTACTAATTGTTACACAGTATTTTGTCACCATCCCTGCAATCCCCATCCCGAACATTGGAGGACCATTTCAGTGACTTTTGTGTATTGTCATACCTTTCTATAAGTGTCATTGCATCCCTTTACATGTGAAGAACATTTTCTCTTTTACTCATTCCTCAAGTAGACTCTCAAAAACATGTGATTTTGCGTCGGCATTGGTAGGCAGTTATGGCCTCGCACACATGGAAAAATTAACACTGGACCCCATGCCCATTTGCACTCTATCTCAGATGGGCACCTGCGCTGAGTTGTTTTTGGAATTTTTTTTAAAATAGAAATGAAGTTTCCATGCCTAACAACTTCATGAGCGAAGTCATCATGGTTTTTTCGACTGAATAACGTCGAGTTCCTCCCTTTGGCTTCTTGTTTCCTACAATTGTGCAACTCCCCAAATGGATAGACCTCTCCTCCACCTTATGAGGGATCCCAAACCACCTCCTTCTCTCCTATAAATACTTCCTTCTCACATTGTTTCAGCTAGTTGAACATTACTTACTATAGATGGTGTGTAGAAGAAGGCAGAGGATAATCCATTGTCGAGAGAGATTTTAGGCCCATTTCCTCATCAAGTCTGATCTTGAATGAATGCTTGAGATGCGCCCGGCTGAACCTGATGAAGGAGATCCGTAACGTCAAGGAACTAAGGTTGTAAACTTCTTCTCTCTATCATTAATACATGACTAGATTTTTGGTTCCAATTTTGTGTTTGATTATATGAAAAATGTTTGATTCTCCTTGACCAATTGAATAGATGTAAATGAAAGTATTTTCTCGTATGTTGTAATCATTCACTTTATCTTTGTGTAGGCGTACAAACATCGCCGCTGATACGAAGTGCGAATAGCAAAGGCAAAGATCAAGGACCGCTGCTGCATCCCACGACAATGCGTTGGACCAAGGTAGGCTATCTTTCCTAGTTCCTATTTCATTTACTAGCTAGGATTCCAAGAGTCCAGCATGTCTCCTTGTTGCTAGACCCACCCTAGGGCTAGAGGGATCACATCTATCTGCAGAGGGGATTTTCCTGCTCAACAAGTTGGCAACCATATTGGGGATCAATGTGTTTATCGTCTCTCATTGTTTGTCTTGCATTTTTCTTGTCTGTCTGACTTTGGTCATATTGCTATTCTTCTACTTTGTTTAGCCTCGCTGACTATTTCCAGCCATCCTACTAAGTCTCAGAGTGTTGAGTCTGGATTTTTCTCAGTGGCGTTTTTTCCTTTCCTTAGTTTTTTATCTTGGCGCTATTGTTTCTTGAAAAGTTGCACCAATTGGCGCTTGTTGCCCGTTTTATAGGTGCTCCTTTCCCTGTTCAATGCGGATTATAGCTGAAAAGTCGCGCTGAATCCTGTAGGTTTGGATTTGGGCCTTTTTCCTGAGTTTTTCCATTATGTATTACCTTTGGATTGGTTTTTCCTTTCTAAATTATTCCATTTGAATTGCTTTGACTTCCCTGTCTCATTCCTCTCAGCTGTATGCCCCTTATCTGATCAGTGTTGTTCGTCATCCTTGGGTTTATAGGTATTTTTTGTTGCTTTTCCGGCTATCTCCTCACTGAGCCTTCTAAGTTGAGTCTGAGTCGATCTAGTCTTTCATCTTTTCAGCTTTTTGACTGATTGATTGGTTTTACTTTCGATTCCCTATGTTGTTGGATTGTTAAATTTTCATCTTGGTGTTTGTTTGACCTTCCATATGTCACCCTGAGCATAGATCACGTTGCTCACTGAGTCGATTTGAAATTCCTTTTTTCGCGTGAAGGAATGCATGTCTGTTTTGAGTGTGTTTTACACTTGAGTTGGATTGGTCTCTTTATTTTTGTTCGTCTAGTCCTAGTTGCTCGAAACTAGTATTCATTTCATCTTTAGTGTACCAGTGCATTTTGCTTCTCTTTCGTCTAGAAGAACAAATTTTTATTCTTTCTCTTTGATTTGGAAATGAAAAGTAGTCTTTTGCATTAGTAGCTTTCTCATTAAAAAAGTGAACGACAAAATAAAATCATTTCGTTTTCTGTTTTGGTTGTGTTAATAGCATTAGGAAAATTTCGTCTTTCATTCGATTGATTACTACTCTGTTGTGAAATTTGTATCCCTCTCTTAGCTAGCTATTCATCGAATTGGATTGATTTTCTTTTGCATATAGATATGCATTAGAGATTCGAGAGTACATTCGATAAGGCCTTGAAACTGCAACATTAATTCAATATCAACTTTAAAATGAACTCAATCAACCTAAGGAAGCATTAAAACATTAACGCTCATATTTAGAGGTCTAGGTTAGAGACGTGTTCTGACGTCATTAAACCTAGTAGCTATTGTTCGCCATCTGGCATTAGACAACGCTTGTTGGAGCGGGGCTCCCTAAGCTGCGAATTCTCTATATTTTTGTATTAATTAGTCTAATGTAGGGGCTTTGGGGTGGGTCAATGCCCCGAAGGAATTGTAATGGATCAAAGGGTAGACCTAGAGTTTTCAAACCATGGTTTGTGGACCACAAGATAGCATAGGCTAATTTGATATAAATAGATGATTAGTTTGAGTCTAAAGGTAGGCGTGAATGAGAATTGATGCTACGTGCGAATTGTTAGTTATGTTTTGGGTTGGTTTTGGGTAAGGACTCCTATTGGTTGTGTGTGTGGAGATCCTCGGTCCTGTTGTGTGCGGACCCTGCTGGTTGTGTGCGTGGGCGGTATTTTGGGTTGTAATTGGGTTTTTGGATGCAAATATATGTGGATATAGTTGAAGTATCTCTGTGTTAACTGGATCTATTCTGTTATTATTGATGTGAATCTGTTATATATGTTTAAGCTACATATGCATCTGTGTTATTTATTTGAGCTGTGAAAGTATCTGTGATATTGCTATAAGTTGCGAAAGTATCTGTGTTGCTGACATAATTTTATCTGTGATCTGTTATTGGCTATGATTATAGTGCTCTGTGATGGTATTTGGTAATATGCACATGGATGAGAAGGTTATATGCTAAAAGAGAATCATAGCACAAAGCTAACAACTAAGAAGTGGAAAATTAATTATATTTTTATGAAAGTATATGAAATTTTATTTGTAACCTTCGCACATGAGCTGCAGGAGTGGCTAGCCTGACTCATAGATTTCCAAATGTGTTGGAAGGACGAGTGAATCTCTCAATGGACTCCAGATTTGATCCAGCATTTGGAGAAAACTAACAATAACATCACCCGAATGGTAGATCACTAGGTGGACAGTGCACTGGGAGGGTTTGTTACAAAATTCGCAGTCGATCAGTTAGTATCCTACTCTGAAGCAGAATAGAGGTTCTTCAAAGTTTTATGGGGTAATTTCTTGAAAACATTGCCACTACTCATTAAAATATTATTGTGTGAAAAGGGCATTCTATGCAGCCACACCAATTGAATGAACTTTGATTAGAACTAAAGTACAACTCGAAGTCGTAAGTACTATAGATTCAATCAAGAAGGAGATAGATCCATCTACAGTCTGTTAAGAGAATCGGCTACGTACGTAGGAAATAGCCCTCCTACGACACCACCTTCGAATCCGCATAAGGGCAAGAACTCCCCCACACCTCCGCCACCCCCAAAATAAGATATGGCCATGCACATGAAACTACCCACCTTCAAAGGTGTAGGAGATGAAGATATGGAACTTTTTTGGTTTGTAGCAGAATCAGTATGGACTACGTAGAATGTAGCTACTGATGTAAAACGAGCACAGCTATTGCTCACTTTTGAAGGAAGGGCCTTGGACTAGTATATGGGGTACGTAGGTCAGCATGTGAACCCATCCATCCAAGACATTAAGAATGCCTTAAAACAACAGTTCAAGAAACCTAAGTCCTACTCTCAAATAGTGAATGACCTAAAATATTTCAAACAAGGGCCCTCTTAGTCTGTATGGGAGGTTGATCAGTGACTAAAGAAGGTGATCAGAGAGGGAGAATTTCTATATGATGATAGACATCACAAGGAATGGTTCATCGCTATGTTGCTGCCACACTTGTGCAGACCTATGGGTCAGCAGGCGATTGAAACGCAAGAGAAAGCCTTGTATATTTCTATGAAACTGGAAGCTGCATCGAGAGACAATGCTCAATTTGGGGTACAGAAAATGCAGGGACAACTGGAGGCAATGCACCTGGAAATCCAGAATCTATGAAAAGACTAAGGGAAAGAAGTTAGCCCAGATGTATGGTGCATACGATGCAGGGTATCTGGCCATACCAAGGATCAGTGCCCACTGCTAGAAAACTACATGCAGGTTGGGGGACCCAGTCCATTGCGCCCTAGGGAGGCTGCGGGAACAAGTGGACCGACATTATGGTGTGATGATTGTCACGTAGCTGGACAACATGATACCAACCACTACCCCCATCTTGGTGCGTATGTTCCAGAATTGAAGCAACAATGGTGTAGGTTATGTCGATCAGTAGGACATGATGAATAGAACTGTCGGACTTATGATTTAATGATAGACCGAGGAAACCTATACAGGGTACAGGCTGACCCTTCTTCACCGAGATCTCCCTCAGGCATAGGCGGCTCCCTAGCTAGGGGCAGGGGAGGGGGTAGAGGTGGAATCGCAGGTCAAGGAAGAGGACAATTGATTTGTTATAACTGTGGAGAAGTAGGGCACTTCGCAAGGGACTATCTGAATCCTGTGCGACAATCTTGCAGGTATTGCAGACAACTAGACCATGTGATTGAATATTGTCCAATTATTATAAAAAAATGCAGGAAAAATAGCAGACACCTACGTAGAACGTGCAGAGGGTTAAGGCTGAACCACGTGACGAAGGGTCGAGCATTAATGTCATAACAGGAAGCGACATGGCTACTGGAGGAGTTGAGGAGAAAGTTGCAGCTGAATCACTTATCTGGAAAGCAGCGGTCAAGAAGGAAAGATTGAACCTACAGAAGGAGAAGGAAACCTTCGTTGTAGCTTGCAATGACTTTACAAAGGATGGGGCATCTACTTCCAAGACTCCAACACACCTAAAAGAGGATGACGAAGTTAAACCATTTCTGCAAGCATGTATGAACCTGTTGCGCAACCAGAAGCTAGTGGAAAATCTTCAGACACTGATAGATAGCTGCAAAGAAAGAACTAACCCCCCCACAGAAGTTCAATATGTTCACAAATTATACAAGCATAAGAAGCGCATGGGTCGATAAATGTGGCTTACTGCGTAGATCAGCGACTATGAGATGGATTAGGTTATCTTCGACCTAGGATCGGATGCAAATTTCCTACCTAAGTAGACATGCCAGCGGATGGGGGAACCTAAGCTAGAATGGTCTACCATACAGTTGCACATGGCTAACCGACAGAAGATCATACCATTGGGGAGGTTGTTGAAGATTATGGTAGATATCGCAGGAGTCAAGGTACCAACCAACTTCGAAGTAATCCAGATTGTGGAAGATGTGGACCCTTATCCTATGCTTCTAGGGCTGTATTGGACTATAGATATGGGAGGCATTATCAATCTAAATTAAAGAAGCATGGTATTTGAGAATGAAGGTACGAGGGTGATAGTCCCACTAGACCCTGCGGAAGGTGAGCGATATACAGAACCAGTGCGCGAAGAGGAGGATGTGGATCAATACTATAAATTAACCGCTCATGATGAAGATTGGATCAATTCTACATCTGATGGTGTGCTTTGCTGGGAAAAGGATAGCAAATGTTTCTCTAACTCCGATGGGGAGATAGAAAATTGGCAGAATCGGTTACATGATGTCTCTGTGCTGCGCTGTCTTAGGATCACAAAGAGCTTCTGGTGTATTTCCTCAGAGGTAAGAGACTTGCCCTACTTTGATGGTTTTGGTAGTATTAAGGAGTTTCTGCAAACCTTTGAAGCTGAGGCCCCAAGGAAACGAAGGCTATCAGCCCTTAATCTTGCCAAGTGTGAAACTCCTGCTAGGTGGTGGGACACACATAAGGGGGCATTCCAGGATTGGGAGGAATGTCATGACATGATGATCTTACGATTTGAACCCCCAACTCACCTACACATAAAGACTTTCTTGGGACCACGGGGACCCACGTGATCACTTGTCTACGTGGATGGAAGAATGGGTCGACAAAACTATATAGGAATGGGTCCATCTGTTCATTCATGCCTTGGGGCCAATCCCAACCGCAGGGTATCTAGACGCAGCATTACACTAGTGCACTCACCACTGGGAAACCCTGAAGCATGAGTTTGTAGGGGCATTCAAGTTGATAGGAGGAACATAGGCACTCGATGAAGCTCTATAGGACATTGATGCCTTAATATTCGATGAATCAAGCCTGTGTGCAACACATGGGGTGCCAACGTGGGTAACTCAGATGTAGGATATAGTCAACTGCCGCAATTTATCAATTGACGAGTGCGATGAAGACCCATGCAATGTCTCTATCCCGGAGTCGGAGGGGGAGCACGCAGTTGCTGGACCCCCACTACAAACTGTTGATGTCACTAAGCCTATGAAGCTATGAGAAGTCAACATTGGAATGGAGGCACCGCCTAAGTTAGCTAAAATTGGGGACTATTGGGATGATGATACTGTGGGAAAAGTTGCATAATTCCTCGCGGAATACCAGGACTTATTCCTGAAAAAATTCTTGGAACTCAAAGGGATCACGGGGGACCTAGGAATCATGCGCATCACTTTAAAACCAGATGTGCGCCCTGTGAAGCAGTGAACTTATCGATTGAACCCCAAGTACAAATAGAAAGTCAAGGAAGAGATTGACCAAATGCTTGCCGCAGGTATCATCAAACCAGTTGAATAGTTAGATTGGGTCAGTCCTATGGTGGTTCAAGAGAAAAAAAATAAGGGAGAGATACGGATCTGTGTTGACCTGTGCAAATTGAATGATGCTTGTGTACATGATCCCTTTTCTACGCCATACTGAGATGAAATTCTTGACAGCGTAGGGAGGCAGGAGGCATACTCGTTCACTGATGGGTTCTCGAGCTATCATCAGATCAAGATCGCACCTGAAGATCACATCAAAACCACGTTCGCCACTAAATGGGGTTCATTTTAGTACACCATTATGCCGTTTGGGCTTAATAATACCCCTGCCATATTTTCGCGGGTAGTGGCTGGCTATGGTATACGCCTTGCAGAAGTACTAGAATTATCTGTTGGGCAGGAACTTCAAGATGTTCATGGATCACTCAGCTCCAAAATACCTAGTGAATAAGCCTGTGTTGGGGGGGGGGAATCTGCCAATGGCTACTGCTATTTCAAGAATATGACTTTGAGATCATTGTAAAGCAGGGAAAGTTAAACGCTGGGCTAGATCACCTATCCCAGATCAAAAATGGCGAAGAACCAACCAACTTGGAGGAAGGGATGCCTGGTGCACAGATGTTTTCTATTCAGGTTGTAGATGCGCACTTCGCCGACATCATTCACTTCTTGACTACGGGGGTAGCACCTGCAGAGTATTTGGTACAACAAAAGAAGGAGTTGGTAACCTGCGTAGCATATTTTACCATCATCGCAGGCCATCTGTATAAGCTGGGAGCTGACGAAGTACTGCTGAGATACAATTTAGAGCACGAAAGGCATGCCATCCTAGCAGAAGCCTGCGGGGGCATAACAGAAGGTCACTACGCAGGAAGGGCAACGACGCTAAAGATCCTGAGAGTCGGGCTATGGTGGCCCACTCTGCATCGTGACTCTCATGACTATTGTAAAGCTTGTGACACTTGCCAAAGGACAGGAACACCATCGCGCAGAGATTAAATGCCTTTACAGCCGAAGATGGCCCTGCAAGCGTTCGATAAATGGGCTATAGACTTTGTTGGACCCATCAACCGACCAAGAAAGAAGACAGGAGTGCCTACATCATTACTGCGACTGATTATGTGACTCGATGGGCTGAAGCACAAGCTGTGAAGGATTGCACTACAGATACCGCTGCACACTTTCTTTTTGAACATATTCTGACTAGGTTTGGTTGCCCGAAGATCCTGATGAGCGATAGAGGTACACATTTCGTTAATGAAACCATAGAGGCTTTGACTAAAGAGTTTCAGATCCACCATGTTAAAAGCACCGCGTATTATCCACAGATGAATGGAGTTGTAGAAGCCTTCAATAAAATCTTGGAGAAGGCATTGACTAAGGTTTGCAACACAAATCGTAATGACTGGGACGTGCACGTCCCATCAATACTTTGGGCCTATCGCACCACATGCAAGAAGTTGACAGGAAAAACACCATTTTGGATTTTTTATGGAAAGGAAGCCATCATGCCAATGGAGTATACTGTTCCTAGCCTGCGTATCGTAGCCTTTACGAATATGGCAGAGCCGAATATTATGGAGGAGTGTTTAGCGCAGCTTGTGGCTTTGGAGGAAGATCAATTCATTGTTAATTTCCATCAGCAAGTTCAGAAGGCCCGAGAAAAGCATGGCATGACAAACATATCCGGCAAAAGACATTTACGAAGGGAGAATTGGTAATCCTCTATGATAGCCAGTTTGCGAAGCACCCAGGGAAGTTCCGTCAGCACTAGCTAGGCCCCTATATGGTAAAAGAAATCATTGATGGCGAAGCTGTCCGGTTAGCTACCCTACGAGGATATATGGTACCAGGATATGTCAATGGTAGTCGGCTCAAACCATACCGAATAAAATGACTACATGGTCGGAGTAGCTGTATGGGACGGACTACGCATAGGGGTTGGTCGCAAGTTTGGAAGCTTAAGGAAGTGCGTTGGGAATGCAGGGGTGCGCTGGGAGCGTAGGAGATACACTGGGAGTGCAGGAGATACGCTGGGAGTGCAGGGGTGCACTTGGAGCATAGGAGGTGTGCTGGGAGCGTAGGGGTTCGCTGGGTGCATAGAAGGTGTGAAAAATAACTGTTGAAAACAGGCAGGCGCTTGAGGAACCGTGCCTCCCACTTGGGGGAGTGGGTTACAGAAAATTAATATAGTGATTTACGAAGACTGAGTACTTTTCCCACAATAATGAAGGGCAAATAAGGAAATATGAGATGGCTTCCCCTCAGGATGGCCATAAATTAGGGATTGTTCAGACCGCAGGGTTTATGAATTGGTCTAGCTTATCAACCCTCGAATGTTCTGGTATCTCTCATCTTCTGGTTGTCCGCATGACTTCTGAAGCCATGCCATCTGATGGTAGCTCTGCCAAATTTGTATTCCAAGCTAGGATGCCTGGTACTAACCCCAGTGGCCCCCTGCCTAAGACGACCTCTGAGGAAGGAGAATCTAATGAAGTTTGCGAATTAACCCCCGTAGTAGAAGAAGTCACTTCCACCTCAGCCATGCAGAAAGGAAAAGGGAAGGTTAAGCAAGCACGATGGGTGGGTGAAAAACCTCACAATTCCCCTCAAACTCAGCAGTCCCCCATGGAAATTCCTAAGAAGAAATCTTCGGTGGCCGCTCCGAACCCCGCCCCTCTGAATCCCATCGCCCTTTCAGCAGAAGGTCTACAGGCGACCTGACTGACATGGTTTCCCCCATATGTTTGACCACACAGATCAGCAACATGCATGCCCAGCGTAGACATTGTTCGTTCCTATCTTCAAACTTCATTGGTCCCTGAGGATCTGCCTCAGCTGGAGGATATGGTTTTCCACCTCCCCCACATCATGTTTGACGATCATGACTTGGGTAACATGGACGCTTTCCCTATGCTAGATCCATACCTATATTTATAATAGGTCATTGAAGATGGTGTACCCAAGGTGGAGCTGATGGCTTGGGCTAAGGGGCTAGTTGGGGCCGGAATCTTGAATTTACTGCGTCTTCCTCACTTCGGTCGCTACAATATTACTAGCCTGGTTGTGTGCCAATTGTTGGCACTGATTCATGCCATTTTTTTGTGGCTCCAAGACTACATACCAATAGATGTTGCTCTCATTCACCGCATTACTGGCCTTTCGATGCATGGGCCCAGTCCGCAGGATGGCACAGGCAAGAAATATGAGCATCAAATCACTAAAGCCGTCTGAGCTGCCTACGAGGTCAAGCGTAACAAACGGGGCTTCCAGATTGATACAATTATGAACCCTGGCACTCAAATCCTTGCCTGTAAGATGATGTGGAAATTTCAGGCTGCCTCCACCCCTGCTCATGTCATTCAGGTTGCGGGTCGGTGTGAGAAGGGTGTCTGTTTTAACTGGTCCTAGTATCTAGTAGAAGAATTCCTTGACAATGTGCTTGAGGCTCAGGAATGCGGCAAAGCATTCTACTACTCGTGGTTGATCTTGCTGATTATGTTAGTGGCCTAGTAACTTTCGGAAGACACGGTCTTCTCCCCGTAGAGCGTGGCATGTGTGAAGGGGCGCGATTTTCCAATTTCTAGGATTCCAAGTACCCCCAGCGTGTTGAAGAAAATAATACCTTCTAGCTACTCTACGAGGGCAGTATCTCCGCATCCATTCATTCCTGACCACGCCTATCCCTGGAAGTTTACGAAAAGTACATGCACATTGTTGCCTTCTAGGTTACAATGCATGATGTGCAAATCCGGGCTCCTAGGGCGCGTACTTGGCTTAATCTGCCATACATGACGACCGAGGCTGAAATTCAATGGGTTATCAATACTTGGCCGACAGAGTGGAAGGTAGCTACCCCACCTTCTGTTGTCAATGCAGCAAGTATGTCTGGTACCCCTATAGTACCCATGCCCTCCGTTCTGCTCAGCTCAGCAACGACACTGGAAATTCCGCCACGGACGACTACTAGCAGTACTACCGTGCCGCCAGAACCGGAATCCCATCCGGACCAAATCTTCAATGATGAAGAATTAGCAGATACGTCGGTCCCCATGAATCTAAAACACACTTGTGAATCATCCCAAGGTCCTCGCAAGAAGCACAAAGCCAATAAGGCTAGTACCAATGTGGACTGTACCTTAACAGAGGAAGACCTAGATAAAATTGTTGATGTTGTCACCACCGTGGCTGCAGATCAATGGATTACTTAGGAAGAATGGAACAAGGCTACATTGGACGGATTGCAGATAGAACTGCGAGCCCTTCGGCTTACAGCGAATTGCCTTCAAGTGAGCGTTGATCAAGTGAGGTAGACTCCAGCAAGCAATGAGCAAGTGAGGCATAATTCAGCAGGCAAGGGTCATGAAGGGACATTGGGCCAGCAGGGCCCCGTTACTACATTACCATCCACTGCGGATAGCCAACCCTGCCAGTTCCCAGGTGTTGCTCTTACAATGGAACCCATCGACCTCTGCTGCCAGGTCCAGGGAGGTCCAGTCACCCTTGATGTTAGTTAGCTACCCAAAGAGTAGCTGTGTGAGCTACTTCCGGCCCCCATTAATGAAGTACAGCACCAAGAACTCCATGCACAACAACACCTTAGCGTAGCCAAACAGGATGTTGCGACCCACATTGTTGAAACTGCCCAGATCCAGGCTACTCATGTTGCTCTCATCGCGCAGCAGGCTACCTTGGAACAACTGCTTGATCGACTGTGTGACGATATGCCTAGGGTCATTCTCGCTTCTGCTGAGCCCCCGACCAAGGTTGAGGGTCTGATAGCCGCTCTAAAGGCCTCCAAGGTTGAGGTATCCACTGTCAGGACCGAGTTTGAGCTTCAGATTGCGTCGCTACAGGCCAAGCTCCAGCCTGGGACCCCCCCAGAGGAACGTGCCCAGCGGGCTACATTAATTACAGAGGCCACTCCTACTATCTTGGCATAAGTCATTTAGGGTGTCGCCTTGCTGGAAAAAGCTATGGAAATTTGGTCCCAGGTACAGCACGACCCTCTCCTCCATGAGATCGATTAGGAATTAACCCAGAAGGAGCAAGATTTCGAACGACTGGAAGCAAAAATGTCTACCCTTGTTCCATCTCAGCGCTTTTCACGACTCCAAACTAGCCATATGCTTCGTAGTGACATTGTTGCGCTCCAACGAAAAAAGAAAATGCTCAGCGACCATTTGACACCCTGGTCAGAGGATGTCGTAAATCTCTCACGGGACATAGATGGGGTGGTCCAACAGTTGAAACAGGCTCTTGAAAGGATCACCACTGCCTCAAAAGAACCTCCATCGCAAAAACTGGTGGAAATTGCGCAAACAGCTATTGAGCAGAACCTTCAAGTGCTACCACCGCTCATTACCGCCCTGGAGCAGCTCAAAGAACGAATGAAGATTCCACCACAGTTGTGACTTGGGACGAGTCACAAGATTATGTTGGGGGCCTATTGGAGTAGGGCTCCCTAAGCTGTGAATTTTGTATATTTTTTTATTAATTAGTCTAACGCAGGGGTTTTGGGGTGGGTCAAAGCCCCGAACACATTGTAATGGGTCAAAGGGTAGACCTAGAGTCTGCAAACCACGGTTCTTGGACCACAAGATAATGTAGGCTAAGTCAATATAAATATATGATTATTTTGAGTCTAAAGGTAGGCATGTGTTATCACCAAAAAAAATTTAAAACCTCACTGTTGATCAGGTTACAAAATTTCATGATTCAAAATAGGGTTTTAGGTGTTAATTTAGGTTTGATCAAGGGATGGTATTAGATTTTTTATAGTTTAAAGCTCATCCTAAGGTTCAAATAAAGTCTTTTTTAAAGTTATTTCATGTCAAACATTCATCATTATACATTTGAATTCCATTTCCCAAATTTTTGTGTCAAAACTGCCCAATTAGCTGAAAAACCGCAGTTTTGTAGCGCCACCTGTTGAAAAAAGTCATTTTGCGCTACGAAAGCGCTAATAGTTTCGTAGCGCAAATAGCAGAAAATACACTGTAGGCGCTACGAAAGTGTGGTTTTGTAACTGTCTTGTCAATTGAGTTGGAAAATGTCAGAAACAGTTGTGAAAGGGTAGGATAGTGGCATGTTGAGTCATGTAATAATGAAGTCGAGGTACACACTCATGTTTGCAGTCATCATGGTCATTTTAGGTATGGGAGAGTCATCATTTTAGTTATGAGAGGACATTTGAAATTTGAAAATATTTCCTAATTAGTCATTCTCATTCCCTTTTGCCTCCATTCAAAATGTCTGTGCTCTAAAGTGTCAAGGAAAACCTTTAGTTGGTTCATACAAAGGTTTTACCATACCCATATCAAACAAGGCTAATACAAATTTATCAAGCGAGGCTGTTGTTACATATATTCAAGCAAGGTTGACAGGTTCTCTAAAAAATATGGCAGAAGACAGGAAAATAAACAGAGGAGGACAGTGCTTAAGTCATGAACCTAAAGATATGAGGTCAATAACTGAAGACCTAGCAGTGATAGAAGCATTCAGAAGAGTAGGTTGCTTACAGTTTTGTGAGAAGTTGCAGGGCTCTCACACACAGGTATCCAAATAATTTGCTATGAATTTCAATGGAACAACTACTAAGGTCGGGATGCTAAGTGTGTCTATTACACCAGAGATCATTTCTATTGTTATAGAGATACCAAGAGGTCAAGAAACCTGGTTTCAAAGTTTCGAATTTGATATGGAGCAGTGTAAAGAATTCATGAAGCCTGAGTACACAAACATGGATCTTAATAATGCTATCCCTAGAAGCTGCATCAAAGACAATTATTCAAAACTATTGCTCAACATTCAGAAGTATTTTACCTGTGAAGGCAGATATCACAAGGTTTATTCATATCATTTCAAATTGCTTCTACACTTCACTGGTAAGATTTCACTTGATTTACCCTTTTATCTGCATAGGAGTCTTGCAAAGATCGCTGATAAGGTGAAAGAAAATTCTGAAGGGAGTGAAACATCCTTATTTCATCATGGTTTAATGAAATTATTAATTTTAGATGAACTTCATAAAATAGGCAGAGATTGGTCCTCCTTCTTGTTTATAAATGGTTTTGAGTTGGAAACCCTAACTCCTGCAAGAAACCCTAAGGCTAAATAAGTTCCATCACCACCACCAGTAGAACCTAGTCAACCTATGGTTGCAAAACCAAAATAATATGCAAAACTAAAACCAAGGAAGCAAATTGAGAAAAGGGCAGAGAAAATACAAATGTTTGATACACCAAATCCATCACCTGCAAAACTGAGATCAAAGGTTTTCAAAGATACAAAACAAAAACAAGTTGTCAGCAAACAGGAAATCAAAAGAGTAACTAGAAGCCAAGCAGTGGCCTTGAAAGGAAAAACAGTTGCTACAAAAGACAACCCAGTATCAAAGGGAAATCTAGATGATATTCTTCATGCCATTTACATAGAATAAACACCTATTTTTCAGGCTGAGTTCATTGTGGAAGATGAGAATAAGTTGAAAAAGACCAAGTCTGCAAAGAGACTAGAGTTTGAGAGGGAAGATGCTAGTTTCATTTTTGAAGCAAGGAAACCTATGACGATGCATGCTAGGAAATTAATGGAAGGCAGTAAGGAAGTTCAAGAACCCACTGAGACAGCTAAAACTCCTAAAGAAATTGTTGATCTTTCATCACCCACAATAAAGGATACAATCAGAAAAACAAAAAGGGGAAAATATAAAGTGATAGAGAAAACAAAGTTTCAGCACCTTGAGGAAACGTTAAAGTTGAAAAATCATGAAATTGTTGTCATGAAAAAGAGAGCTAGAAAGCATAGTGTCGAGAAGGTATAGTTTAAAAGGATGAAAGTAGTGTGGGAAGGTCAAGTTGATTATGTTTCTGAGACTTTAGAAAAAACAGAGCAATTCTTCAAGTGGACAATTCTAGCAATTAAAGAAGCCAAGTTTGTCCGAATTATAAACACTCACGTGAGAGCTACTAATAAAAGACTTAAAGAACAGGTGAGTGATTTACAAGAACATCTGGAGATGATTCATGATGTGCTCCAAAGCAAACGAATCAAAATGATAGTCATAGAAGAGCCAATAGGCCAACCTATTGCAAATGAAGAAGAAATGCCTCAAACAAGCTAGAATGAAGTGGGTTTACAATTGGAGAACAGGTATATTTTGAATTTTTGGACAAAACAACAGTTTTCACTATGAAAAATTTTGAAAAAACTGCAGACTCAGCAGTTTTGTAGCGCATTCAGTGTAAAAAAGCAGAAAAGGGCTACGAAACTGCTATAGTTGCTTTTCTTTCTCATTTTGGTCAGTTTTTGAAAGGTTGAAGAGTGATTCAAGAGCTGTAATTTCTATGGGAGTTGTATTAAAGGGTAATTAAACAATGTTGGAGGAAAGAGTAAAAAATTTGAAGAATAAAGGTTTAAATAGCAGCGCTACAAAAGGCACTACAAAATTGCTACGTTTTCGTAGCGCCATATATTATAGCCTTTTGAACAAGTTTTGTTGCAGTTTTAGACAGCTGGAAGCTAGGGATGTGTGATGAGATATGTTAAGATAATCTCCAACAGCCAAGGACCATGAGATGAAGTTTAATTGATGGTTAGAATGTTCAAAAAAGGAAAAGAATCTTATGCCTAAAAAACAGGGTTTGGTTTCCTGCTTTTGTGGAGGTCAGAAATGTGGTCATGAAGAACTGAAGCCCATCATCCAAATTTGACCATGTGATGATACACTTGGCAATGATGTGAATTCAAATAGATAAGGTTGTTATAGATAATTTGATTCCTATTTGTAATAGGACTGTTAAGTAGGATAGGTGTCTTTTTGTAATAAATTCCATGTCTTATGGTTATGCAAGGTGTCAAGGGGAAAAAATTCAATGTATCTAGCCTAGGAGGAAAATCATCTCATGTTGTAAAAGTTCTATTAAAGGAAAAACTGGTGCTTATTGTAAATTGACTATTTGCAGCTAATATAGAGAGCTTCTACTTAACCAACTTGATATTCATAAGGGGTTTTTAGTGTTTTCCTTTCCTATTAGTATTTCTATATATATTATTTGCAGTGGTGTTCATCTATATTACTCAGAACTCATCTTTTAGATGCTCTGACTTCCTTTATAAGTGAAATGATTGTGTTTATTACATGTTCATGTGTATGAATTATGACTAAAAACTCTGATATGCCTCAACTTCCATGTCAATTAGATTCACTTTTTTATTGAACTATTTTGACTCCATTAGCCCAATGTACACATGTTGATGTGATTTTCAACCTACATCTATCATTATCAATTCATTTCCTAAATAGAGTTAGCCATCTATATCTTTATCCAGATTATTAACCCTTGAGAGAGCCCTCTCAGGTTGAGGAGGCTAAACCTCAATCAAAATATTGGTTTGAAACAGTTGCATAAGATTGATTTGATTAGCGGCCTATCAGATCTAATTTTGTGATAACAACGTGAATGAGAATTGATGCTACGTGCGAACTGTTAGATCTGTTTTGGGTTGGTTTTGGGTAAGGATCCCTGCTGGCTGTGTGCGCAGAGATCCTAAGTCTTGTTGTGTGCGGACCCTACTAACTGTGTGCGCAGGTGGTATTTTGGGTTGTAACTGGGTTTTTGGATGCGAATATATGCGGATATAGTTGAAGTATCTTTGTGTTATCTATATCTATTTTGTTAATTTTGATGTGAATCTATTATATCTGTTTAAGCTACATATGCATTTGTGTTATTGATTCGAGCTATGAAAGTATCTGTGATATTTCTATAAGTTGTGAAAGTATCTATGTTTCTGACATAAGTCTATCTGTCATCTATTATTGGCTGCGATTATAGTGCTCTGTGATGGTATTTAGTAATATGAACGTGGATGCGAATGTATTGATTAGATCTGATGGTTGTATTATGGCTATATGTTGAATATACTGTTAAAAGCCTACGAATAGCCTAACTTTGTGTAGATATGATAATTGCAACACCGATATGCTTTCATTACCTACTCTCTCCCAGGGTGCAGAAACTTGGTTCCAGCACCCTCCCATACTACTTCGGGTGAGACCTTGGCCTGCGAAAGCAGGTCATTGCCGAAAGGGCCAGTAGTATAGGGGTTTTTTGGCAAACCTTAACCTTTGAACCTGGGTCAAGACCCCTCAAGCCAATAGCACTAGCATGGACTTGTTCTCCCCGTACCATAGAGTATATAAAGGGAGACCCTCATAGGTTGCAATCCTTTATCCATAGGAAGCCGAGTCTGCTACCCTGTAACCATGATACACCAAACATAGCATTCAGGGAGACTGTCTACACATATGTTAAGTCCTTGGTCATTTTTCTTTCATTTGATCACCAAGGTCTATATTGCAGTTCACGGAAGCTTGGTACACCCTCTTGTTTAGATTCCCTGAACAGTCATTTTTTTCTTTTCGTGACTTCCTAAAAATTGAAAAGATTATTGAGCACTTGTCCTTTCGAGCTCGTTTCAACCTGAAAGTGACTAGAGTCATATTTTTCCCTTTTGTTGACTCTTAAAATATGAAAAGGAAGATTTTTGTTTCAGTGTCATAAAATTAATTGCTTACGATCACACGCCCATGAAAGATATTTCCTTGGCTTTTTTCTTAAGTAATTCCTTAGTGTTTGGTCTTGAAGCCTCGAATTGGTCATCTCTTTTCTCTCTTGTTATTGAAACAAAGTCACAGTGGTGGAACCACCATTTTCGTTGTCCCCTTCATTACCTTGTAGTGAAGATCCTTCTCTCGAAGTTTCTTCAGAGACATTTCAGCCTACTAGGCCTTTAGGTTATTAGCATTCTATTATTCCGAGTACTCAACCTCTTGCCACTCGATCCCCTGTCGAGGAGCCATTTGATATCAATTGGAAACCTCCGGACATTTGGGCTCATTTTAGGGGAGAAGAAGATCCTCCTTTACCCTCGAAACCACTTGCTTTGGAACCGCTCGAATCGCCATTAACACGCGCTTTACTTTCCACTGCTCGTTGCCTTTTCGCCGACAGCATGTCTGCATCCGACATGAATGCCACGAGTACCATCAGTAATGAAGAGACTTATGTTTCTACGTAAGAATATCAATTTCCTCTAGAAATGTTTCCTTATGTCTCTGGTCAGCCTTCCTCACAGCCTTCATCTCTCCTGGTTCATTGAGTCAAATCATTTCTAGTGCTACATCTTTGTATCAGAATCTGATATGGTCGAGCACATCGGCTCCTTCTGAAGGGTCGTTTGTGTCGGGTGCATCTCCCTCGACTCCAATTACGTCGATGATCGTTACATCTATCCCAACCAAGCCCACTTTTTTTGTGGCTTCTGTTGGGGTTCCTATGATTTGGCAATTTGGCAATACCAAATGACAAGACAACATCAAACCACTTTAGAATCTTAGGATCTAGCCCTCCTAGATACAGAGAAGGATCTCTCTATGAAGGTAAAGGATAATATGTCTTTAAAGTTCAATTTAAGGTATTAGGCTAGTTATAAAGCATAGGGGTTTTTTGGTTTTGTTTGTTTGGTTGGGAAACCTTGAAAGAAGGGTTAAATGAAATGTAAAGGGATAAAAAATATTCGTTTAAAACTGTAATGTCAGGAAATGAAAAATAGAGGAGAGTAAGGGTTTTTAGCATGGGGGGTTAACGTTTTAAGCGCCCGATTGTGGGGCTTGGACATATGAGTAATAGAGCTAAGGAGACTTAAGCCCTTGGGGGATAAAAACCTCAAAATTCTTAAGGACTGTTTTAGGCCTAAAACAGGGATGTTTAAGGCCTAAATGGGTTTTCGGTAGGTGAGAAAAAGGATTTTTAAACCAAATCAGAGGGAGATATAAGGTCTAGAAGAGGGTTAAGATGATTTGGAGTTTAAATGAAGGTGTTTAGGGGAATTTTGTGAAGGGAATAAGGCTGAACATGGAGTCATTTGTGAGAGTGAAATGGAGAAGTAAATGATGAAAAATGGAGCCTTATAAGCAGTTTCTTTCTTAAACAGCAGGGTTCATTTAATGGAAATAGCAGTGAAGATTCTCTTAGGATAGAAGACATAACAAGGCTTCAAGAATGAAAGCTTTTCAAGGGAAATTTTCACTTGAAGGCTTGAACACAAATTTAGCCACCTGTTTGCTTATGCCAAAAAATTAGGGGTGGCTAACAGCTTCATCTGCACCGTCTATTAGTGTGATTATGTCATTACCGCCATCTTCTACTATTCATGGAACGATGCCTATTGCTTCCATGATACCTGTTGGGCCCGCCATGAGTGGATAAAAGCCTCATGTATCGAGAGTCCATCAACCTATTGGTAGTGCGCATGTCTCCTCGAATCTTATTCCTAGAGGTTTGACATACGATCAGTATATGATGGCTATTCAGCAACAGAATCACTGCCCCCATGGTTCTCAGCAGATGCAAGCTCCCATCAATCCTCTACATTATTACGATGAGCAGGGAAATCACATCTAGTTACATGGGCCTAACCCTTCGGGTCCATTGTATGTTCAAACTCCTCAAATGTCAATTTACCCCAACCAGTTTACATACCTACAGGGAAAACCCTATGGTCCTGCTGGTCAAACACATGTTCAATAGGGAGCATCTTATGCACCTCATGGGAAAGCCTATCCATCTCAGGGATAAAATTTTATGCAATAGAACCAGCCTTACATTCAGTAAGGCCCAACTTTTGTACAACAAGGTTAACCCTCTACTACTCATCTGGGCCAACCTGGTCTTTAGGGATAACTTGGCTCATCTCAACCATCGGGCCAACCTGTTCCTCAGGGAAAACCTGGTGGCTCTCATCATCCAGTCCAACCTGTACCCTAAGGACAGCCTGTCCAACCTCAACATCCAGGCCAACCTGCACCCCAGGGACAGCCTGTTCATCCACAACATCCAGGTCAACCTGCACCCCAGGGGAAACCCATGCAGCCTCAGGGCCCACCTTTTATTCCTCAAGGTCAATCTCAAATGGTACAAGATCTACCCCAAGGAAATACTTACATCCCGCAACAAAATCCATATGTTTCTCAGACAGGACCTTAGTGGTTTGCGCATAATCAAAATCTTGGTCCTCAACTGGTGTATGGGAAAAATTATTAGAATTATAACCCCTATGGAAAAAATCCTCTGGGACAGAACATTTGGGGTCAAAATTTCTCCCAACCTCGTTGGAATCCTAACGCTGGTCTCTATCAAAGGCCTGCCATTCCTTTCAATCTGCAATTTCCCTTCCTTGCTACGTTGGAACTGCCCGATGTGTCAAAATTGACGAATGATCCTATCCTTCATAATCCATATTGGCCCCCAGTTCCTACTAAAATTCTTGGAGATTGCCCGAAATTTGAAGGCAAGTCTAGAGAAGACCCCTAACCGTATGTTATGACATACCATCTTTGGTGTTCCTCTAACTCTTGGGTTGACGATTCCATTCAACTACGTCTTTTCCAAAGGACTCTCACCGGTGTCGCTGCAAAGTGGTACATTGAACTCTCCAGCGGCATTTTTCAAGATTTCAAATCTCTTGCCATGGCATTTCTCACACACTTTCAGTTACCAGTTTGCTATGAAACTGGGACGCAACTTTTGACATCCTTGAAACAGGATCAGGCTACTCATATCTCTGATCATGTTCATGAATGGAGGTAGTGTCGTTGTCTGATCAAGTTTGAGATTCCTGATCAACCTCTGACTGATTGGTTCACTAATTCTTTTTTTGGTCCCATTGCCAAGGAAATCGCTATGGGGGCATGCATTACTGAGGAACAAGCCATCGCTCGTGCCCAGTACCTTGATCTTGTGTACTCTTTATCCAGCAAATTATATGAACTCTTGTATGATGCTCCGTGACATGGAACTACCAAAGCATCAGTGACACCATCTGTCAACGATAGCATTGGTTCTATGTCTCAGACTTCTCGTAAGTCTTCTCCCAATCCTGCGAAACCAAAATCTACTTCTTCCACTTATACTGCTTCTCAGCCACCTTCGAATCCTGGTAAGACTGCTGAGGTGAATGTCGTCCATTCCACTTCGACGGATAAAACTTCTAAAGGTAAGAAAAAGGGTAAAGGCAAAGCCAAAGCCGATACCCTGAAACAGGATTCTCCAAAACCTAATGCTGATGATGGTTCAAAACGAAAATTGAAGTATCCTTGTCTGATTTGTGATGACTAGCATTACACCAAGGACTGTCTGCGACGGGCCGAGGTGAGTCGACTTCTCAAAGGCACTCAAAGGACTCTGGCAGTTCTTAAAGAACCATTACCATCACATAGAAATCATATGGTGGATCAGCCACAGTCCTCCGCCTCTTCTGGCTCCCAAGTATTCATGATGAACAGTTATGCATCCGTATCTATTGCTACCCAATCGAAGGATTATACCGAAACGCGTCAAGTAGCAGGGAAAGAGATCGTTGAAAGTCCTCCTCCCCCACCTGCTTTTGGTCCCCTTCACATTGAACGGCCCAGTCTTGAGCCCTTTGTATGGTTGCCTTATAAAGGCATACTCTGTAAGTCTTCCTAGAACCCAAATGCACGTGCCGCTCAGCATTACAGTATTGTTGATGACTTGGCTCAAGCACCATATGCTATGTCTACATGAAAGTACTTCATATATTTCCATCACAACGGAAGGCTTTCTATCCGCCATCAAAGGGGTTGACCTTGCCAATTCTAGCCTTATCACTTTCGATTTGGAAAATTTTGTTCCACGTCTCCCTCACCAACTTACATTGATTATCCAAGTTGGGATTAATGGAAAGAGCATCCATCGAGCGGTCATGGATGAGGGTGCATATACTTGCATCATTTCTTATGCATGCTGCAAAGCCATTGGTTCTCCAGCCCTTAATAAATCTCCGAACGCTTTACAAGCTTTTGACGGATGGGAATCCCACCCTCTCGGTGTTCTCGCCAGTTTACATATTACGTTAGAAGGGAAAACGGTTAATGTTAAGGTTGAAATCATTGACACCAACCTCAATTATAATCTTCTCCTCAGTCGCAGTTGGACTCACGCCATGCTATGCATTCTGTTACTCTCTTTCGTGTTCTTCTATTTCTGCACGAATGAAAGATCATCATTATTGATCAATTGTCCTTTTTCACTTCCATGTCTTCCAAGAGAAACGTTCCATATGTAGATCGTATTCCTACGCCTTATGAGATCATAGGACCAGATATTTTCAAAGATCCTTCCCTCATGGGTCTATTTTCTCTTCCTTCGCCCAACAATGCTCAGGTCAACATGATCTCCACGTCTTCCGATTCATGGATCATCCCTTTGCCTGAGCAGGTTGATTCGTTTGGTGATGTGATGCCATTAAGCCCAATAGAAATTGATTATTGTGAACTTATTTCGGCTTCGGCTCCTCCTCCCTCTGATCATACTCCTTTGAGTGTGTCTCTTGACACATATTCTCAATCCCCTTGGCTCGATGCTTTGGATTCTCCTGATCCCTTAAACGAGATATTTCCCACTGATGAGGCCATCGTGGAAAACATGTCTCTAAAGGATCCTCCTTGGGACGATAGTCATCATCGTTCCTCCTTTATGCCTAGACTTGGGGCCATGTCCACTTGTCTCAAGAAATTCACTTCCCAAGCTCCTTCCCATCTGCTTCAGACGCCCATCTTGACACACAGAGTTTTTGTGAAAGGTAATATAGGAAACATTACGCAAATGATGCCTATTGACATCTCCATTAAACCGGGGGTTGTCGAGAACATCCATATTGGGGTGACTTGTTCTCCTGATGATATCAAGGTCTATACTCGCCTCTTCCGAGAGTTCTGAGACATTTTTTCTTGGTCTTACGAAGAATGCCCGGCATCGATCCAAGTATAGTTGTGCACGAGATTCCTACTAATCCAAGCACAAAGCCTATTCGCCAATGTCTTCATCTCGTGCACCCTAGAAAGGCAGTTGAAATTAAGGGAGAAGTTGAAAAACTTCTTAAAGTTGGATTCATTTATCCGATCCCCTTGACATATTGGGTTTCTAACATCGTCCCTATGGATAAGAAGCAGGTAACTATTCCAGTCTGTGAGGATTACCGTGACATCAATCGCTCTTGTCCTAAGGATAATTATCCTACTCCTTTTATTGACCAGATCATTGATGATTTTGCTGGGGTTGAGATATTTTCCCTTATGGATGGGTTTTCTAGTTACAACTAGATCAATATTCTTCCAGCTGATCAACACAAGACCACCTTTATCTGTCTGTGGGGTACCTTCGCATACAAGAAGCTCCCTTTTTGCCTTAAGAATTTCGAGGCCACGTTTCAAAGGGCAATGTCGTACGCTTTCCATGATATCAAGCGCATTGTTCAACCTTACCTGGATGACCTTCTGTCTCATTCTGCTAAGCGTAAGGACCACCCAAATCATCTCCGTCAGATATTTCTTCGTTGTAGATGCTATAAAATTCGGCTCAATCCGCATAAGTGTGTCTTTTGGGTTGATCCCGATATACTCCTCGGGTTTATCGTCTCTAAGGACAGAATTCGTCACAATCCCCTCAAGGTCGAAGCTATTGTCAATCTTCCCTCCTCTTCCTCTTTACATCAGTTGCAGAGTTTGCAAGGGAGAGCTAATTTCATGTGCCATTTTATATCGAACTATACTGAGGTAGCCAAAGGATTCACGCGATTGCTGAAGTAAGGCGTCCCATTCCTCTGGGATGAGATCGCCCAAAAATATTTCGATGCACTGAAGACGTTTCTTATTAATGCTCCTCTTTATCATCCACCCAATTATCATCGCGACTACTTCCTCTATTTGGCTACCACATTTAGCACTATTTCCATGGTTCTGGTACAATACAATGATGATGGTGACGAGAAATTAATTTATTACTTGAGCCGCAATCTTCTCGATACAGAAATGTGTTATGTTTTAATATCCCAAATTGGGAATTACACAACAAGCCTGCTAAATTAACGCACTCCTGGGAATTATATGCACAGAAATGAGTTTGTAGCCCCTGGATCCCTTAGATCATCTCATCTAAGATCTAAATCCAAAGGGAGAGCAAAAACAAATCAAACTAGGTGGGTTAAACAGATCTCCCACAACCTAATCTAGCTGAAAGACCCTCAAAGAGAGAGGTTGCAGCTATATGCATACACTACTTCAAGAATTGCGCAGTTTGTCAATTATTTATGGGAGGCCAACATGGAGGCTCATATTTCAGTAGTACATCAGCAAAATAAATCTTCAATGCATCTTATAAAGTGTAGAATGGAAATATGAAGATTATACAAGACAAAGCCTCAAAAAGGGCTGCTACAACAACATGAAATTGCAAAATAGGATAGACAGCATTATTTTCATTGCTAAAGCATGCAGTAGATTACAACTCAGATCTAGAATAGATCTATACATAAAAATATGGATCTATTACAGATATGTGTACAAGAAATTCTCTTCTTTACATTCCCCTTAGGGATCTTAGCAAAACATGCAAAACAGAGAGTAGATCTGAGATCTAAATCACAGATTTGCAGAAGTATTCAGAAAATTCTGAATCATATCATGTGTAGTAGATCATATCTGAAAGGAACATGAATTGGTTGGCCAATTCATGGATCACCACAGTGATGGATGGATCCAATCACTAGCGATCTCTCCTCTAAAAATGATGCCAAGATGCCCTGAAGTTATGCTCACCAAAATAACGCAGTCATGGAAGAGAGACTGCGTTGTAGGCTCTGAGTAGTCTTTGGCCTGATACTAATGTGTGTATCTGAAGCTCAAACCACTAATGTATTCTTCCAGGAGGTTAAAAGACACTCTCACTGAGAAGAGACACCAGTATATGCTAGATTTGTACAGATCTAGAATTCCACTTGCTACAGCTCACCCCTAAGCAGGACTGCGTTGTAGATGCAAGGTGAGGCTTAGCCAAATGCTAGATAGTTGACTAGGCAAACAAGGTTCTTCCAAGAGCTTCTCTATGGAAGAGATGGGATCCATAAACAAGAAACCCCAAAGAGGAATGTCTAAGCAGACAATACCTTCAAAAAATAATACAATCAACAACCCTTTCTTCTTGTCCTCCTCCTTCTTTTATAAGATGAAAACCTTCTCAAACCCTAAACCACCTTAATGAGTTAACCCCTTTCACATGTGGAGCCTCCATCAGAAACTTCGTTGTTTATCCATGAGGTTCATTGCACCTAGACTGCGCTGTTTGGTTTGGTCAAGATTGACCCAATCTTATGGTCCAAACCTGTTCACACTTGCAAGAGATTATTTACATGGCCCAGATATATCTTTGTTTACATGGCCATTGATTTATTCATTCTTTTTAGGAGTTTTACATGTCCTCCTTTATTCATTTATTCATGAAACAGAAAACAAAACAAAAATGCATATTCCTCTTAGTTGAAGCTAAGTAGGAATATTACATTCCTCCCCTCCAAAATGTTGCTTGTCCTCAAGCAACTGATAGGGAGAGTGCTGCAACTCTTCTCCTCCATTAGTGACATCATCAAGGATCAAGCTCTCATCATAAGCTAGATGCTCACCAATCCACATATCCATGAAATTTTCCTCCAAAGTTAATATAAGATGTGCAAAACCCATCCCATATGGAGTCAAGAAATCATAAGAATCAAACATGGTTGAGCCAATAATCTCTCTAAAACATGTATCATAAGGCACATACAGAGTCTCCATACCATTAGGTACACATATACTCCCCATCCTCCCTCCATACATCCCCATAAATAGTACAATTACATCATCAATGTATGGAAATAAGAGTACATATACACAAACTGAAAGCTGAGCATAAGGAGGTGGGTCATGACCCCACATAAGGTACCAGCGCAAGGCATCTCCTTCCTACATCAGTTCAATGCTTGGTAAGTGGTTCCCCCACCACTTACTTGTTGCACAAGTTATCTCATAATAGCTGAAAATGAGAGATATGTTTGGTGCCTTTGGGAAGCACCCATCATGGAAAATAATCTCCCTTTGCACATCAAGGAAGTGGCCAGATTCAGAATTTTTATTGGCCCCACACATGCCATGAGATTCACATGATACAACACTCCCTTTAGGAGCCCTGGCCTGCATACACATGGTAAGAGAATATGTCAAATCAGAAAAATAAACATGCTCTATAAGATCAGATTCTTTACCATTCAAGTCCCTCATACACATGGAGTTGTGCATGGACATTTCTCCTCTTTCAAGAGAAGGAAGAGATGGCTGAAATGACTCTTGCATAGAGTCCCTTGGTTGCCCCAACTCCACATATCTCATGCACTATTGAAAGTGTTGATGTAGTTCCTCCTTCATGCCCTCCCAATCAAGGCTTCTCATGATTAGGGTGTAGATCTTTGTTGACTGCATATGGCTGGAAAGGAACTCTTTGTGTGCCCTTTATAGTATCTCCTGCTTGAGCTTGGATGCTCTAGACAAGAAGACTCTACCATGATGATAGATGACCCCTTCATGGACCGAATAGCCCTACTCTTGCTTCATGCCATCTAGTATCATCCCAAAGGTGAAGATATTTGGAGTACCCTACAAGGAGTTGAGGTTTCTAATATATATCCACACTCTCCAACAATAACAAATAACAGTAATATCTCCATAGAAATATCTCATTATGTCATTGATCTTATTCTTGACATCTCTCATGCCAAATGTGTGTGATGGATATTGATCCTCCCATTCTTCTCCTCCAACACTGCTAGCCCAGATATGGGAGTGGGTGATAGTGATAAGGGAAGAAGGCTTCCCCCTTCTTGAGTTGTCCCAAGCCTCCCATTGCTATAGCCTTTTCCTTCTCTCGTCTAACGTCAGAAGATTTTGTAAATTAGAACAAAGACTCCTTTTGTGTGGTCTCCCCCACAAGATCCGAATCTTAATACCTGAGCATGCTTTTCCACTAGATTAATTGTCCCATGCAGAAATCTCATGAACATCAGAGATGGGACTATGAGGTCCTTACTTCCACTGCGCAAATCCATCTCAGTCTTCAGTGTGGAAATGTTTTTTGAGGGGTAAGTATGCATGCCTTGAATCATTTGAGGATCACCACTCTTCTTTTCCACCCATTCCATTTGCAAGGCCTTCCAATCAGTGGTGACTTTCCCCAATGTAATCAACCACTGAACACCCAAAATGATATTGGTGTCTGGTATGTCAACTACAAAGAAGTGATCCACCAAAGTGTAGGATCCCATAGTGACTGAAGTGATGGGACATAATGCATGCATTGCATTGTTCTATCTTCTGGGACCTAAATATAGAATCCCTCAAAAGTATCAATGGGTATTTCTCTCCTCTGCACAAGATGAGCATCAATAAAGTTATGGGTTGCCCCACTATCAATCAAAACAGAAACCCTCTAATTCATGATTGAACCATCAACTTAGGGCAAAGTACTTGGGTACTCCCCTAAATGATGCAAGAGTTCCTCCCATTGAAGAAAATACTCCACTGCCATCTCCAGATGGTGTTGGGTCTCCCTCCTCATTATGAGCATTATGACCCCCTCTTGGTTCATCATCTTCATCTTCTCCAACATCTGAGAAGACTTCTATGTAGTGTGCTTTTTCGGCAACACACCTATGTCCAAGAACCCATGGTTCTTGACAAGTGAAGCAAAGCTTCTTCATTCTTAGATCCCTCCGGGCTTCAATGTCAAGAGGTTTCCTGAAAGTGCTCTCCTTAGAAGGAGCAACTTTCTCTCCCTTCCCCTTGGAAGAGAAGGAGGACTTAAACTAAAAGTTTTCCTTTGCTTTTGGCAAGGCATCTTGTAGATCTCTTGTCCTCTCAATGGCATCATGCAAGGTAGAAGGTTTGTCAGATTTCACCAACCCATGAAGAGGTTCATCCAGGCCATCGATGAACATATAGACCCTCCTCTCTGCAGAAAAGTCAGGAACCATAACAAATAATCTTAAAAACTTAGAAATATAAGATTCAACGTTACCTGACTGCTTCAGCTTTGTGAGGCTCATGAAGGGTGCCTCTGGATCTCTTCTATCAAATATTTCCACCACCTTCCTAGTGAACTCAGAATATGCAGTCACATTGGCATGGCCCAATGTTGACAAGCCATGGAACCACCAATCATGTGCTTCTCCATCAAGGTGCAACGCTGCAACTTTGATAGCCTCCATCTCAGAGACTTTGTTCAACTGGAAGTAGATGTCCAGATTTTCTACCCATGCTTTGGCAGAACTTTTAGATGACCCATCAAAATAAGGTAGGTAGAATTTTCCCATAGAGTGATGTTGATCATGATTCTGAGTGAATCCACCCTCTCCATGTTGATACCTTGGTCTCCTTCTGTCCTTTAAGTGAAAAAAATCTTGAAAACTATGATTCTCCTTGAATCTCTGATTTTGAGAATCATACTCCACAAAGTAGTCTTCAAGGGAAGGTTGCTCTTGTAACCCTTCATTTCCCATAGCCAAGAAGGTAGGCATAGTGGAGCGTTGGGAAACTTGTGGCTGGTTCACTAGTTGATCATTCCAGTGATGAGACATGCTAAAGCTTTCTCCAAGATGAATTCTTCTAGGAGATTCCTTGATTCTATCCATCGTCATCTCTTTTATCTCTCTAGCAAGATCTTGCATGCCCTTCAAAAGAGTTTTTGCAAACTCCTTTCCTTCTCCATCACTTCCATTTCCATCTTCAGGGGTTTTTCCCTTGTCTTTGTCTTCATTGGTGTAATAAAACTTCCTTTGCCTTCTTAGATACCTCTGCTCTCTTTCAGTGAGAGTCTCTCCTTCTTCTGAATACATATTAGCTTCAAGAATGTACAGGTTGTGCCAAGAAATATGCTCCGATACCACTGTAATATCCCAGACTGGGAATCACACAGCAAGCCTGCTAAAATAATGCACTCCTAGGAATTGTGTGCACTGAAATGATTTTACAGCCCCTGGATCCCTTAGATCAGCTCAACTAAGATCTAAATCGAAAAGGAGAGAAAAAAAAATCAAACTATGTGGGTTAAACAGATCTCCCACAACCTAGTCTAGCTAAAAAACCCTCAAGGAGAGAGGCTGCAGCTATATGCATACACTACTTCAATAATTGTGCAGTTTGTCAATTATTTATAGGAGGCCAACATGGAGGCTCATATTTCAGTATTACATCAGCAAAATAAATCTTCAATGCAGCTTATACAGTGTAGAATGGAAATATGAAGATTATAAAAGACAAAGCCTCAAAAAGGGCTGCTACAACAATATGAAATTGTAGAATAGGCTAGACAGTGTTATTTTCATTGCTGAAGCATGCTATAGATCACAACTTAGATCTAGAACAAATCTGTACATGAAAATATGGATCTATTACAGATTTGTGTAGCAAGAAATGCTCTTCTTTACATTCCCCTTAGGGATCTTAGCAAAACATGCAAAACAGAGAGTAGATCTGAGATCTAAATCACAAATCTGCAGAAGTATTCAAAAAATTCTAAATCATATCATGTGTAGCAGATCAGATCTGAAAGGAACATGAATTGGTTGGCCAATTCATGGATCATCACAGTGATGGATGGATCCAATCACTAGAGATCTCCCCTCTAGAAATGATGCCAAGATGCCCTGAAGTTTTTCTCACCAAAATAACGCAGTCGTGGAAGAGAGACTATGCTATAGGCTCTGAGTAGTCTTTGGCATGATGCCAATGTGTGGAAATAAAGCTAAAACCACTAATGTACTCTTCCAAGAGGTTAAAAGACACTCTCACTGAGAAGAGACACCAGTATATGCTAGATCTGTACAAATCTAGAATTCCACTTGCTACAACTCACATAGACAGCTCACCCCTAAGCAGGATTGCGTTGTAGATTCAAGGTGAGGCTTAGCCAAATGTTAGATAGTGGACTAGGAAAACAAGGTTCTTCCAAGAGCTGCTCTATGGAAGAGATGGGATCCCTAAACAAGAAACCCCAAAGGGGGATGTCTAAGCATACAATACCTTCAGAAAATAATACAATCAACAACCCTTTCCTCTTGTCCTCCTCCTTATTTTATCAGATGAAAACCTTCTCAAACCCTAAACCACCTTAATGAGTTAACCCCTTTCACATGTGGAGCCTCCATCAGAAACTGTGTTGTTTATCCATGAGGTTCATTGCACCTAGACTGTGCTGTTTGATTTCGTCAAGATTGACCCAGTCTTATGGTCCAAACTTGTTCACACCTGCAAGAGTTTATTTACATGGCCCAGACATATCTTTGTTTACATGGGAATTTATTTATTCATTCATTTCAGGATTTTTACATGTCCTCCTTTATTCATTTATTCATGAAACAGAAAACAAAACAAAAATGCATATTCCTCTTAGCTGAAGCTAGGTAGGAATATTACATCTGCACATGTAGAGAAATTGGCGTTGGCTATTGTTCAAGTTATCCAACCTTCTTTCCAATATATCTTAGTTCGCACAGTAACCGTGATTTTTGATTGCAACCCCATGTCCTATATATTGACTCGAAAATTGCTGGGGGGAAAATACTCAAAGTGGATCGTCATCCTCCAAGATTTTGGTTTCGAGTTCACTACCGCCAAATCGAATAAATCATTGGTTTTCACCGATTTGATTTTCTCTTTACCTTCTGACTTTTCTCCCTCTGGTTTTGAGGAACGCATTCCGAACGACACCCTTTTTCTCATTAGCACCCTCAATCCATGGTACGGTGATATCATCATCTATCTCCAGACCGCGTTGACGAAGGATGCTCGCTGATGCTTCCGCCATCATTTTCAACCATTATCACATAGTCGAAGATACTCTATACCGAAGCGGAGCCAAATTTGTTCTCCGCCGGTGTTTAACCCTCGAGGAAGCTAAAAAAGTATTGAATGAATGCCATTCTAGCACATGTGGTGGTCACATGTCTGGATATGCTACTACACAAAAGATTCTTCGTGCTGGATATTTCTGGCCTACCATTTTTAAATACTGCATTGTTGTCATCCGTATATGTCACGATTTCCAGATTTTCCAGTGCAAGATGTGCACGCCACCCGCTCACCTTCATCTCGTCATTATCGTTGGTCCCTTTGCAAAGTGGGGCATTGATTTTATGACGTGTAACCCTCACTCGGTTGAGGGGAATGCTTATATTATCATGGCCGTGGACTACTTCACTAAAGGGGGTGAAGCAATGCCTACACTCACAGCTGATGGTAAGACAGCTGCACAATTTCTATTCAATCATGTCATTACCAGGTTTGGTGTCCCTCAAGCCATTTTCATCGATCATGGCTTTCATTTTCGTCATTATATGATGGCTGAGTTGACTTATAAGTTGGGTCTACGTCATGACAGTTGAACGTCATACTACCCTCAAGCCAATGGCCAGGTTGAAGTCGTGAACAAGGTTCTAGTCACTATGCTTCAGTGTACGATTGGGATACACAATTCTAACTGGCATCTCATTTTTTTTTCAGCTCTTTGGGCTTACTGAACCTCAGTAAAGGATGCAACCGGATTCATCCCATTCCAGCTTGTTTATGGTGTTGAAGCTACCCTTTCGATTGAATGTGAAATCCCTTCTCTCAAGATAGTTGTTGAATTACTGCCTAATACCTCGCCGGAGGAAGAACGTCTTCTGTATTTGGAGAGGCTTGATGAAACTCACTGCTTTGCTACTCTAGTCATAGAGGCAAAGAAAAAGTGGGTTAAAGCCCATTTTGACCAGTCGGTTTCCCCTTGTAATTTTGTCAAGGGAGACTTAGTCCTCTTGTATGACCAAGCTCATGATAAGCTGGGGGTAGGAAAATTCGAACCCATGTGGCATGGGCCCTATATTGTTAAGTGTGTTTTGCATAATTGACTATGAAGGCTATTCTTTGGATCATCCCAGGAATGGGTTGTACCTCAAAAAATATTATGCATGAGTCCTTCGTGCATGTTTTTTTACATAAGTGTGTTTTTCATTTTTGTACGTTTTGGCTTGGTGTGCTTTGCAAGTAGTTTTTCCTACTTATTATGTCGTTGCTTACTGTGCAGATGTTAGTTACTCCTTATGTTGGTTTCGCGGATGGTGCCTCCCGCAATACCCGGGATATTTCTTCCGTAGCCTGGGTAATTTATAATCCTAATGGTGAGTTGATAGACCTTCAAGATATTTGTCTAGGATGAACAATGAACAATGTCGCTGAATATAGTGTTGTCTTTGAACTCTTGATTGAGGCCATTTCTCTTGACATTTGTGCATTAATTGTTAACCTAGACTCTCCACTTGTTGTTCTTCAACTTAATGGGCATTACTCTGTTAGAAATCCTCAAATTTTAAGGTTGTATTTGCGTGTTTTTTTATTGGAAAAGAATTTTGTTTACATCACATATCATCATATTCCTAGACGAATGACTGTGTTAACTGATGCAGTAGCCAATATTGTATTAGATAGACATTTTCATAATTTGTAAAACCATCATCATCACATAATAATATTTATACAGGAAAATAGGCATATATAAATATATATATATATCGAGTGTTTGCATCCACGTGCATCATAAGTTCAAAAAATATGTGTGTTTTGGTTACATCCTGAGACATCATGTCTCTCAAAAAATATGCAGAAATAAAAACCTAGGCGTCTAATCAGCATGATGCTCATGGTGACATGTCACTGCACAAAAAAGCCGCCTCAGTAAGTGGTGGACACGGTTAGACACCCTCGCAATGTGCCTCTAGTATGCACGAGGAACATCATCAAATCTCGTGTAATCTTGGATTCTGCTAGTGAGTCCCTCTAGGTTGCATACGATCTCCTCTTCCTCGCTTCCCTCACCGTGAGGGGCCGCCTCGAAATCACGTCGGACCCTCCGTGCTATTGGATACATCCCTGCAGGTCTTTCTGGACCAACATCTGCGATAGATGGATAAACATTAGGACACATATAATACAAAAAAATCATAATACTCATCAAAATCAAAAAATGAGTCTTACCCAATGCTTCATCCCAATCCTCTCTTTTGGGAGTGGAAGATCTACATCACCCATGAAGTTCGTGCCAGTATAATGTTGAGATACAACAAGATGATGTGCTTAGTGAAAAGAGTTGCATTCACTAAGTGGGCCCCGCAGGCTATTTTTGGCGCAAAGTCTATTTTTAGACTATGTCTATTTTTAGACATTGCGATCATATTCTATGAGTATCAGTATGTTATTTGTGGATGGTTGGTCAAGTTGGAAAAATAGATGGACTTCTATTTTTGGACATATTGGGCGGAGTCTATTTTTAGACTAGCAGTCTAAAAATAGAAATGTCAAATATTATTTGCTCTTAATAATATTTGGACTATAAACATTATCTTATTCTCTTGGAGCATTGACTTTCAGTGAATAGATTGTTAAAATCAACTAGCTAGAGGATTTACGCTACTTCTAGTGGTACTGGTGGTTCATGCATGGTTGACTTCAGTTAGAACTCAAGTGGTAGAGTTTGGTGGAGTTGGAGAAGCAGTTGGTGGAGTTTGTTTCTAGTTTAACTACACTGTTGGAGTTAAACTCAGTTAAACTGATTGTGTCTATTTCTAACTGATTGATAATTTCAGTGGAGTTGAGTGAATTAATTAGTTAAATTAATTCACTAAATAATAAGTCATTATTTAATTGAACAGAGACGACAGTTAACTGCAGTGCATAACAGATCAATGGAGACTCAGTGGAGAGATAGATGAAAGAGCAAGTGTAACTATCAGTTGTGACTATAGTGATGAATATTTCTCATCACACAATCATTGGAGATGCCAATGAGGATTGCGTGAGCAAGGCTGGGGTAATTCGAACTCATCCAGAGCCATTCTTCAGCAGAGATTGCACAATAGAGGCAGGGTGATCAGGAGGGCAAAAATCAGTGAAGATTTTTGTTGATTGTTCTTGATTTCTGTGTAGCGATTGTATTGTACTGAGGGCTTGATATGATCAGCCTTGTATGAGGATTGTTACATGATCTCTATGACATATATTATATACAGATAGTTGGGGGTTTTTAGCTTTAGGCTTTCCCGTTAAATCACTGTGTTAATGTGCGTGAATTTTTATTGTTTCATGTGATTATTGCGATCTTATTTTTTTCCGCATATGATGATCAATGGTGGAATAGATTATGTATCTTGCATGAAGTCGAATAGTGTGAGATCAGGTTAATATTGGATGTATAACACATATGTTATCTAATTTCTACATATAAGGCTAGTCCTCCATGACAATGACTTGTCGGCGGAGCCAGTCAAAGAATTATGGTATCCACGACATATGTTGACCACCTCTCGTTCTATGCATCAAAGCCGCCCAACGAACCATATGTGGCTTTCATGCTGGTGGTGTAGGGACTATCACCTCCTGGCGTTGAAATATTGGCAACCGTTACAGGATGAATGGTACCAAGATGGACCCATAACCAAATTGTTTAATCTTATCGTTATTGATTTTTGTTAGTTGGAGTTTCAGGTTTAATGTTATGGCATATGCCCGGTTGAAAATGGTTGGGGCCATACAATCCACTGCAAGTAGAAGATGTTTTTTGTGGCTTCATGAGGGGCTTGATATCCATCAGCTCGTGTGATGGTGTGCAGCACTACCTTTAGTGCGAAATCGGGAATGGTTTGAATATCTCTTTCCCACTCTTTGATACTTTCCCTGCCCCTTGACAAACCTTGTCTATGAGCATGCTCATGTTTTCCATCGTAGGCTGGGTACCTGTCAGGATCGGTGCTGCTCCCCTCCACGATAATCTAGTGATAAAATATATGTCAGAGACTTCAATCTCTAACTCTTGATCATGAATCATAAATCTATCCCGATCAGTGTCCCACACACTGATCAGATATTGTAGTAACTCTGGCTGAGCTCGAAGACACGGTGCCATGAAGAATTTCAAGAGCCCACGGTCTCTTAAGGCATCCATGCATCTTAAACTTCTCATGGCTTGGTCATCTTCCTCCCCATGTTCTCTTTCCTTCCATTCAATGGCCATTTTTTCTTTCAAACACCTACAAAATCATCATTGGGGCTTTCATCAGTCAAATTATCAACTTTTGAATTGATTAAAACGGGCTATTTATCAAAATTTTGGAGCAAATTTGGTTGCGGCGATTGGCGCGATTGTTTTAAAAACAGCAGTGCCAATTGGCACCTCCCCATTGAAAATTTAAGGCGGGTTGGCGCAACTCCATGCCCAGAACCCGCACCGACCATCATGCCCAACTTTGAACAAAATTCCCCCAAATAGCATGAAAAATTGAAATGTAGGCAATGAAATTTAATTTAAAATGCAGGCAAGGATAAGAGCTCTTATCTGAAGGAAACGGATTTGCGATTGGTCTCCTGGATTGTCTGATGCCAGTTCCACAAAATCATAGTTAGAAATGGAAAAATCCTCACAAGAGGTGAAAAGGTGAAAAGTAATTTATTTTTACTATTTCTATCATTTTATAACCTTTTCAAAACCCTAATTAGGTTTTTGAGCTTATTTTTCGATTATTTTAATATTTTATCTCAAAAAATGGGTTTTACGTGTGTTTCTTGTGCAGGAACAGGTCCTAAAACTGATGATGATGAAGTAACAAGTTGTATTTATTACTTTTTCAGACTCGGTAAAAACAAAACAAAAATTCACCCCCTGGAGTTATCTTTCAACTCTTTTCTGACTCTCGAAAATTGAAAAGATTTTTGAGACTCTTGTCATTTTGAACTCGTTAAAGGCTGCAAAATGGCATCTGCCCAGTATACGTTTACCCCTTTTTCAGGCTGGGACAGATTATTTATGAAAAATGAATACCTTAGCCTATCACGACTAAGATGTTCTCCCAGATATTGTTTTCTACCTTTTTGGATCTGCAAGACTACCTACGAAAAGGGGTCTGATGGAGGTTTATTTTCTGTTTCTTTTCAAACTCTCCAAACATGAAAAGATGCCAATTTTTTCCTTTATCAGACTCGTTAAAACCTAAATGACATCAAAAATCGTCACCATGACGTAACCGATTTCCTCCTTCCTAGGGCTCGTAAAATGTACTAGGATGGATTTGTTCGAAGGACAAACTTATATGACAAGCATATATTATCCCCTTCAATCTTGTTTCCAAAAATAATTGGGGTACTCGCCAGAAATGGTGGGGGGAAATGGAACCAGTTCTCTAAAGTGTAGGCAGTATGTCGCTCTTGAACAAGACAACTGTCTGCAATTCATGTCGGGTTGGGGACATCCCATTTCGTCATTTTTTCCTCCATGGGTTTGGGTTATCTGTTTTGACCTCTCATCTTCTCTTTGCCATGTCACCATGACCTTAGAAACCTTGATGTCAATACTGCCAAATTCCGGAGCCGTGTCATCAATATGTTCAAGAGAAGTTCCTTCTACAATTTTCAACCCCTGATTCTCTGTTTAGTCTCGATTTACAGTCATCTTATTCCCCTGTCTCGTGTCGATGATGTGGGAAACATTATGGCCCTCCTTTGACCAAGTCACTTCATGTCGACTGGTGAGTCTCAAAAGTGTTCTCCATATTCATACATATTTCCATTATGTCATAACCATTTAGCTCTTATTTCATAGCCATTTGACCTAAAACCCTACATCAAGTAACCATTTTCATAAATATATGGGTTAGGATCCTTGTTTTCCAAAGTTATTTATTTTATGTATTTAAGTGAATTTATGATTAGAAACTAGAAAATTAACATAGTTTCATATATCTATATATGTGTTATGAGTTTTGTGACATGTGTAGGTCAAAAGGAGACTTCTAGAAGACCCTTATGTGGCACTCTAAGGCCAAATTCGAATTTGGTTGGAGACGATTATGGGATCAAGAAGATATGTGTCTCACTTCCTTGTTGTATTGAAACTCTAAGAGGATATGTGTCTCATTTCTTAGTTGTGTTGAAACTCTAGAAAGACATGTGTCTTATCATTTCCTATTTTGATTGTAACTCTAGAGATGGAGGGAGAGATTCATGGACTCCCATTAATGAGATGACTCCTCATATTTTGTATAAATAGGAGAAGCTTACTCCTATCATAGGTAATGAGGAAGTAATGAGGAAGTAGATTTGTAACAAAGCTTAAGATGGAATGGGATGTAGATTTGTGAAGTTTTTCAATAAAGAAGTTCCTTGATGGTGTTTTGATTACAATTTTAAGGAGCTGAAGAAGGATTACACCAAATTGGTAGCAGAGGGGCCCCTGCTATCCAAGGAGGCTTTTACATGTTTTCTAGATAAGTTGCTTTCAATTCTGTTTTGTCATATTTCCTTACTTAGATTGCTTTCTGAAATCATAGCTTTTAGCATAATTTTTAGCTTTTAGATTACAGTAGGCAGCCCGGGCATTTGCACATAGTTTTATAATGACTAATGACATGGAATCCATCTTGTCCTTCTGCTAATTTACTTTTCTTAGTTTTTGTTTAATTCCAGCACTGTTTGTTTATTTCAGTTTTGTACATTTACTTTATTAGTTAGATTAGATATTAAATTACTCATGTCATTTTCAGTTACCTCCGAAAGCCATAGCTGGACTAATGGTGAGGGATTGAAGTATGAGTGTGTAGTTTGATATTAGTTTACTTTCTGCAAGTTAGATATATTAAATTGCTCATGTCATTTTCAGTTACCTCCGAAAGCCATAGCTAGACTAATGGTGAGGGATTGAAGTATGAGTGTGTAGTTTGATATTAGTTTACTTTCTGCAAGTTAGATATATTAAATTGCTCATGTCATTTTCAGTTACCTCCGAAAGCCATAGTTGGACTAATGGTGAGGGATTGAAGTATGAGTGTGTAGTTTGATATTAGTTTACTTTCTGCAAGTTAGATATATTAAATTTCTCATGTCATTTTCAGTTACCTCCGAAAGCCATAGCTGGACTAATGGTGAGGGATTGAAGTATGAGTGTGTAGTTTGATATTAGTTTACTTTTCTGCAAGTTAGATATATTAAATTACTCATGTCATTTTCAGTTACCTCCGAAAGCCATACCTGGATTAATGGTGAGGGATTGAAGTATGAGTGTGTAGTTTGATATTAGTTTCTTTTTCTGCAAATTAGATATCAGATTGCTCAAGTTGTTTATGATTACCTCCGAAAGCCATAGCGAGACTAATGGTGAGGGGTCAGAATATGAGTTGATGTAATTTGATTTTAGTTTTTACTTTACTTGCAATCTTTTCTTTGAGTACAGTTTCTTTTGTGTTTAGATAGCAACAAGGATAATGGTTTCCATGATCAATAGTTCATTGTTTGTTTAATTAGAATAGTGACACATTTTCATTTCCTTTTAATTTTGTCATTGTATGTTTCAAAATCCTTTTGAAGTTTGAATTTTGGTAAATCATTATAAATGACATCATTGCCTTGGATATTCATAACCATACTTGTCTTTTAGAATTTCCATCTCACATTAGGAAACCAACCAAGATCAATAAAAATCCAAAAACGACAAAAAGTAAGAGATAGGTTATCTTGCACATATAGTGCGCCACACTTCGTCAGCTTACGAATCCCTGGTTGATAATTTATGTTAGCAATTTAGGATACACTAAATTGACCAAACATTTTGGCGCCGTTGCCGGGGAAGTGTAACTAGGTAGCCTTATTTCTTACATCTAAAAAAATTAATAATTCTTGAGTATGCTCTCCTCTTGCACTTTGTGTGATCTGGAGGATCAGAAAAATGATTGTTATGTAAAATAATAATAATAATAATAATTCTTGAGTATGCTCTCCTCCTGCACTTTGTGTGATCTGGAGGATCAGAAAAAGAATTGTTATGTGAAAAAGAAAAAAAAAAGGAGACAAAATAAAACTTCATCATTTCAATTGATTCAACAATTTAAAAAAAAAAAATTGTTTTCATGAAAAACTTTGATTTCAATAAAATTGTTTTGTTTAATGAATATATATGTGTATTTTTAAATTTTTGAAAATATAACATACATAATTTTATTAAACAAATCAATTAAAAAAAAACGAAAAAATTAAAAATTAAAAATTAAAAAAATAAATTAAATTGTTTTGTTACTAAGATATATATGTATATTTTTTATTTTTGAAAATATATATATAATTTTAATAACAAATCATTTAAAAAAAAAAAAATTGAATAAATTGTTTTGTTTAGTAAAATACATATGTATATTTTTAATTTTTCAAAATACAACATATGTCATTTTATTAACAAAAACAAATTAAACAAAAAAAAAAAAAAAAAAAAAAAACAAATGCCAAATTTTCTCCACGTCGTAAACCTGTGCACAGGCTCGTAACTCCACCTAAACAAAGGGCTAAAGAAAGAATGCAAGAGTTAGTACCCCAAAAGAATTCTGAGAGCAAGCCTTACAGTCTTGTAGAAGCTGAAAGGGAACGCTACTCAAGACTCTATATATCTCTCCAGAGTTTTCCAAGCTTGTTGTGAACTGGTTAAAGGAAAAACTTGATATTTCATTAAAAAATACCTGTTAGCTTTGAGCATGATGCTGTAGTAGAGGATGAGAGCATTCCAAAGGAGTCTTTGTCAAATTCGTCTGAAAACCGGAACTATGGAACAACTGAATAGATTAATTCTCAGAAATCTGATTCCACAGTTAATGGGGTTAACACTGCTGTCACATACAGTATAAGTAACAATGTTCAAGAGAAATTTGATGGTTTATACAAAAAAAATTTGCATTGTTGACAATGTGGAGACGGCAAATATGGTTGTAGGAAAGCTTATGGGAAAGTACAAGGAACTTATTCATGCATGTGATACAAAGGAAAATGAGCTTTGGGAAGTCGAATGCTTGCAGTCATGAGATTTCAGGGGAGTTATATTCAAGTTGGCACCACAAAAATATCTCAAATCGTAATGCAAAATCATTAGTTGATCCTAGAACGAGAAAGTGGTCTGTCTCCTTGAAGTACCATTTATTGTCTGGCCATGCCAGAAATGCTTCAAATATCAGAGAAGTGTTTGCAGCTAGCAAGTATATGCAAGATGATTACCAGCAACCTAGCGCAGAAGATGTTCTTGCTGTTCTGCGTAGATTCCAAGAGCTGGATCTTCCTCAGTCTACTTACTTTCCAGGAGATAATGGCAAACCTATCAGTCCTGACAATGGTCAATACGAAACGCAATTTTGAACCACGTTCTGAGAAAAACGATTTTTTTGCCAGAGCATCTCCAGAAACGCAATGTTATTTGACACGTCAATTTGAAACGCATTTTCTGAACGATTGAGGATGAATTTTGAAAAACCGAGACATGGGTTTTTTCTCCAACATGGTCAATTAGATAACCCAGAAATCGTTTTACAAAATTTGTGGCGGTCTGGGAGAATTTCTCGGTTCTTTGAAGGCCATTTTTGCCTGCCGCGTGAGGAAAAACAGTTTTCTGTTTGCACAGTGGAGAGTTTGAACAACACTTTGCTTGATTTCAGCCATAATTCGGTTTCCTGATCTCCAGGAAGAAGAATCCAAGTTGAATACAAATTCTATAAACCTTGAGCAACGTGGATTCCAGAGGTTTATGATTCGCCTGAGACTGCTTGGAGATCATGTTCATTCCACTCGTATCGCATTTGTTGAATTTGTAATCGCTGAAAGTGCCATACTTGCATTGAACTGTAGTGGTGCAATTGTGAGATCTTTGCCTATAAGGATAAGTCCATCAAAGACACCAGTACACCCCCGCATCCTCCATCCTACCATGCATTAAAGAATTACTGAAAGCTACACTCCAATGCTTGTGAATCATATGCATTATTCTTTTAGAGTTTGAGAAAATGATATTTTTGTGGGAAGTAATGGTGTTCTGGAGTTCGCTTGTATACAATAGGAGAATGGCATTCTTGTTTTTAGTTTTTATTTTTAATTTTCTTATTTAATAAATTGTTTTGTTTAAATTATATATATATATATATATATATATATATATATATATTTTTAAATGTAACATATATAATATTAAAAAAAAAATTGTATTTTTCAATTTTGTTATTTAAAAAAAAAAAAAAAATTTGCATTTCTCTTTTGTTGTAAAAAAAAAAAAATCAATAATTTTGAATCAATGAAATGAATAAGTTATTTGCTCACTTTTTCTGAAGGTATTGATTAATTTTGGACTGATGATGAAGGATGAATGGCTAACTTTTTATTTAATATTTTTAGCTACAGAAACCGTCGACATTCCGCAGCTAAAGTCCAATTCCGCAGCTGTTCTCCAATTCCGCAGCTAAAGTCCAATTCCGCAGTTGTTCCCCAATTCCGCAGCTGAAAAACCTCATTGTTCAAATCAGCCTAACTTTCTCATACAAAATCAGATTTTGATGATTTAAGTATCGTTGGAAAGGTCTCAACAAGATCTATATAATGAGAAATCCATCATTAGAGTTTGAAATGGCAAATAATGAAATAAATTGCTGAAAAGAAGCAACATTCAACTTGAGGCACTAATTCCAAAACATGGATAAATTCTTTTGATTTTTCCTTTGAGAACTTGTTTCATTAATACAAATTCTTAGTTTTGTGTGTAAATATCATAACTAGAGAGATTGATCACCTCTCTCCTTTGATAATCTTACATTCCATTGCAGAAGAAGTATTAGTTTTTTTGCAGGTTCCAGGAGGAAGGACAAATGACTACAAGAGAATGGTGTTTCTCTAAGAGACTAATTTGTTTCATAAGAGGATGATCAGCAACAAAGAGGAGGAAATATGTTGATGCAAAATCAGATCCAAACACTTGAAAAACTTTCAGATACTATTGTCTCCATCACATCCATACCTCATAATAAACCATTCACCTCATTTCACTTCATGTTTTCCATTTACATTCACATCCACTTTCCATTTCTTTTTGTCCATTCATAACCACAAATAAAAGCAAGAGGCTCATTCACATGCTTATTGCCCATTGCCATTTCTACTCCTCATTGCCATCTTCCATTTTTATCTTCTATTTCTTGTCATTTTCATTCCGCAAATAAGCCCTGCTTCAATGCAAATTATTGAGTCCATAGTCCTTTGAGTCTAAGTTCTTTGTAAAAACACCTTGAGGCTTGCATGCCTTAATGGCAAGTTCTCATGCTGACAATGGGAATACATTAATGTCTCTTGTTCGTTAGATCTTCTAGGTGACTCGACATCAGCAAAATCATTCGTACCTAGCAAGATGTGTTTGGGAATCTTGACTCTCATTGTCATCAATGGTGAGAGTTCTCATGTTGACTAGTGGCATCCATTAATGGCCACTAAGTCAACAATTTCCTACTATGTTCGACATCAAAACATCTTTTCACATAGTAGGAATTGTGCCAATGAGTTTTGAAGACATGAAGACTATTATTTTCAGCATTTTGGAGCAGATTCAGCAAGTTTTAGTAGAAGCAATAAAAGTCATCTTATCTCTTTATCCATGACTCCTCTTGTTCAGCCACTTGAAGAAGAATATGATCAGAATTTTGCAGCCAACACACATACACAACTCATCCACATTTAAGGTAAGTGAAGGTATGTTGTTTTCTAATTTTTAGTCATGTAATTCATTAGAATGCCAAAATTATAACTTTGAAAAAATTCCTCACTCCCTTTTTCACATTGTCATATCTTTAGTTGGGGGGAAGGGACATCATTTCATATCCACATGTCATACACTATCACACATTTTCATTTCATTTCCATCCACATATACTTCCCAACCAACTATTGTTACAACATGATCCAAAAGATTATATGCCTTGCAAATGATCAATTCATTGATGAAGTAATTGATTCTAAATGTTTTCATGAACTTTGATGCAACAAAGAAAATAAAGCATTGTTACACAAGAACCAATGCTTCAAAAAAAAAATGGTTGTTACACAAGAACCAACCATTGAAAAAAAAAAAAATGTTGCAATCAAATGTATTATACTTTGCCAAAAAGGAAAAATCAAGAAGCAAAGTTTGGAGTGAATCTATATGAGTCAAAACTCATAAAAGATCAACTCATGGACAAATGAATCATTGCAATGGTTGCATGAGGACATGCAACAACTTCAGTTGGGGGGTATGTTGAGTCTCGAAAATGTTCTCCATATTCATACATATTTCCATTATGTCATAACCATTTAGCTCTTATTTCATAGCCATTTGACCTAAAACCCTACATCAAGTAACCATTTTCATAAATATATGGGTTAGGATCCTTGTTTTCCAAAATTATTTATTTTATGTATTTTAAGTGAATTTATGATTAGAAACTAGAAAATTAACATAGTTTCATATATCTATATATGTGTTATGAGTTTTGTGACATGTGTAGGTCAAAATGAGACTTCTAGAAGACCCTTATGTGGCACTCTAAGGCCAAATTCGAATTTCGTTGGAGAAGATTATGGGATCAAGAGGATATGTGTCTCACTTTCTTATTGTATTGAAACTCTAAGAGGATATGTGTCTCATTTCTTAGTTGTGTTGAAACTCTAGAAAGACATGTGTCTTATCATTTCTTATTTTGATTGTAACTCTAAAGATGGAGGGAGAGATTCATGGACTCCCATTAATGAGATGACTCCTCATATTTTGTATAAATAGAAGAAGATTTCTCCTATCATAGGTAATGAGAAAGTAATGAGGAAGTAGATTTGTAACAAAGCTTAAGATGGAATGGGATGTAGATTTGTGAAGTTTTTCAATAAAGAAGTTCCTTGATGGTGTTTTGATTACAATTTTAAGGAGCTGAAGAAGGATTACACCAAATTGGTAGCAGAGGGCCCCTGCTATCCAAGGAGGCTTTTACATGTTTTCTAGATAAGTTGCTTTCAATTCTGTTTTGTCATATTTCCTTACTTAGATTGCTTTCTGAAATCATAGCTTTTAGCGTAATTTTTCATGGCAGCCCGGGCATTTGCACATAGTTTTATAATGACTAATGACATGGAATCCATCTTGTCCTTCTGCTAATTTATTTTTCTTAGTTTTTGTTTAATTCCAGCACTGTTTGTTTATTTCAATCTTGCACATTTGCTTTAGTAATTAGATTAGATATTACACTGCTCATGTCATTTTTAGTTACCTCCGAAAGCCATAGCTGGACTAATGGTGAGGGATTGAAGTATGAGTGTGCAGTTTGATATTAGTTTACTTTTCTGCAAGTTAGATATATTAAGTTGCTCATGTCATTTTCAGTTACCTCCAAAAGCCATAGCTGGACTAATGGTGAGGGATTGAAGTATGAGTGTGTAGTTTAATATTAGTTTACTTTTCTGCAAGTTAGATATATTAAATTGCTCATGTCATTTTCAGTTACCTCCGAAAGCCATAGATGGACTAATGGTGAGGGATTGAAGTATGAGTATGTAGTTTGATATTAGTTTACTTTTCTGCAAGTTAGATATATTAAATTGCTCATGTCATTTTCAGTTACCTCCAAAAGCCATAGCTGGACTAATTGTGAGGGATTTAAGTATGAGTGTGTAGTTTGATATTAGTTTCTTTTTCTGCAAATTAGATATCAGATTGCTCAAGTTGTTTATGATTACCTTCGAAAGCCATAGCGAGACTAATGGTGAGGGGTCAGAATATGAGTTGATGTAATTTGATTTTAGTTTTTACTTTACTTGCAATATTTTCTTTGAGTACAGTTTCTTTTGTGTTTAGACAGCAACAAGGATAATGAGTTTCATGATCAGTAGTTCACTGTTTGCTTAATTAGAATAGTGATGCAATTTTCATTTCCTTTTAGGAATTAATTTTGTCATTGTGTGTTTTAAAATTCTTTTGAAGTTTGAAGTTTGGTAAATCATTATAAAGTACATCATTGCCTTGAATATTCATAACCATACTTGTCTTTTAGAATTTCCATCTCACATTAGGAAACCAACCAAGATCAATAAAAATCCAAAAACGACAAAAAGTAAGAGATAGGTTATCTTGCACATATAGTGCGCCACACTTCGTCAGCTTACGAATCCCGGATTGACAAATTAATGTTGCAATTTAGAACACACTAAATTGACCAAACATCGACTTCATCTCATTATCCGGGAAGTTGATCTCGAGACTCCCTTCTAGTACCTTAGAGCTTGCATGCCTCAATGGAAAGTTCTTCGTATTCGACGACATGTTTTCATAATTGACCTTCGATCGATTAATCCCATGGATGTTCAACTCTAGCTCACTGTTCATATTCAGCATCTTGTACAGGTTGTACCTTGATATCCATTGGTATTATTGGTGGTTTCTCTCGCGCCTGTTAACAGCTTTCATCATTGGCTGGTAATCAGGTGACTTTCTTGCATGTTCGACTTCAATCCATTAATTCGCATGCTTGAATTTGTACTTGTTTGGGTCAAGATGGAGCACAAGACTCTGGGTTTGGTCTGATAAAGTCCAGGCTGCGAGAAGATTTGATTTATCATGGCTATATGCATGACTCTTCTGATTGGATCGCTGCGACCATACCTGATTCTATTTGTTGATCCTTCTCACTGGATGGCTAAGTCCATACCTTGGATCTTGTTCTTGTATGTACTCTGTTATGGATGGATGTGCCCATACCACATGTTTATGTATTAGAGATATCAGTTGCACTTGTTCTTGCAGGTCTTCCGACAGCGGTGTTTTGGTTTGGGCATGTTCTCATAAATAATTTGACCCCTCCCTCTCTCTTGGACCTTATGCTTTAGGGGGCATCTTTTACACAGTATTTTTCACCGTCCCTGCAATCCGCATCCCAAGTATTGGAGGACCATTTCAGTGACTTTTTTGTATTGTCATACCTTGTTAGAAGTGTCATTGCATCCCTTGACATATGAAGAACAGTTTTATTTGTTACTCATTCCTCAAGCAGACTCTCAAAAACATGTGATTTTGGGTCGGCTCTGGTAGGAAGTTATGGCCTCACACCCATGGAAAAATTAACACTGGACCCCGCACCCATTGGCGCTTTGTCTCAGATGGGCACCCGCGCCGAGTTGTTTTTGGATTTTTTTTAAAAATAGAAATAAAGTTTCCATGCCTAAAAACTTCGTGAGCAGAGTCATCATGGTTTTTTTGACTGAATAATGTCGAGTTCCTCCCTTTGGATTCTTGTTTCCTACAATTGTGCAACTCCCCAAAGGGATAGACCTCTCCTCCACCTTATGAGGGATCCCAAACCACCTCCTCCTCTCCTATAAATACTCCCTTCTCACATTGTTTCAACTAACTGAACAATCCTTACTATAGTTGGTGTGTAGAAGAAGGCAGAGGATAATCCATTGTCGAGAGAGAGTTTAGGCCCATTTCCTCATCAACACTGATCCCGAACGAATGCTTGAGATGTGCCCAGCTGAACCTGCTGTAGGAGATCCGCAACGTCAAGGCGCTAAGGTTGTAAACTTCTTCACTCTATCATTAATACATGACTGGATTTTTGGTTCCAATTTTGTGTTTGATCATATGCAAAATGTTTGATTCTCCTTGACTAATCGAATATTTTTAAACGAAATTATTTTCACGTATGTTGTTATCGTTCACTTGATCTTTGCGCAAGTGTACAAACATCGTTGCTGATAAGGAGCACGAGGATCAAAGGCAAAGATCAAAGGACCGTTGCTGCATCCCATGACAAAGTGTTGGACCGAGGTATGCTATCTTTCTCAATTCTTGTTTCATTTATAAGCTAGGAGTCCAAGAGTCCAGCATGTCTCCTTGTTGCTAGACCCACCCTAGGGCTAGAGAGATCGCCTCTATCCATAGAGGGGATTTGCCTACTCAACACTAATACTAATTGGGAAAGTAATGTAGATAATCGAAAGATCACTAGTGGTAGTGCTTTATTTCTTGGTGAATGTCTAGTTCATGGTTGAGCAAGAAGCGAGCTTCAATTTCTCTCTCTATTGCTAAAGCAAAATATATAGCGGCAGCTTCTTGTTGCAGTGAGCTATTATGGATGAAGTAGAATCTACAAGATATACAAGTATTATATTATTATCCTATTCCTATCATCTGTGATAATACAAGTCCATCAGTGTGTCCAAGAATATTGTTCTTCACTCAAAGAAAAATAATATTCCAATCAAGTACCATTTCTTAAGAGAACAAGTTTCAAATCAGATTGTCAAGTTGGAATATCTACCTACCAAAGAGAAATTTGTTGATATATTCACCAAACCTCTCCCAAGAGATCAGTTTGAGTATTTAAGTCGGAGATTGTGAGTAGTTCCTCTTGACTCTCTCCACTAGATCTTCCTTAAGAGGAAGAAAAGCAACCAGTAAGCATTCAGCATATCAAGATGAAAGTTGTCAAATTCACAAGATCAACTAGACCAAGGGAGATTGTTGATATGGGGATCATGTTGGTATCTTTTCCATTAATGTCAAACGAGGAGAAATATTGGCGATCAAGTAAAAAGGGGGAGAAGAACATCAAACAAAAGAAGGAGAAGAACCTCAAACAAAGAAGGGATGGGAGAGAAACACAACAAAAATAAAAAGGATGCTAGAGAAGCAGTACACAAAGAAGAAGAGCATCATAGAAGGAGAAACATCCAAAGGAGAACAAGAAGAGAAGAGAATTGCACTTTGTTTTTGTTTTTTATGGTGTTTTTTTTGTTTGAATGGTGTTTCCATCAATGCTAAGGGGGGGAATGTTAGAAATGTGTTGTCATTGATGGCAAAGGTGAAGAATATGATCGCAAAAACAAATATGGTTACAAGAACAATGAATATTACTTGGCACCTACTCAAACAGATAGAGATCAAAAAGATCTTTCCAATGGTATATTAAAGTTTGAAAATGGCCTCCTGGATCATAAGTAATTGTCAGTCAAAGTTCAGTACCCCCAAAAGTCAATAGCTACTCTAAATTCATGAAGGGGAAATGCAGTGACAAATTTTGGCGTTTTTTCCAAATGTGGCAGAGTATTTAAGTGGAGTCGCTAATAGGAGTATTAGGTGAAAGTGGCAGACAACATTGACAGCGAAGTAAACAGTGATTGGTTGGTGGTCGAGCCCATGTTCACACAATCCCGGCAGACTTACCTCAAGCGATTCGAAGTTGCACACAAAGGAAGAACATCCAGGATGACGTAAGCCCAGGAGGTCATAGTAGGGGGACACATGTGTTGATTGGCGAAGTTCAAAGAAGTAGGTCGCCACAATACAACTCATTCTGAGAGGCCTTTCCTAGAATTTCCAAAGGCAAGTGCAGTTAAGAACACTCGGGATGACTAAGTGTCAGGCAAGCATGGAAAAGGTAGAAAAGGTAGAAATTGGCCTAGATGTTTTGCAACGGGCCATACGTGACACACAATCTCGGGACCTGGAAGGCCCTGCCCCAAAAGAAACAAGAAGAGACGCAATGGAGATCATCCAGGATGACTCATCTCCAAGAAGTGTGGCAATCGATGTAACAAAGAAATAAGGCATGAGACCCTTAATTATTTAATGAAGAAATTAATAAAAAATGAAGGCTTGGACCCCCTCTGCCTCCATACTCAAGACAACGTGGATAAAATATGGCACAATGTGATTGGCTCATATAGACAGTGTGGCAACACAGTCAACATGATAAGATAAACAAGGGTGATACGTGGCATGTGTTTTTGACGTTTTCAGGTGGCCAAGTGAGCCAAATTTGGGTGACATGTGTCACCACTCACGAGGCAACATGTGGCTATGGTGACGTAACCATGACGTCATCTAGAACACGTCACCTGCAAAGGGCTTCCCAGAAGGTTTGAAAAGGAAAACATGAATGGCATCCAGGATGACTGGGATCCAAGACACGATGGCATTACAAATGGCATTGAAACGCACCTCAAAAGTATTGTTATTGGTCCAAGTATGCAGCAAAAGCCCCACCAAGGCATCATTTTCAAACTTCCTAATCCAGAATCCTGTTGCAATACTGATAATGTTTCTTCTATTGTTAAATTAATTAAAGAAATTATTTGCAGTATTCTACGGCAAATATCGAAACATATACATTGCAGCCTTCACAAAATAAATGTTGAAAACTTGAGAAATTCTATCACACATAAAGATATTGACACGGTTAATTTTGGACAATTGTCCACAGAAAAACACAATGTGAGAAAACCGGCGCAGCAGATGAGGGTTTCTTTATTAATCTTCAGCAGTAATTCAAGTACATAAATTCAAACAAAAAAATAGAGTAAAAATACTGAGAGAAATTCAGTAACAAATTTATCACTCTCCACAGTGATCTTCTAACCTCGAAATAGGCCCTCTACCCTTATGTTGGTCCCACTATGTCACCCTCTGTGCAATGCTCTGGTGTACTGCATCCTTCCTCATGTTGGCCCTTCCTAAACTCGTCCTGCACTCCCAGACTACTGCTGATACCCTCTGTCTCTCTCTCACCTGCACTCACCACTGACTCTCTTTCCTTTACTGAACTTCAGCCATTGAGAAAATCGATCTGCCTAGTAACTGAATAATTTCTCTAGTGTGTTCTCCGAGTGCCCATCGTGTATGGCATGGATGTAGTTTTCCCCACCTCTTTGGGAGTTCCAGTCATGAAGCTTCTTTAAGAAGTACAATCAGAAGAAAATGACATGCAGGGGAGGCTGAACCAAACCATTCATTTACAATAGTCAAGGGAGGAGTTTTACAAAGGACACAAGCTATATAGGATAATATCAAGAAAATATTTGATAGGAGAACCAAAGAAAATGATTTCCAAATTGGAGACATGGTTCTAAAATGGGATTCGAGAAGGGAAAACAAGGGCAAACATGGCAAGTTTGAAAATCTATGGAAAGGCCCTTACATCATTCAGTCAGTTAGAGGCAACAATGCTTTCTTTTTGCAAGAGCTTGATGGAACTGAAATGTTTGAAGGTCCGGTCAATAGGAGTATGCTTAAACATTACTTTTGTCAAGAAACCTAGTTTGTTTTTCTCATTCATTGTACATACCACTGTTTGATGAAAAGAAAAATCACAAAAACAATATAAAAAGAAAAGAGGGAAAAGTTTGAAAGAGAGGTACATCCCCATACCTAAAAAATAATAATGTTGAAAGTGTGCAAGTCTAAATGCCGCTACTTATTTCAAAAAAAGAAGAATCCTTGTTCAGTCACCCAGCCTAATCATGGTTGAACATGTTTTAAATTTATGGTTGATAAGTTAGTAAAAAAGAGTAGGTCACAATTTTCAAGCTTGACTTGTCAAAAGTAGATTGGATAGGTAGAGAGATGCTGGTTCCACATGCTCAAATCTGAACCAAAGAGGAAAATGGAGATGTTAAACAAATGACATGTATTGCCCTCATGTTTCCTAAGCTTTCTCTGTACAAAAATAACACTTGTGTGCAGCTTGTTTCAATGCCACAACTCATGGTGAGTCAGATTGCCTAATCTTGATTTACCGTGCTTTCAATTTCATGTTAGTAGGATAGAGAATAAAGTTTTTCAAACAGCTTAATCTTGACAAATGAGTAGATTAGGTAGAAAACAAAAAGAGTTCATTAGCCTAATCTGAACTCTTGGAAGAAATCAGGGTACAATTAGATAGTTTGATTTTTGTTTCCAAAAAGATAAATGTCAAGGGTTTGCCAGTTCAAGTGCACCCAAGGAAGAAAAAATGTTAGGCAAGTAGATTGGGTAGGTAGAGATGATGCTGATATGAATCATGACTTTTCAGATCTCAAAGATTACAGACTCAAAAAAAACATCAACAAATGAAGAAAGAGCACATCTGCCCAATGGAAGAGGCACTGGTCTCCAAAAGCCAGAAAAATCTGAAGTTCTGGACACCTCCTAAGAAGGAGTTTCCCTCCACCAGTGAAGCCACTATTAGTCATCCATAATTTTCACTATCTGAAGATGACTAAGTATTGGTCCTAGATTTCTAGAAACAAAGTTCATAAACATTGTGAGTTCTAAAAATCTCACTGCCTTCATTATGCTAAGATAAAACTTTCATTATTTTATCATTCTATCTAGTCATGACTAGCCCACCACTCCCGGAAGACCCATCATGGGCTCAAGCCATTTATTTTAACCCTAACTTGTCACCCATTTTTTCACCATGTCTTGCCTTTTGGCCCAAATCCTATGTTTTGTTTACCTACAAAATTCCCCACTATCACCTAAACCTACCAATCAAATAACTTTGTTGTCTCTTCCATAATACTCTCAAACACTGATTGTCTCTGCAGGCCATTTGGATAGTCAAGTATGTTGGATCTTAGGTCTTCAATACACTAAGCTTATCATAGATCCTATCTTGTACTTGGTGATCCCTAAGTCTAAATACCATGCCCAAAGTCCAAGTCCAAGAAAGCCCCCATTAAGTCACCTAAGGTTTCACTAAGTCATAGGATGGATTTGGTGCCCGACAAGTTATGCCTTCCTGAATGAAGAGATTGTATTCAAAGAGGAATAAAATCAAGCAATTTGATCCAAAGTCATTCAAGAAAAACCTCCTTGGCTTAGAGCACAAATACTGCAAGGGAAAACTGCCCTTGTTCACATTTCTACAATGAATAGCCAAGGTGGCCACTAGCAATAAGAAGAGGTAAGGTAATAAGATGTAATCATCACCAGGAGGCAGACACAAACAAGACAAAAGAAACAGGCCTATAGGTAAAAGAGAATCAGGGTTTGTTTTGGTTGATTAAAAAAACAGTGGTGACAAGCAAGAAACCATCTCAAATATTACAAGGATAGAAGCCACCTCTCTAGGATTTTTCCAAAAATGGAATTTCTTCACCTGCACTAAAAGGAGAAAAGACAAAGAGTATTAGTTTAAACGGGATCATCTTACCAAAGGGTAGAAAACATAGTTTTTTTTTAAATATAAGATCAAAGGTTGGGCATAAGTTATTATCAAAACGGCCTAAGAAGCAAGTATGCCCCTGGTTTGCATCTTAGCAGTAGACCCCCAACAAAGGTCTCCTTGTCAAAATATTTTTCTGCAAAAGATGACAGAGACATAAGTAAACATTTTTTCCAAAAAGTATCAAAAGTGTGTTTCACAGCAAATTTCAGTCAAAAGGCACACTAAAAATATAGGGGACATTAACTTCACAAAAGTGGGTTTTATCTATAAAATTTACTTTTCAAAACAACTATAAAAGGTCACTTGAACCTTTCCCATGCATCATTTTCCATTTTAAAAAGTGAAGAAGCCGTTGGAAGAATTTTTTTTGGGGTTTTCAAGCCAAACTATAAAAGTTTTTGGGCGCTACGCACCGAGGCCGACGCTACACACCTGGCCTTTGGCGCTACGCACATGAGGGAGGCGAGCAGTGTAAAAATACACTGCGCTACACACTCAGAGCCTAACGCTATGCACCTAGCCCGGCGCTACGCACAGGCCTAGCAAGGACCGGAAGCACCCAAGACACTGCCCAGTCTGCCTGGCGCTACGCACCGGCGCTACGCTCTGGCCAGATTTCTCCACATTTTCTCAAAGAGCTCCAAAATTTGAAATTTCATCTTCAAAACTTCTGCAAGTAGAGCCTAAGTTTGGTGGAACTTTTTTCTCCTCCCAAGCTTTCCTTTTTTCTAAAAACAAGGAAGTCATCCATAGTCAAAGTTAGACCAAACCCTAGACTATATAAAGATCAATTATTTAGTCTTTGAGTTAAGGTTTGCAAGTGAAATTGGTTTTGAGTACAAAAAGAAGATTGGGTAACTATAGGCTAACCTCCAACCCCAAGTGCAAGCTCTAAAAAATCATTTTCACCTTAGCCTTCATTTTACAAAGAGTTGACCTAAAAACCACTAAAAGCACCTAGTTTGCCCAAAAACCCTTAAGAAAAGTCCAAAGGTCCTACTGCTATTTTTGGACCAGTCATCATGTCAGAGGGAGATAGTCACACCAGTAGTGATTAGAGTCATACTCCCACCAAGCCAAAACATCATGGAGGAAAAGAAAAAATATTTGAGCCCCTAGACACCACTCCAATCACTTCATCTCCTATTATCTTTTCATGCTTCCAGGATGTACGGTGCTAAAAATTTTGTGAGAGGGTCAATAAAGTCAGCAGCCATTCAAACTTGACTAGATTATTCGTTTGTAGCTTACAAAACCATCAAGTCAATCTGGCAAGGGTGAAATTTGAGCTCTCATCTGAGATCATTTCCAAAGCAACAGGTATACCAGACATTGGTGAGGTATGGTTCAAACAAAAGAAGCTGGAGTTGATTTATTATGGGCCCTATTGAAACCCAGCTATCAAAAAAATTGTAAGGTTGTTTTCCCTTTTTCCCATTTGCTAGAGAGGTATGCTGCATTGATGAGGCAGATTATCAGTTTTTTCACATGTGAGGGGAGATACTCCCGGATCTACTCATATCATATAAGGTTGTTGATGCATTTTACCAGGGTCAAGATGATGAACCTACCTTACTACCTTTTCTGAAGCATTGATAAAATGGCCTTAGTTGTCAAGAAGAAAAGCTATGACCACCAAATGTCAAGCCTCTTTCACCACTCCCTGATCAAAATGATTGTCCTATACCAGCTAGAACAGCAAGGAATATCTTGGGAAACCCTCGGGCCTTCATCTAGCAGAACTTGTCTTCCACTTCAAAAACATCTACCTCCACACATCCATCATCTCCCCATGTGCCTTCTCCACAAATAATTTCACCTCTTACCTCTTCCCCTAAATTGCCAAGTGATGGGGCTGACAGTAGCCCTAGTGAAGAAAAAATAGAAGGCAGGAGTCATGAGGAAGCTGAGACAGATAATGATGGACAAGAAGGGAGCAGTGGAAAAGAAGATGATGAAAATGAAGAAAACAGTGAAGAGGAGGGAAGTAGCCATGAAGAAAGCAGTGATGGCAATGATGAAATTACTGAAGGTAGCCACAAAGATGAGAGTAGTGAGCCCGATGAAGAGGAAAACATAGATGAAAGTAGTGGGAAAAATAATGAAGAAGAGCAGAAAAATGATGAGGAAGAGCAGCCAGATGATGAGGAAGAGTAGCATGATGAAGAGGAAAGCCATCAAAGTACACCATACAGTCAAGGAAAGAGTCATGGCAGTCATGACTGTCTTGACAAAAATCAGTCCATGGATGACAAAGAAAATCAGAGTGAGGCAAGTGCAGAATATATCAAGAAAATTAAATGATGATAGCACTACCTTTGAAACTTCCATCGTTACCCCTCTCACATGCACATATCACAGAGGGAGAAGAAATGTGTTCGTTGCCTCTAAAAGGAAAAGGCCCGTCTCTTCTCAAACAACAAAAACATTGGACAAAGGCAAAGAAAAAATGGAAAAATTTGAGCAAAAGGCACAAGTAAGAAGGAGCAAAAGGATCCAAAAGACTTCTCAAGGGCCTCTTTTTGTTGATCTAAACAATGATAATTAGGACCAAGGGATAAGTACTAAGTTGCTCCTCTTAGAAAAGGATGCCCATCTTCAAGAATGGGAAAAGGACTTTGATAGGGCACAAAGGTTCATATACTATTATAAAGAGGAGCATAAACACTTCAAAGAGGTGAAGAGGGGCCTTGCCTTACAGAAGAAAATGGTCAAACACTATGCAAGGAAGAGCATGCTTGCTAATGCCAAACTAAAGCAAGCCCTCATGGAGCTAGAAGAGCTAAAAAGGACCAAAGTGCATGAAAACCTTGGGATCTTGGCTGATTATTCCCAGCAAGTATCTAAAACCCCTTGAGGGGTCTACACACTAATTTTGAAGCAAATCCAGACACTTTTTGTTTTTTCCAAATTTTGACCCCTAAGAGTGCAACACCCTAGGTGCTACACACAAATTTGGGCATTATCATCAGATGGAGTTTACATTTTTGGATTTATCACATCACCAACAGTCTACCCACAAAATTTCAGTTTAAGTGGATCATTTTTGCCCCCTCAAAAGGTCAAAACACACCTCAAAATTGACCTTTCTACCTCCTTTTTAGGCCAGGCGCTACGCACAGAGAATTCATGGGAGATTTTATTTTTGAGCAGGTAAATGGAATCCATTTAGCACAAATCAATTATTTTTGGAAATTAGACTCATCAAGATTTCCAACGAGCCATCACGGGGCCAAATCCGATGCCAGGAAGCGGTCCAAAAATCAGCTGCAATAGACCCTATTTTTTGCTGAAATGGCGCTACGCACAGAGACAGCCTTTTGCCAAAAAGTCAACAAAAGACACTGATTAATGACAAATTGGTTTTTTAATATTTTTTTTGGACAAATCACTCCTAATTTGATTAGGGAGTTATGTTTTTATGTTTTTCATTTATTATCTTATCTATTATGTGTCTTGGGCCTTGCATGGTCATTAAGCACATTTATGACATTTATGGCTAAATTAGGGTTTCTGGAAGCCTCTTAGGGTTTCCACCTCCTCATTTTCTCCATAAATAGAGCATGAGGCTCTTATGTATTAGTTGGATTTTATGACTTATGCTGAAGCAATACATAGTCTCTTGGAGTTTTTGATAACAATTTGATGTCTTGGAGCTCATGCATGCCCTGGTTTGCTTGTTGATGGAGAGAGATTGTTTGTAGGATCCATAAGCTTGGTTGATGGTGAAGTTTTCTTATGTTCATTTTTTCCAGTTTTCCATTATGTTTTCCATCTTGCTATATTGCAGTAGGACAAAAAATTTAGATTAAGAAATGTTTTCTGATGGCACCTTACTTCTGTTTGTCCTTCACTACCTCAATGTTTTCTTCTGTTGAGATATGTTAGGGAATCCATCTCTTGCTCCCTAAGAAGTTCTTAGCTTGTCCATTTCTTGAATGGTTTAGATCAGTTAGTATCAAGTATGATTGATGGCTAGTCCTGCATATTTTTTCCACTGAAATGCTATGTTCTTCAAATCATCTCTTTGAAAGCATCTTTGCCTAGGTTTATCAAAGAAGTCTGTTTCAATCCTGCTCTTCTCTGTTGATGACACCTAATCCTAAGGGTTGGGTGAGGATATTTAATATTGTATAATAAATAATATTAGGAAATAAGGAAGGCCAAGAGTCATTGGGAGATGAATCCCAATAGCCTCACCTCCATGTATAAATACATGCACATTCCTCATCTAATAAACATTCTGATTTGCGGAGTTACCTCCTGGTTTGACATGGTATCAGAGCCAGTCCCACTATTGGCATTTTTTCCTGTGGTGTAACTCCCTCATTCCTTTGCTCAGTCAATTTTTATGCCAGTTTTTGCTGCTCCATTAAATTGTTGTACTGTAATTCTGCATTTTTTTTAATTTATCTCTATAACCATAGCTCTAACATTTACGCTCCCAGAAGATTCGAAATTTGCGATCCCTGAAATTGTGCAATTTGCGGTTCAGTAGATCTTGTTGGGGTTCCCATATTTTGGCGAGAACATTACCAAAGATGAGACAATATCAAACACTTTGGGGCCCTAGGATCTAGCCCTCTGGACATGGAGAAGTCTCTCAATAAACAAAGAATGATTTATCTTTGAAGCTCGAAGGGAATGAGACGTTAGGCTAGTTATAAGAAACAGGGGTTTTAAATGGTTTGGTTGGAGGTTCTTTAGGTTGGTTAGGAGATCATGGAGAGTTTGGGAAAGCAATGGGTTCTACTGAACAAAGCGACGGGATGTTCTGTTTTTGGAGGATGGGTTAAGACAGTGCCATCCATTGGGCTATGGAGTCATGAAAGGGAATTACATACAACGACTAGCCAAGGCTTTCAAAGGGCAAGTCATATATACTAAAGGATCTTTTTAGATAGATGATGGGATGGAACATTAAGGAGGAAAGTGAAAGAAGGAAAGTAACCAATTTTCTATCTATAGATCAGGTTAGAGGTCATTTAACTCTAGACCTGCTTGGACATACTCAAAGGCAGCTCTCAAAGAGACAAAGGGGCTGCTTATAGATCAGACCAGAGGTCATTTAACTCCAGGTCTGCTTTAGCAACTCCAAGGGGAAAACAGAGACAAGATCAACAAAGAAACATCTAAGAAGCAAACCCCAAGTTCATACATCGGCAATGAGGCAATAACATCAACTGCCTTTGGTTAAACTCCACGCAGATTTACTCTTAGATACACATGAAGCAGAAAACATAAAGGTAAGGAGAGAAGACAGCATAGGGCACCTAACACGGAGTGAATCCTATACCATTATTACGTGCCTACCCAGTTGAGAACATGAAACAATGTGAAAATGTAATAAACAGAGTTAAGAAACACATCACCAATAGTAATAGACCAAGATCCTGTGAAATGTGCTTTGATTAATTGATGCAAAACCAGTCATGTACAATATGGCTCAATGGCTGCTACAGCCCAGACTTTCTCCTCCCAGCCTATTACATACAAACTACTCTGCAACTTCCTCCCAAGACTGTTCTAACAGTCAAATGAATCCCTCTAATAGCAGATGCCCAGCAAGGCAACAACAACCTTTTCAATATGTTCTCGGGGATCTCTTATAGGAGAAGAGGAAGAAGCAGCGGTAGGAAATACAATAAATAAATGAATCTCATTAAGACAAAATCGGCGGAGTGTCCACGCCCATGCTGCTTAATGGCTTTCTGCAGCGCTGTAGGTACTATGTAATCTGGTTCGGAGATCTCTGTCAGGTTGATTGACCTCGGATATTTCTTTTAGAGTCCTTTCTGGAGCTTGGAGCTCTGTGCTGCCACTGGAATAAATAGGCCAGATGAAAATTAAAAGGCCGCGCTCCATACCTCATTAACTGTACTATTTGTCTTAAATGGGTCTCGAACGGTGCAATTAATCTTTTCGGGGCTCGAGGAGCATGGTGACTTCTTGTAGGAAGGTGCACATGCGGAAAGTACTCTGGCGGTAGGTGGCGCGGTTATGGCCTGGCAGTGCGCTCTTAGTCTTCGAACTGAGCTTCAATCCTTTGAATGCGGGGTTAACGTTTGATTATGTCAACAACAGGTGTTAACCCCTTGAAACCTTCAGCTGATCTGCTGGCAATGCTGAGAAAACCTCTATGTGACCTCTGCATAATGAAATAAACTTATTACAGAGCCCGGGCAGTGGTGGCGGAGGAATTGCTGCGAAGGCGGTGAAATGGTGGCGGGACAATGGAGAAACAATAAAAAGTGGCGGAGAAATGATCACATAGCGTGAAAACTCAAATGCCACCACTGGAGCGATTTACATAGGAAAACATGGAAAAACAATGGAGTGAAGCGGTGGATGTGGGACCTAGCGGAGGCGGAGGGCGATTAAACATGAGCCGTCAGATCCGAGAGGAGACGGACGGCGGAGATGCAATCGGAGGATCGCAATCGCAAGGGCACAAAAAGGAGACACTCACAAACTTCCGATTGTGATCGAAAGGGGAGAGCGATAGCCGTTGGATTGTGAAACAAACGAACGGACTAGATCAAATCGGAGGATAGAGGGAAGGGGTTGCGATTGCGATCGGAGTGCAGGACGCGATTGAGCGCTGACCGTTGGATCTGGGACACAGATCAACGGTTCCCATTCAATCGGCGGGAAATGGAGAGGGGCGACGGGCGATGATGCGATCAGCGCAGAGCCGTTGGATCGACCGGGAGACGGACGGCTACGATTAAATCGGGAGACGGAGGAAAGGACTTGCGACTGCGATCGGAGGGGAAATGCGATTGAGCGCTGGCCGTCGATCTGGAAGAGGAACGGAAGGCGGAGATGAAATCGGAAGGGCAGCGCGATCGGGAGAGGACTTGTGATCGGGAATTGCGATGACCGTCGGATCTGCGAGAGGATGGACGGTCAGGATGAAATCGGAGCATCGCAATCAGAGTGGCACAGAGAAGACTTGCAATTGCGATCGGAGGTCGGGATGCGATTGAGCGCTGACCGTTGGATCCAACCGACAGATCAACGGTGCACGCTCAATCGGAGGGAGAGTGCAATCGGGGGTCGCAACATAAAACATGCGATTGGCGAATGGCTTGCGATTAGCGCTCAGCCGTTGATCTGGGGATCGGATCAACGGTGCGGAACAGATCGGGGACTTAACGCTGTAACCCAATCGCATCAGGGATTTTCAATGTTACACAGGGGTTTGCCTCCCGCCGATCTTCCGATTGCGATTGGTGCTCGGGACTTAAGCGCTTGGTCCCAGCGCACGGGCACATGTGGGGAAGTGGTTAAGGGGAAGGGGCTAGGCCTTAGAATAAGGTCGGAAAGTGGGTTTTTAGCCCCTTTTAATGGATTTTGAAGGTGAAGGAGGGGAACGATAGAGGGGAAAAGGGGGAAGAAAGCTAAACAAAGGGTAGGGGAAGAAAGTAAATGGGATTTTGGGAGGATTTGGGGGGTAAATGGGGAAATAGAAGGGGAGAAAAGGGGGGAATAAAAAGAGGTTAAATGAGGGAAAAATAAAGGGGAGAGGAGGCCTTTGGGCATTTCTTCACATATCAGAGAGGCTTTATAAGGGAAATCAGCAGAGGGGATTTGATCAAAGGATAAAAGGCACATAGAGGCTTCAAGGAGACTGTGTTTTCAGAGGAAATGCATTCCTTGAAGGCTCAAAAACAATTTAGCCCCCTATTTTCTTGTCAAAAATTTCATAGGGGGGCTAACAGTGGCTCCACATGGGGATGTCTTCTTCTTGAAGGAGTCAAGAATTCAGAAATTGATCTCTTGGTGTAGGCCAGATGCCTGCTGCTTGAACCATCCATCTCTTTCTTTGATCTGCTGTCACAAGCTATGAAGACAACATATCAGTAGAAACAATTCTCCCAAACAACTACCTACCCACACTACAGTCCTAACATTTTTCTTCTTGGGTGCATTTGGACTTGCAGACCCTTTTACATCATTAATCTTTACAAACAGGAAAAGATAAACCTATTCTACTTCTACCCTTATTACTCCATGAGACCATATTAGACTGTTGGTCTCATAGTTTCTCTACCTACACTACTACCTGCTAGGATTAGACTGTCTAGCAGGTTTCTTCTCTACATTCTAAGACAGAAATTTAAACAACTAACTACATGCTCATAGGCTGAGCTTTATTGAGCTTTCCTACCTACCCTACTCTAACTGGAAATCTCTGATGTTCTAGGTGATATGATAAAGCCAATACAGCCAGTCAAGTAGTAGTGAAAAAGGATATGAGCATTGGCTGCCTGTCAGAGATAACCACAGGGTGCTCTGCTTGTGGTTCTTCAAAACTGTGGTCACCATCAGTAGTGACCATTCCTGATGAATCTGGCCCGTGCTGAGGATCAATGCTGGAGCGTTCGAGCATATCAGGGCCTCCATGTACTCTGCCACAGGATCCACGAACATATGATGTACATTTTTTTCTTTTAGGCCTCCCCATATTGGAAGGCTGTCTACGTCCTGGGTAGCTTCAATTATTTCTTCGTTTTCCACTGTGTTCTCAAAGCGGCTCCTGAGAACCGAATCTTCTTCTTCTTGCACGTCGAACAGCAGCGGAATCTCTGTATTTTTAGGGGGCGGGAGACTTTCCAAAAAGGCTCTCGGGTCTCTGAACTCATATGATATCTCTTGCGAGCTCAAAAGTTCAATTTCAATCTCATACCTCTCCACCACCAGATCTAAAAACATCTTCTTAAGCGCAGGTTGGGCATTGAGGTGTGAGCTAAGAAGGTCAACCACCTTTGGAAGGTCCTCCCCTTCAATTTCTGCCAGTACACTTGCTACTCCATGCTGAAACTCTGCTATGAGGCTTGGATCTATTTCTGCAAATTGTTCAGAGTCTTCCATTAGCGAAGTGACTGGATCTTCGGCATGGATGATGTTGTACTGCGACATGGTCTCCCAGTGGAGTCTTATGTGAAACCACAAATAATCAGTGGCCAGCTGATTACCAGTGGAGTCTTTTTATCATTCAAGAATTGTGGAGTCGCCAGGTGGATGATTCACAACTTACTGTCCACCACAGTGGTTTGCCAAATCAAAGCTGACTGATCTGTTCCCCAGTGGAGTCGCCATTATGTTGGTGATGAAAATGGGAAATAGACCAATATCAACAACTGTAAACTCTCAGATTCGTCCCCAGCGGAGTCGCCATTATGTTGGGGTTCCCATGTTTTGGCCAGATTGGCAAGACCAAAAGATGAGACAACATCAGAACCACTTTGGGGCCCTAGGATCTAGCCCTCCTAGACCCGGAGAGGGATCTCTCCAATAAACAAAGAATGATTTATCTTTGAAGCTCAGAATGAGACGTTAGGCTAGTTATAAAGCACAGAGGGGGGTTTTAAATGGTTTGGTTGGAGGGTTGCTGGGTTGGTTAGGAGATCATGGACTGGGAAAGAAATGGGAGAAAAGGAACAAAGCAGCAGGATGTTTCAGCAAGGAGAATGGGCCAAGACAGTGCCATCCATTGGGCTATGGAGTCATGAGAGGGAAATTACTTGCATCCACTAGCCAAGGCTTCCAAAGGGCAAGTCATCTATACTAAAGGATATATTTAGATAGATGATGGGATGGAACATTAAGGAGGAAAGTGAAAGAAGGAAAGCAACCAATTTCCTGTCTATAGATCAGGTCAGAGGTCATTTAACTCCAGACCTGCTTGGACATACTCAAAGGAAGCTCTCAAAGAGACAATGGGGCTGCTTATAGATCAGACCAGAGGTCATTTAACTCCAGGTCTGCTTTAGCAACTCCAAGGGAAAAACGGAGATAAGATTACAAAGAAACATCTAAGAAGCAAACCCCCAAGTTCATACATCAGCCAGCAGGCAATAACATCCACTGCACTGGTTAAACTCCATGAATTTACTCTTAGATACACATGAAGTAGAAAACATAAAGGTAGGGAGAGTAGATAGCATAGGGCACCTAACACGGGTGAATCCTATACCATTATTCTGATGCCTACCAGCAGAACATGAAACAGTATGAAAATGTAAATAACAGAGTTAAGAAAAACATCACCAATAGTAATAGACCAGGATCCTGTGAAATGTGCTTTGATTAATTGATGCAAAACCAGTCATGTACAATATGGCTCAATGGCTAATACAGTCCCAACTTCGCCTCCCAGCCTATTACATACAAACTACTCTGCAACTTCCTCCCAAGGTTGTTCTAACAGTCAAACTGAATCCCTCTAACAGCAGATGCCCAGCAAGGCAACAACAACCTTTTCAATATGTTCTCGGGGATCTCTTATAGGAGAAGAGGAAGAAGCAGTGGTAGGATATACAATGAATGAATCTCATTAAGACAGAATCGGCGGAAGTGTTCACGCCCATACCACTTAATGGAAAAATGTAGCGCTATGTGTACTCTGTAGACTGGTTCGGAGATCTCTGTCAGGTCGATTTTGACCTCGGATATTTCTTTTTGGGGTCCTTTCTGGTGCTTGGAGCTCTGTGCCGCCATTCTGGAATAAATGAACTGGATGAAAGTCTGCAAGGCCACTCCATACCTCCGTAACTGCTGCCTGACTGTCTTAAATGGGTCTCAGACAGTGCAATTAATCTTTTCAGGGCTCGAGGAGGCATGGTGACTTCTTGTAGGAAGGTGCACATCTGGAGAAGAGTACTCTGCTGTTAGGTGGCGCAGTTATGACCTACTGGTGCGCTCTTAGTCTTCGAACTGAGCTTCAATCCTTTGAATGCGGGGTTAACGTTTGATTATGTCAACAACAGGTGTTAACCCCTTGAAACCTTCAGCTGATCTGCTGGCAATGCGGAGAAAACCTTTATGTGACCTCTGCATAATGAAATAAACTTATTACGGACAGAGCGGTGGTGGGCGGAGGGGTGCTGCGAAGCGGTGAAATGAGTGGCAGGACAGGTTGAGAAACAATGATAAGTGGCGGAGAAATGATCACTCGTGAAAACTCAGTACCTTTGGAGCGATTTAAGCCAGAAAACATGGAAAAAAAATAATGGAGTGAAGCGGTGGATGTGAGACCCAGCGGAGGAGAAAGTGGTCGCTTTAATGCGTCCCACGAGGATCGAGAGGGAGGCAGGGCCAGTGGAGATGCAATCGGAGGATCGAAATCACAAGGGCACAAAAAAGAGACACTCACAGACTTCAGGGTCAACATCGACGAGAAGCGATAGCGGGTGGATAAATAATAAATGAAACAAAGCGAAACGGGACGAGATCAAATCGGAGGACGGAGGGAAGGGGTTGCGATTGCAATCGGAGGTCAGGATGCGATTGAGCGCTGACCGTTGGATCTGGGACACAGATCAACGGTTCCCATTCAATCGGCGGGAAATGGAGAGGGGTGACAGGCGATGATGCGATCAGCGCAGAGCCGTTGGATCGACCGGGAGACGGACGGCTATGATTAAATCGAGAGACGGAGGAAAGGACTTGCGACTGCGATCGGAGGGGAAATGCGATTGAGTGCTGGCCATCGATCTGGAGGAGGAACGGATGGCGGAGATGAAATCGGAAGGGCAGCGCGATCGGGAGAAGACTTGTGATCGGGAGTTGCGATGACCGTTGGATCTGCGAGAGGATGGACGGTCAGGATGAAATCAGAGCATCGCAATCGGAATGGCACAGAGAAGACTTGCGATTGCGATCGAAGGTCGGGATGCGATTGAGCGCTGACCGTCCGATCCAACCGACAGATCAACGGTGCGCGCTCAATCGGAGGGAGAGTGAAATTGGGGGTCGCAACATAAAACATGCGATTGGCGGAGGGCTTGCGATTAGCGCTGAGCCGTTGATCTGGGGATCGGATCAACGGTGCGGAACAGATCGGGGACTTAACGCTGTAACCCAATCGCATCGGGGATTTTCAATGTTACCGGGGGTTTGCCTCCTTGGGTCTTGGGTCACGTTGCTGGGACAACGCTTGGTCCCGGCGCACGGGCACATGGGGGAAAGGAAGTGGTTAAGGGGAAGGGGCTACGCCTTAGAATAAGGTCGGAAAGTGGGTTTTTAACCCCTTTTAATGGATTTTGGGGCTGGGGATGAGAACGATAGAGAAATAAAGGGGGGAAGAAGGTCAAAAAAGGTTAGGGGAGGAAATTCAAAGGGGATTTTGAGGGGGATTTGAGGGGGTAGATGGGGAAAATAAGGGAGATAAGAATAAAAAAGAGTTAAATGAGGGAAGAATAAGGGAGAGGAGGCCTTTGGGAATTTCTTCATAGCGGAGGAAGGCTTTAAAAGGGAATCGTGAGGATTTGATCGAAAGGATAAGGCACATAGAGCCCAGGGACGTATTTTCGAGAGGAAATGCATTCCTTGAAGGCTCGGAAGCATTTAGCCCCCTGATTTTCTTGTCAAAATTTCATGAGGGCTAACGGATACTTGCCACTCTAAATTCTGCGATCCTGCCAAATATACGATTCCAGTTTTCTTGTATCCTTTCGGCCTCCCCCATTCTCCAACACATCTCTCATCCATACCTATCGCTTCCCATAACCTGCTCTCCCTAAACTCCGCCTCACCTCTCTGCTATCTCTCCGCGCCCCCTCACATCTCCCCTCTTCCCCAATGCCTTCACCATCGCCCGCCTCCCCTCCCTACCTGCGCTACCTATTATACGCTATCATAAATTATATGTTGTCATACCACTAAACTCGTGGCTCGACTCCTGGTTTGATACCGTCATATAATACCCTCAACTCATGCATACAACTCCGCATAAGTAAATCCAATACAGTCGTTTCTGCATATATATCCCGCCACTCCATTTCATCAACCTGCTCCATACAGCTAACACGCCCTCGGCTCTCTTCGTGGCCTGTCGGCCTTACCTCCATACCGCCTCTTTTATCATTCCTACCTCCTGTGTTTTCTGTCGATACAGTCCACCCACCATTCATAAAACGCTCCACTGTCTGCCCCTCCCACCATAACAACGCTCCCACATTAATATCCGTCCTCCCACGTATAAAATACGTTGTCTACATTACCTCCCCACATTTATAACACCACCTCTTTTATCATTCATCCATATATAATACCATTCATTAACAATACCGCCCCCCTCCTCCACATTTTCAATACCATTCATTAATAATACTGCCCCCCTCCTCCACATTTTCAATACCATTCATTCATTAATAATACCGCCCCCCTCCTCCACATTTTCAATACTAATATTCATATAAATTTTATTTCCTCAAACACAAAAAAAATATTTTCTTTTTTGGTGCAAAATTTAGTATTTTCAGCAAACTGTTTTTGTCCCCTTCAATTGAGTACATTTCCAGAATTGAAGATTTTCTAGCAAAATTTTTTCCTCTTCAAAAGAATTTTTTCTAGCATGACAGTCCCTTCGTCTTCCGAAGAGGCTACATACTTGGCACATAGAGAAAAGAGTCATGCTCCATATTCATCGAGAGGAAGAGGTGGCAGAAGAGGAAGAGGAAGAAGAAAATTCACAGAAAGGGGGGGCAGACAATCTGACAAATCCAATCTTCATTGCACACGTTGCAATAAAGATGGACATGATGCATCCAAATGCAGGACACCTTGGGAGAAAATTGAGCAGCAAATAAATCAAGACAAAGGTAAAACTAATGAAAAATACAAAGGTAAAGCACCTGAATCCGCTCATTATGTTCTAGCACATTGTAACAATGGAGTAACTGAAGACTTGTTTGATGTTTCATTTACTTCATGGAGAGATGATTGGTTGCTAGATTCAGAAGCAACATGTCACATGACATTTAGAAAAGATTTTTTTGAAGAATTCACTAACAAAGTTGATGGAGCAGTATATTTCGCAGATAAATCCAAACTCAAGCCATCAGGGCTTGGCACAGTCAGGCTTAAGTTTCCTGGTCTTCCAGATCATATTCTACATGAGGTTCTATACCTCCCTGAGTTGAGGAGAAAATTGTTGTCCCTGGTCCAAATCCGCCAGCAAGGACACTCCATTCACTTGTTTGATGGCAAGGCAGAGGTCAGAAAAGCATCAGATCACTCACTTTTCATGGAGGGAATAGAAGAAGGGAGACTCTTGAAGCTGAAAGGTTCATCTGCTCATGCTCAAAACTTTGCATTTAGTTCACATCATGATGAAGGTACATTCCCATCAAGTCTTTTATGGCATGCTATATTTGGACACTTAAACTATGAAAGCCTTCGTTTGTTGAAGAAAAATGGTGTTAATGGACTGCCTACAATTCCTATAAAACCTAAGGAATGTGATGCTTGTATTCTAGGAAAGCATAGCAAACAGCCATTTCATGATTCACACTCCAGAGCACATAGAAAACTTGAGCTTGTTCATTCATATTTATGTGGCCCTATGCCTATTTCTTCTACAAATGGAAATAAATACATGATGACATTTATTGATGACTACACCAGAATGTGTTGGATTTACTTATTGAAGAATAAGTCTGATGCTTTTCAAACATTCAAGAATTTTCATGCATGGATAGAAAATTATGCACAAACTCATATTGGCTCTCTACGTACTGATAATGGAAAAGAATACACTTCAAACGAATTTGAAAATTATCTTCGTCAACATGGAATCAAACATCAAACAACTATGCCATATAATCCCCAACAGAATGGTGTAGCTGAAAGAATGAACAAAACTATTTTAAATATGGTTCGCTCCATGTTATTTTTCAAGAATGTGAAATTGATGTTTTGGGCTGATGCAGTTCTATGTGCTGTTTACATAAAGAATAGGTGTCCTTCAAGTTCAATTAGAAACAAAACTCCTTTTGAAATTTGGCATGGCCACATTCCTTCGGTAAAGCATTTCAGGGTCTTTGGGTCCACCTGTTATGCCTTGATACCCAAGGGTCAAAGGAACAAACTTGGTGCTAGAAGCAGAAAAATGTATCTTCTTGGGGTACTCCAATACCTCCAAAGGATATCGTCTCTATGATGAAGCAAATAAGAAGTTTGTGATAGCAAGAGATGTCATATTTCTTGAATATTCCAAGAGTGACAAGGTTGTTGAGCGGCAACTTGATCGCCTGGATAGATTCACACATGCAAAGTCTTTCCAAGAATTTGATAATGAGATTCCACATCTTGAAGGGGGGATTTCGATATTGAATCAAACTGTGGAATCATGTCCTGAAGCACTCTCTCCCCCACATGAAGAAACAACCACGGATGACACATTGAATGATGTGATTGACATAATTGGGAGATTGAATCTTGAATCAATCCCAACTCAGTCAAATGACCAGCCTGGGCCATCTCAGAAAGGTCCTCCCAAATGGCTGACAAAGACACTGGAAAATGTTCATCCCGATGAGGTTGGAAAAACAGGAACAAGAAGTTCCACTCAACAAATCGAAGGTGATGTAGATAATTCTGATTCTCCTGTTGATATGGATATTGCTTATAACTCTGAATTGATTTTGTCTACAGATCATGAACCAACTTCCTTCAAAGAAGCCGCTTCTCATGATGAATGGAAAGAAGCGATGCAAAAGGAGTATGATGCCTTGATAAAGAATGGCGCTTGGAAGTTGGTTGATCCGCCTTTGGGAACAAAACCAATTGGCTATAAGTGGGTCTACAAGAACAAGTATAAAGCAGATGGCTCACTTGACAAGCACAAGGCCAGGCTTGTGGCAAAAGGTTTTGCACAAAAAGAAGGAATCGATTATGAAGAAACTTTTGCTCCCACAGCAAAATGGACCACCATCTAGACTCTCTTTGCCCTAGCAGCTCAGAATGGATGGAAAGTCCATCAAATGGATGTAAAAACCTCCTTTTTGAATGGAGATATAAAGGAGAAAGTTTATATGTCCCACCCAGAAGGATTTGTGGTAAAGGGTCAAGAACACAAAGTTTTCAAGCTTATAAAATCCTTGTATGGCCTCAAGCAAGCACCACGAGCCTGGTATGAGAATTTAACCAAGCATCTTCTGAAACTTGACTTCAAACATTGTGATCTTGATGATGCAACTTTGTTTGTTAAGAAAGTTGGAAAAACAGTTGTATATCTTGTGGTATCTGTAGATGATCTTTTGATAACAGGGAACAATAAGAGCTATATTGCATCCATGAAGAAAGAATTGAATAAAGGTTTTGAAATAACTGATTTGGGTCATGTTCATTACTATCTAGGTATTGAAGTAATTCAACATCCTAAATATATATTTATTTCTCAAAAGAAGTACATTAGAGATCTTTTGAAAAAGTTTGGCATGGATGAATGCAATCCCTTATCCACTCCAATGGAAAAAAACTTGAAGCTCACATCTATTGAAGGGAAGGAATTCGAGGATACAACTAAGTATAGACAGCTTATAGGAAGTCTTATCTACTTGACCACCACCAAACCTGAAATTTCATCTACTGTTGGAATCCTCTCAAGGTTCATGCAAAAACCTTGTGAAGGACATTGGTCTGCTGCAAAAAGAGTGTTAAGGTACTTGAAGGGGACTCAAGACTTTGGACTCAAATATATGCAGGTAGGCGACTTCAGCTTGATCGGATACTCTGATTCGCACTTATAGTCCCGCGAAAAACCTGGCCACCTCGTTCATCCGCTGACTGTATGAGCTCATTATTACTCATACTTCCTCCTTTTGCAAAGTCCAATATACCAGCTCCTCATGTCAAGCTTCAAAATCAGAGAAAAATCCCTAAAATCCCCTAAGAATTGGTATCGCACTTTCTCTATGCATTCCCTGCGGTCCCGCACCTAAATCTCAGCCTGCCTGCGGAACCATACCGCACGTTCTTTGTGTAATGGGTGCGGACCTCTGTAAAACATAAAAAGGCAAGAAAATGAAGATAAAAAGTGAATTCCAGGTGAATTCTAGAAGGTTCTAGACGGGAATTTTCGGGAATGGATACGCTTTGAAGCTGGTTCATGCATCCCTCACTTGATGGAGCTAACCCCTTGATGTAAGGAGCTTATCCCTTTGAAGGAGGATTCTATCCCTTCATATTTGGAACTAGAAACCTCCTCTCTTTGACTATAAAAAGAGGCCTTGGGTAGCCTCAAAGGGAGTTGAAGCTTATGAGATTATAAGTTATATGCTGTTGAAATTCAGACTTAGTTGATTAAGACCTTCTGTGAGGTTAAATCACTTGTCTCCATTTGTCTTAGTCCAAGAGTGCAATGCTTGTCAGAGTAGAGGATATTCCTGCTTCGGACCCCGGGAGGACCTGCACAACATCAAGGCACAGGTTGTAAAGGTTTTCTATCTTTAAAGTTAATACAAATATACTCATTTCTCTCATTAAACTGTCAATTTGTGGTTTATTTCATAAATTCCTTGATCATTATGATAAGTATGATTTATGACAATGTCTATACAGGTGCTGCTTAATCTTTTTCCTTGTTTGTGACTGCAGATATACGAAGGACGTTCTTTCAGTGCACGGGAAGGACTTCAACAAAATCAAGTAAGCAAGCAAGCGTTGGACAAGAGGTAGGCTCTTACACCCGTATAGTGTTTTTATAAATCTTATATGCTTAGAGAGAGATTAGTATAATTGGCTGTTTGTTGCTAGTTACCTTTTGTACTAGAGAGATCGGTCTTGTCCGCAAGACGGATTAATCTACACAACAAAATGGCGACCATACTGGGGAAGAACTTGTTTGTTCTTGGTTATCTTTGATTTTTGACTTGAGAAAACGTTTTTTCTGGTTTTTGATTGATTCACATCTGTCTGGGTGTTTTAAATTTTTTCTGTTTTTTAAAAATTTAGAAGTGTTTTGAATTTTTCTATCATTTTTGCTAGGACCGCACTCTGCATAACTGTGACAGTGCGGGCAGTTTCGCACATTCTTTATAGAATACAGTGCGGGACCGCACCTGTCAACACTGCTTACATGCGGACCCTGTGAAAATTTTGGAAATTTTCTAGGTTTCTTTTTCTGGTTTATTTTTAGATCTTTGCTTTCTGCCCAGACTGGTTATTGTGTCTATCAAGAATTCATTGTCTATGAACTTCAATAGTGTTAGTGTTTTGAATGATTTTCTAGAAGTTTTTGCCAATTGGATTGTTTTTCTTGCTTAGGTCTTTGTAGTGATTCAAATTTTTGACAATTTGCAGTGTCTCAGATCACATAAGATCTCTTTTTGTCTCTTGAATCCGACCTCATTGTGAAAACATCCTAGATTGAGAAATTGAGCCTTTTTTATTTCTTTGCAAATCTTCGAAAAGAACTTGCTTTAAAGTTTTGAATTTCATTTATTCTTTGAGTGTTTTGAAAAACATATTTTGAGTGTTTTTTGATCTGTTTGATAGACTCTTAGTTTGCTGAACAACTAAGAGAAACATTCATAAAACAAAAAACAAAAACTCTAAAAAGCTTCTACTCAATTTAGATTAGTTTTCAAGATTAGTTTTCATAGTTTTGAATAGTTTTAATTTTTGTAGATTTCTTTCGAAAGAGAATTGTTTTGTAGCTTCTTGTTTGGAAAAGAAAAGAGTTTTTCTTGTGAGCTTTGATAGTTTATTGAAAAGACAAAAAGTTTCTTTCGATTAGTTTTCATGTTTGAAGAAGAAATTTAAAGGTTGCATTCTCTAACTCTTCTTTAGATAGAAAATTCATTGAAAGAAAAAAGAATTGAATATCATCATAGGTGCATTTTAGTGTTTTTGGAAGTCGAGTCTTCACATCATACAAAGTTTCATTTCCACGCCCATTGACTTAAGAAACAGCTCTTAAAAGTAACGCTTAAATAAAATTCATCTAGTAATCTTTTTATTTCTAGGGCTCTCATCACCAACATAGCTTAGGCTAGTATCTTGGAGTAGGGAGTAATTAACTCTCCAAGGTAGATAAAACAAACAAGTAGATTTATCTTGCGGTAGGAAGAATTCCAGTTGTTGCATGTATGCTCTGGGAAGCTCCTCTTAAAGGAGTTAAGCACGAGATCATATCTGAACCAGTGGGGTAATCAATCCTTCCTCATTGGGAACTATAGAAGATATACACGTATTAAAAACGGTAAACCTCGGATAGACCATTGTCGAGGAGCTAGGGGTCACTTGTCGGTAAACCTTGGATTCTGTTCAAGGAGCCTTCAAGGGGATTGAGCTTTGTTACTCTGCCCTTGCGTGTGTGTCGGATCGTAGACTGTTCCCCCAGGTATATTTGTTTCAGTTGGTAACCTTAGAGGCCTTAATCTTTAGGATTCTTTCCTAAGGTGACGGTGGAGGGAAGATCCCACTGTACCTGGAACAGACGTCGACTAGACTCACTTGGACTCTCTGGGGGGTTATCTTCACTCGAGATGGTTATGTGAAGAAACTTGTGCCAGTCTGTTTCATTAAGCAGGTTGTCAGGGTAACTGTTCCAACCGCCCTTTTCGTGTTAAAACTCTACTAAGTTGGATTTCATCACCAACTAGTGATTTTAGTACGGAAAGTTACTTGTTTGTGTGTGGTTTGAACTCTTAGATTTTTTAAGCGAGTGATTCAATTGTTTGTTTTTTAGAGACTTTAGGTGTTTTCATTGAAATTTTTCTTTGTTTGCGTGTGATTAGATAATTTTTCATCGTGGCGGAATTGCCGAGACAATCCCGGAGAATACAAGGGAAACCCCCTGAATTTACACCAGGTCATCTTGAAGGGCTTCGAGCTCTGGTACCACACAGTAGCTGTAGACTTAGATCAACATAAGCTGAAAGCTCTGCTATTGTGATACATCCTGATCATCAAATTCCTACAACATAATATATTCAAGAACCGATTTCAGTTTCTGAAGTCACTGAAAATATTTCTCCTACTGGAGAATTATCTGACGAACCTGAAATCTCTGAGCCTGAAACTGAATCTTCTATGTTAGAAACATCATCAGGATTTGTCTCACCAACTTCTAGTGATCCAGGTTCACCCAGGGTTAGAAATATCATTACTGAAAATCTTCCCTCTGGACTAATTTCTATAGAAGAACTTACTAATCCAGACGAAGACATATCTCTTCCCAACTCCCCTCAATCGATAAATCTTAGGGAGCGTGAATCTATTTTCTACAGCCCTATTCGAACTCATCCCTGGTATCTTTCTTTAACTGATTTTTTAGAGAATCCGGGTCTTGCTTTTTATCCACCTCGAGTTCCATTTCATCCTACACCCAAAGGTTACTATCCGTCATCTATTATGGCTGGAGAGTCATCCATGTTTTCGCAAACGCCTGAATCTTTTTTACATGGTGGTCCTTCTGTTCCTGCGGGATATCAGTCTTTGTCTGGTACTTTCTCAGGAGCAACTCCTCAACCTATCGAAAATGTGTTATCATCTGGTCTAGATGGACTTAAAATTGAAACGTCGAACGCAGAACAAGTTTATATGATGTCTGGTAATATTCCTAATCCTCAAGCTCAAGGCAGTCAGTTTCCTTCTGGGGGTCAACCTCAGGGAACTCAGTTACCGCCTGGGGGGCAACCTCAGGGTAGTCAATTACCGCCTGGGGGGCAACCTCGAGGTAGTCAGTTACCACCCGGAGCTCAACCTCAAGGTAACTTTTTCCCAGGACAAACTGTGGATCAATATTATTTTGGGGGACAACCCCAAGGACAATACATACCTCAGGGTTACCAACCTCAAGGACAGTACATTCTTCAAGGTCAACCCCAAACTCAATATGCTCCTCAGGGTCCTCAACAACCCCATCTTCAGTATGTGCCTCAAGGTTATCAACCTCAAGGGCAGTACCCAATGCAAGGTTACCAACAGCCTTCTGGTCAACCATCTGTTCAAGGAGCCGGAACTTTGCCTTATTATCAACCCTACGTTCAACCAAGTTTTGGTCCTTACGTTCAACCTTCTACGGGACAATACCCCGGACTGATGGTGTGGGATCCGTCCCAATATCAACAGCCTTTGCAGCCTAATGTGCAGTTACCTTATCAACCTGGTCAGCCATTGGTTTCTGGTTTAACCCAGCAACCTGTTCAGCCAGCTATTCAAACTCCTGCACCTATTTCAGTTCAGTAGGCTGGGCCTAGTACACCTCAGACTCCACCCGAAACTGCTGCAACTGCTGCAACATCTGTTCAACCTATTACACCTGTTTCTGGAGTGTCTGTAGCCCCGAGTTCGGCTATCCCTGTATCCGTGCAAATCCCTCAAGTCTCTGTACCTCAGTCAGGACCTTCAGTTCAGACTACAGTTTAGATGCCTGCAGGACAAGCCGGTACAAGTACAGTTGTTACGAGTCAACCTCAATTCACTTATCAACCGTACCAGGGACAGCCGCAATTCGGTCCCTATGTACAGAATCCGAGCTATCAACCATACCCTGGTTATACTTATCAACAACCTCAGTATGGTTCGATTCATCCTGGTTATCCAGGAGGTTATACAATACCTAATGCTAATCCGATTCCTAGTTACCCTGGGTATCCGCCTCCTGGATCTGCTTTGGCTTCTCAAGGTTTTCGTGACCCTAACCGTCAATTACCGTTCATCGCAACTTTGGACTTACCTGATTTTATGTGCCTTACAAATGATCCTATTTTCTATTATTAGAATTGGCCGTCAATGCCTCATAAGTTGCCTAGTGATATACCGAAATTTGAAGGTAAGTCAGGAGAGGATCCATCGAATCATGTTATGACTTATCACCTTTGGTGTGCATCTAATTCGATTATTGATGATTCGATTCGCTTACGTCTTTTCCAAAGAACCCTCATAGGTCTTGCAGCCAAATGGTACATTGAGTTACCACGAGGCTCGTTTCATAATTTCAGTCAGTTAGCAACGTCTTTCTTAACTCATTTCCAGTTGCCTGTCAGATACGACAATGGCACATAATTATTAACTTCACTAAAACAATCTACGTCCACGTATATTTCTGATCATATTCATGAGTGGCGACGTAGACGACGTTTGGTGAAGGTTTATATTCCGGATCAAATTTTGGCAGAATGGTTTGTGAAATCATTATTGCCTAAGATCACTGAAGATGTAGCTAAGGCTGGTGTTGTTACCGAAGAGCAAGTAATTGCTCAGGCTCAGTACCTTGACCTCGTTTATACGCAGTCAGGAACTCTACACGAGAAAATTCCCGATCTACCCAAACAAGGTCAAATAGCTGCTGCTCCTTCAGGGTCTCATGCCGCTGACGGTATGATTGGTACAGTTAGTTCTAAAAGTAAGAAGAAATCCTCAAATAATTCTTCTCCAATTATAACTTTACCTGATTCCCCGAAAGGAGAATCCTCTCAAGAAGTTTCTGCCGATATTCATGTCGTTGAAACATCTACGGCAAAATCAAAATCCGGTGGTAAAAAGAAGGGGAGGAACAAAAACAAGAAAAATTCGAAAGAGAAAACAGATAGAGAAGAATCCAATGATGAGAAACGTAAACCTCGTTATCCTTGTTTCATTTGTGAACAAGATCACTTCACAAAAGAATGTCCATATCGAGAGGAGGTTACGAAACTCATTAAAGGATCGCAAAAACTTGCTATCTTGAAGGATCCTTTTCCAGTTCAAGATAGTAAAATGATTGGTTCTTCCTCGACCACTTTAGAAGAGCCTATTATGATGATGTATCATGTAAGGGTCGCGACACGATCGCAAGATTACGGTTCTAAGAATCCCGTTGATGGCAAAGAAGGAGAGTCTTCTAATGCCAACGCATCAAATACAACTCCTCCTGTTTCCGGTCCGCTACAGATCGAGAAACAAAATCCAGACTTGATAATCAAACCGCCTACTAAAGGTGTTCTTCGTAAATCAGCTTTCAATCCACATGCGAGAGCTGCTCAGAATTACAACATTGTTGAAGATTTAGCTGTTTCTCCTTCAGCAATGTCGGCTTTGGAAGTGCTGCAATCGTGTCCAGCACAGCGTAAATTATTATTGTCTGCCATAGGAGCTGTTGATGTTCAGGATTCTAACCTTATAATCTTCGATTTAGAAACTAGTACACCACGCCTTCCTCACCAAATGGCTTTCCAGATTCCAGTGTTAGTAAAAAACAGACCTATTTTTCGGACTGTGATTGATGAGGGAGCTTCAACGTGTATTATGTCGCTTCAGTGTTGGAAATCTCTTGGTTCTCCTACACTTAACCAATCTTCGACGATTCTAAAAGCTTTTGATGGTCGAGGTTTTCAACCTTATGGTATTTTGCAGGATTTACCCATAGGGGTTGAAGGGAAAATTGTTAATCTAGATGTGGAAGTGGTTGATGCCCCTCTAGATTACAACCTTCTACCGGGTCGTAGTTGGTCTTATGCTATGACTGCTGTTGTCTCTTCGGTCTTTCGACTTATAAAATTTCCATATCAAGGAAGGATCGTGACAATAGATCAGTTAACTTATTTTTCGTCAGACCCAGCCTCTACAGAAACAATCCAGCATGTTGGTAAAACGACTATCCCTTATAAGGATGTCGGAGTAGGTTTGGTTAAAGATTCTGGTTTGCTAGGAACTTTTTCCTTCCCTCCTCCTAACGTATCGTCTTCTATTGCAACTATTCATATGATTTCATCAGACCCAGTTATGTTTGATGATCCTTGGATTATTCCTTTGAGTCCATTTGAAATTGTATACCAGACTGTACAGTCTTTTTCCAACCTCTCTTCAACCGAAACCGATCCAATGAATGGGATCCAAGAGGAATCGCTTTCTATTTCTAGTTCAGATGCAACGACATTTCCTGAAATTGTTCATTCAGATGAGCAAATTCGTGAGCTTTTGTCTGTTGATGATTTACCATGGGAAGATCTCCATCATAGGTCTTCATTCTTACCTGAATTAGATCATTTTGAAAATGATTTCGCTTCAATTTTTACTGCTGAATATGCCAAGGAACCTCAGAATCCATTGCAAAATTCTGATTCTGAGTTAAATTTGGAAAATATATCTAGAACGGTTCCAATTGACATTTCAGTGAAACCAGGAATAATTGAAAACATTCATATAGGTGCTTGTTGTTCAGACGAAGAAATTCAGACTTATAAAGCCCTATTTCAAGAATTCCGTGACGTGTTTGCCTGGTCTTACGAAGAAATGCCAGGAATTGATCCATCGATCGTGGTTCATGAAATTAAGACTTACCCGGATGCTAAACCTGTTCGTCAACGATTACGTCAAATACATCCTAGAAAAGCTGCTGCTATAAAAACTGAAGTTGAAAAATTACTTCGAGCAGGATTCATTTATCCAATTCCCTTAACGGATTGGGTATCGAATATTGTTCCTGTTACTAAAAAACAAGGAACAATAAGAGTATGTATTGATTATAGGGATATTAATCGAGCGTGTCCAAAAGACAATTATCCAACTCCCTATATCGATCAGATAATCGACGATTGTGCTGGTAGTGAACTATTCTCCTTTATGGATGGTTTTTCCGGCTATAATCAAATAAACATACTCCCTGCAGATCAACCTAAAACAACTTTCATTTGTCCGTGGGGAACGTTTGCCTATTGTAAACTACCTTTTGGACTAAAGAACGCTGGAGCAACTTTTCAACGGGCTATGTCTTATGCATTTCATGACATTAAACACATTTTTCAGCCATATCTCGATGATTTACCTGCTCATTCATTACGTAGGGCCGATCATCCCACTCATTTACGAGCAATTTTTATGAGATGTCGGCATTATCGGATAAGGTTGAATCCGCATAAATGTGTTTTCTGCGTAGAATCGGGTCGATTACTGGGATTTGTTGTCTCGAAATCAGGCATTCGTGTTGATCCTTCGAAGGTCGAAGCTATTGTTAAATTGCCTCCTCCTTCGACATTGCGCCAACTCCAAAGTTTGCAGGGGAAAGCAAACTTTTTACGTAGATTTATTCCGAACTATGCCGAGCTTGCAAAGGGTTTTACCCGGTTGTTGAAACAGGACATTTCGTTCTATTGGGATGAGGTCGCTGATCGATCTTTTGATGCACTTAAACACGCGTTGACCCATGCACCGTTATTGCATCCTCCCAACTACAACCAAGATTACATTTTGTATCTCGCTGCTTCTCATTCCACTATTGGGATGGTATTAGTTCAGGAAGATGAATCTCACAATGAACATGTGATTTATTATCTTAGTCGAAATTTAAATCCGACTGAAATCAAATACACACATGTGGAGAAATTGGCCTTGGCAGCTGTTCAAGCTGTCCAACGTTTTCGACATTACATATTGTTACGTAAAACCACGGTAATTTCTGATTGCAACCCTATGATGTACATTTTGACCAGACAATTGCTAGGGGGAAAATATTCTAAATGGATAGTTATCCTGCAGGAATTTGACTTGGAATTTGAGAAATCCAAGGCAAAGAAATCTTTGGTTTTTGCGGAACTAATGTGTGATTTCCCCTCTACTGATATTGAAACAGTGGCAGAAGAGTCCATTATGGACGAATCTTTGTTTCTTATCAGTACGCTTGATCCATGGTATGGAGATATTATTGTGTATCTCCAAACCCAATCTTTTCGGCCCGAAATTTCACGAACTCAACGACGGAAAATACGTTATCAATCCCAACAATATAATATCATTGGTGATACTCTTTATCGACGAGGAGCGGATTCTGTTTTCCGACGTTGTTTAACTCATGAAGAGGCTGAGAAGGTGCTAAATGACTGTCATTCTGTAGCATGTGGCGGTCATATGTCTGGGTATGCCACTGCCCAAAAGATATTGCATGCAGGTTATTTCTGGCCAACATTATTTAAAGATTGCATTTATGCGGTTCGGAAATGCCACAACTGTCAAATTTTTGATAGAAAGATGCGCGCGCCACCCGCTCCTCTTCACCCTATAATTGCTGTTGGTCCTTTCGCAAAATGGGGTATCGATTTTATCACATGTAACCCTCACTCGGCCGGGGGGCATGCCTATATTATTCTCGCAGTAGATTATTTTACGAAATGGGCCGAGGCGATGCCTACATATTCAGCTGACGGCAAGACTGCTGCAACGTTCGTATTCAATCATATAATTGCTAGGTTTGGTGTTCCTCAAGCTATTATTACAGATCATGGAAGTCACTTTCGGAACATCATGATGACTGAACTAACAGAACAACTTGGCCTACGCCACGATAGTTCCACTCCGTACTATCCACAAGCAAATGGTCTGGTTGAAGCCATTAATAAAGTTTTAGTCACCATGATTAAACGAATCATCGGTATTCACAAGACGAATTGGCATTCCATGTTATTTTCAGCGCTTTGGGCATATCGAACCTCAGTCAAAACATCAACAGGTTTCACTCCTTTTCAACTGGTCTACGGTTTAGAAGTTGTGCTGCCGATTGAATGCGAGATACCGTCACTAAAATTAGCCGTAGAATTACTTCCAGCTACATCTGAAGAGGAAAAACGTTTCTTGTACTTGGCCCAATTAGATGAGAATCGACGAAGTGCTGCAATAGCAAACGAGACTCATGTTAAAAGGATAAAAGCTCAGCATGATAGAAATGTGACCCCTCGAATTTTTTCAGAAGGAGACCTAGTTTTACTTTATGATCAAGCTAACGACAAGCTAGGAGCTGGAAAGTTCGTGCCTATGTGGCATGGTCCTTACATTGTGAAACGAAAGTTAGCAAAAGGGGCCTATGAGTTAATAGATTTTGACGGTGTCCCTTTGGATAAACCCAGAAATGGGCTTTATCTAAAGAGATATTATGCTTAAATGAGGTGTGGAGATTTTTGTTAGTTTAGATTTTCTTTACTGCTGGTGTGTTTTAGATTAGAAAAGTGTGCCTAGTTTAGAAGTGTGTTTTTGTCACTATGACTGCTTATCTGAGTTTTACTCTTGATATTGCAGATGTCGACGTCTCTTCAAACCTACATTGGTTTTGCCGATGGTGCTTGTCGTAGTACACGGAACATTTCTTCCGCAGCTTGGGTTATCTATTCACCCTCTGACGAGTTAGTATCCATGCATGGGGTAAGCCTTGGTCAAACAACAAATAACATTGCCGAGTATAGTGCAGTGATTGAGTTATTATCTCAGTCCATATCATTTGGAATTCGGAGTTTGATTGTAAGGTTGGATTCTGAACTTGTTGTATTACAGCTTAACAGGGTTTATACCATTAGAAATCCGGTGTTATTACGGTTATTTTTGAGAGTTCGTCTCTTGGAACGTGAGTTTGATTATATTGAATATCAGCATATTCCAAGACGTTTGAATACATTATCAGATTCCATTGCTTCTAGTATGATAAATAGACATTTGCAATAATTAAAAGTAGTAAAACAACTCAACATTCATTCATGTACACAGATAGCCGTCAAAATAGTGATATATATATCATAGGAGTGTGTTCAAAAATATACATCGTCTTCGATCATAGGTTGGAAACACCTTATGATCGGCAAAAATGATAACACAAAAGTACAAAAATGAGTCTACACAATCATCTCATCACTGATGATGATCTCGATAAGAAACAACTGCTCGAGCCACCCTGCATAGGAACCTCCTGAAAGGTCCTGGGACTCCAATCACATATATTTGTAGCCTGAGAGGGATATCATCTATGCTCGTCTCTGGTATATCTAGAGTCAAACGCTCTAGATGATGCTCCAAATCAGTCAAAATCTCTACTGATTGGCCTGCTGGGGCTGGTGCAGGTGCCACTGGTTGTCTCCTCTCGAAAGGTTGGAGATGAGCTGGTCGTTGTGGACCCACATCTGTATTTAAAAAACTTTTGATTATTAGTTTTTTAAGACGATAAAAAATTTAAAAAAAAATTAGAACTTAGCAAACGTTGAAAAATGTTTTACCTGAATCATCCCATTGTTCCCCTGCAAGGAGAGACATCTCTCTATCTCCGCGGAAATCTATCCCTGCATACGGAAAATCCTCTATCGTGAAAATTTGGCGATCCAGCCAATGAAAATATGAAACAGGGAATCGTACAATCTCAGTGCCCTCAATCGCATGACGGGCCATCAGCGCGGACCAGCGAACCATTCTCGGTTCTCGAGGTCGACCAGCATCAACTGAAATACTCTGTGGAGCTAACTGAGGAATCCTCTCCAAAGCAAAAGAAACAATAATGGATCCGTATCCAAAGTTTTTTAGTTTCCCGGTTTTTGCTCTGGTAAGTTGGCCTTTTATATTGGCCAACACAGCTTCGCACCAGTTGAAGATGGTGCCGCGAAAACAGTCCACCGCAACACGCATTTGGGAACCAGTAGCTACATGAAGCGTGGCGCTCCCACACAGTTTGGTAACAGTGAATTCTATAACCTTCAGTTCAGGACGGATGATATGTTTTATGTCAATCCGTTTGTCCCGAGGATTTGCCTGATCATTGAAAAATTCGAGTTGAAGACTAGCGACAGTCTGGCCACCTGGCCTAGTCCCAAACAAAGATACATGTTCGCCCCTCTTGGACAAACCAGTCAAAAAGTAGATATCCTCCAGCTCAATTTCGAGCCGGTGGCCACCAATGAAGAAACACTGGTCCTCCACATGCCATCTGTCTACCAACCATGTTAAGAGTTCCACTTGTGCCCTCATGCCAGAGATGGCCCAGAATTTGTATAAGCAGCATGTTTTTAATGCCCTTTGTGTGGGAAAATGAAGTATTGCAGCTTCATCCACTTCCTCATGCTCCCTTTCTCGCCAAATAAGCATCTTGTTAATCCTGCAACACAAAATAAGGCAAGTTAGAATGATTTCATTTGAGAAATTTTGGCTGAAATTTGAGAAAACCGTGCTTGAAATTTAACCGCGCGGGTACCGCACCCGCTCTTTGTAAACAGAGCGTAGCTCCGCACGCGAGATGTGTGCCGGGTGCGGTACCCTCGATTTTTTCCCGTTCAGAAAAAATCGGGGTCCGCAGGTAACCTGTGTCCTGCCTGCGGACCCCGCGGGCGCATTTTTGAATCAATTTTTGCCCTAAAAAATCAAACTAAAGCCTAAAAATGAATTCTAAACGGCTGAAAAACAAGATAAGGAGGTCGTGGAATACCTGGGGCTGACGATTTTCGATTCCAACGGTTGAATTTTCCAGAATCTTCACGGGAACTTTTTAACCAAAAGCTTTTTACTTTTCACTCTGCAAATGAACAGTAAAAATGAAATAGAAAAAGTCCTTTTTATAAGTTTTTTCGAATGAATGAATTTTTAATTTGTTTATTTTTCACTTTAAAAGGGATATTTTTGAAGGCATTCTTACTTATTTTAAACAGGTATGTGTAATGTTTTGAGTTTTTGTGCAGAAACAGGATTTTTCAGGTGAAATAGTCGTTTTTCAACAAAAGAGCATACTTTTATCACTTTTTCGGACTCTTCCAAAAAAATTTACTAAAAAGCGAAACCTTGGAGTCCTCTTTTAAGCCCTTTTCAGACTCTCTAAATATGAAAACATTTCCGAGTACTTGACTATTCGAACTCGTTAAAGTAAATGAACAGTCGTCCCTTCAGTATAAGTTTACCCCTTTTACGGACTGAAATGGACTATTTACGAAAAAGGTATACGTTGACTAAATACGGTCAATAGAGTTCTCTCCCGCATTATTTTATCCTTTTTCGAGCTCGAGAGACTAAATTTACGAAAAAGAACACCCATGGAGTTTTCTTAAGTTTTTCTTCTGACTCCCTAAAACTGAAAAACACCGAGTTTCTCCTATACTGGACTCGTTAAAACTTAACAGTAAAGGACCTGTTTAATTTTCAACAAGAACGAACCACTCCTTCTTAGGGTTCGAATTTTAAACTAAGTTGGACTCATCCGAAGGATGAGCTTATAACCAAGCAAATGTTATCCTCCTCAAGCTTGTCAAAAATAAAGAGGTACTTGCCATAAATGGTGGGGGAAAAGAGAGAAAAATGAGCATGTTTGTTGTATTTTAAAATTGTCCGAAAACTCAGTCGACCACTCTTGGACACGACACTTATATTCACCCGGGTTGGGAAATCCTTTGCTTAACAGTTAATCAAACCACATTGAAAATTTTCAGCCGGTTTCTGGGTATTAGCTTTGAGTCAATTGTCACCAAGCCATCTGCAGTGTCGTTATGTGTCCAAGAGAACAGTTCAAACAAAACCATTCAACTGCAAAATATCTGTCATCCATCATTGACCATCCCTGAGTCAGTCCTTGCCAACATATTTTCAAAACTTGATCTATGATTTCGTGTTGTGGGTTTACCTACGACAGATCACTTTCTATCGACATCAGCACACTATCTAGGAAGTAGATCCAGAAATCGTCAGTACCTTGAAATCTGCATGCCTCAATGGCAGGTTTCTCGCTTTCGACGACAGGTTGCATCAATGACCTTCGATCGAATGACTCCGTGACATGTTCGACTTCAGCTCATTCATTCACATTTCATGGACTGTACTGAGTACTTTGAGAGCCATTGACATTATTGGTGGTTTCTCTCACACTTGTTAACAGTTTACATCATTGACTGGTAATCAAGTGGTTTCTACCATGTTCGACTTCAACACATTCATTCACATGGATAGAATCGTACTGGTTCGAGATGCGGAAATCAAGACCCTGGATCTAGTTTCCACCATCCAGGCTGCGAGGAATTTTGTTGTAATCTATACAGTAGACTATTGATAAACAGATGGCTGCGTCCATACTGTGTCTACATATATCTGTACTATGATGTATTCAAAATCATTCCTGTATCAGAACGATTACAGTTAGTTCATAGTTAGTTTTATCTGAGTATGGGAATGCCTACCTCAGTGATGACATATACATGTATATATTTTGCATTGAATGTTTTTACAGGTACCGACTGGGGTGTCCACAGGATGATCTTTGAAATGATAAAGTACTGCACTCTTCATATATGACAGACTACAGCTTCATCTATTCCAGACTTTGCACTTTAGGGGGCAATTTGTTACACTAAAAAACTGTCACCTTGACATTCTGCTGACTGTATGAGCTCATCATTACTCATACTTCCTCCTTTTGCAAGTCCAATATACCAGCTCCTCATATCAAGCTTCAAAATCAGAGAAAAATCCCTAAAATCCCCTAAGAATTGGTATCGCACTTTCTCTATACATTCCCTGCGGTCCCGCACCTAAATCCCAGCCTGCCTGCGGAACCATACCGCACGTTCTTTGTGTAATGGGTGCGGACCTCTGTAAAACATAAAAAGGCGAGAAAATGAAGATAAAAAGTGAATTCCGGGTGAATTCTAGAAGATTCTAGACGGGAATTTTCGGAATGGATACGCCTTGAAGCTGGTTCATGCATCCCTCACTTGATGGAGCTAACCCCTTGATGTAAGGAGCTTATCCCTTTGAAGGAGGATTCTATCCCTTCATATTTGGAACTAGAAACCTCCTCTCTTTCACTATAAAAAGAGGCCTTGGGTAGCCTCAAAGGGAGTTCAAGCTTATGAGATTAGAAGTTAAATGCTGTTGAAATTCAGACTTAGTTGATTAAGACCTTCTGTGAGGTTAAATCACTTATCTCCATTTGTCTTAGTCCAAGAGTGCAATGCTTGTCAGAGTAGAGGATATTCCTGCTTCGGACCCCGGGAGGACCTGCACAACATCAAGGCACAGGTTGTAAAGGTTTTCTATCTTTAAAGTTAATACAAATATACTCATTTCTCTCATTAAACTATCAATTTGTGGTTTATTTCATAAATTTCTTGATCATTATGATAAGTATGATTTATGACAATGTCTATACAGGTGCTGCTTAATCTTTTTCCTTGTTTGTGATTGCAGATATACGAAGGACGTTCTTTCAGTGCACGGGAAGGACTTCAACAAAATCAAGTAAGCAAGCAAGCGTTGGACAAGAGGTAGTCAACACTTTGATGGCGACAAAGAAACAGGGGTGTTTACTACAGGTTACACCATGAGTCTTGGATCAGGAGCTGTCTCATGGAGATCACACAAACAATCAGTTCCAGCAGATTCCACGACCGAGGCAGAATATGTGGCAGCAGCTGAAGCAACAAAGGAAATTGTGTGGCTCTAGAAAATCCTGGAAGATTTGCAGATGAAACAAATGTATTCCACACCACTCATGATCGACAACAATTCTGCAATAAAGTTGGCCAAGAACCCAAAGTTCCATGATTGAACAAAGCACATCAATACAAAATACCATCTAATTCGACATCATGTTTAGGCCAAAACCATCCATCTACATCATTGTTCCACAAATGAGCAAACTGCTGATATCTTCACCAAAGCACTTGGCAGAGAAAAGTTTGAAAAGTTCAGATCGATGCTTGGACTCACCAACATCCCTTCGGATTAAAGGGGGGAATGTTGACACCTAATCCTATGGATTGGGTGTGGATATGTAATATTGTATAATAAATAATATTAGGAAATAAGGAAGGCCAAGAGTCATTGGGAGATGAATCCCAATAGCCTCACCTCCATGTATAAATACATGCACATTCCTCATTTAATAAACATTCTGATTTGTGGAGTTACCTCCTGGTTTGACAATTAGTCAACCGCATTCTTAAAATAAAAATAAATCATTTATTTATTTATTATTTACAAATAAAGGGATTTGACCAAATTCAAATTATTTTTCCCTCCAACAAATATAATAAAATATTCCATAAAAGTTGCATCTAGATTTGGTTAATAATATTTTAATTATGCACCAATATCTATACTAACTCAATATTTTTTTATAAATAGAAGGGTTTTTCCATTCACTCACTACCTTTTGTTGCCTAAGATCACTCTGGATCTATACTTTTGGTCTGACTTTGATCCTCCATCATTGTCATATTTTGCTATCATTTTTCTTGTGAACTCCCTTTGAGTTCATTTTTTGTCTAGGTTTTCTACACCATCAAGAGAGAGAGATATTAGATCTGAAGTGCTGAGAACATACAAGAACCCATCCCATTGAGGGGGACTGGTAACATCTTTCTATGTTCCCTTCCCAAGTGTCATAAATACAATAATTCTTTAAAAATATTCTTGTCTTGTTCATTGGATGCATGGTGCAACTCTTATTATTAGTTGTTTAATATATTTAACTTCATAGATCTAGATTTCTGTAGCATTTGTTTTTTTCAACTAACTGCAGATATAAAGAAATTGGCAACCATATTTGATGTTAGCGCTATTTTTTATGCACAACTAAAGTGAGATTTTTTCGTACGCTTGCGATTAGAATTCATACTAACAATTGGCTATTCCGCAAGGGTTTATGATTACAACCACTATCGTTTTTCAGATCCTTGGATGACCAGTTGCTTCAAACCCTAGGGTTTTTCTTCAGCTTCTTGTTTTTCTTTTCTTGATGTTTTTTTTTTACCTTTAAAACCCTAAAACAATAAAAATTCTAACTTCCGTGTGTTTCTGGGCCTATTGCGTAGGTGACAGGTATCCGCCGCAGTAGAGATGACACTTTTTTCTGAAACCTACTCCTGAGAGTGCCAGAAGTGCAGGTCACACTTTTTGGGAAAAAACCTATGACCTCAACCTCCAGGATGTAGAAAACTGCCTAAAACCTACGACCTCTGCTGAAGATAGGTCAGAAACTGTGACCTGTACTTTTTGCGGGAATTTTTCTGGGTTTGTCTGGGCTGCTTTTCAGCGTTGTCTGACCTCCATATCTACCCATCTCAGACCTATACTTGCTCTGTTTTACTCGTCAAAGTAGGAACCTAGCCCCTTAGGGCTTCAGTACGCTTCCACCTTTCTGTGAGGAGTTTAGCTTAAGAGGGTCATCTAGGATTTCAGTGTGTTCAACCATTTTTCATATTTGATGCTGTACCTTCAAATCCATTTTATATTGGTTATTCATCCATCCAAAACACCTCTTTTTAGTTTTGTTTGGTCCTCCTCTAGGGTCCCCTCCGTTTCCTTTTAGGTTGTAGCCTTTCGCCACCTCATTTGCAACATTTTTCGCTCTGGTTTTTGTTTTTTTTCTGCACCTATTTTCAGTAGATCTGACCTTTAGATCATTGTCCCTCTCGACTTTATATCCATTGGCTATTTTTGTGTGTTTTGACTAGATTTTTTCCCACCCATATACTAGTTTTTGGGAAGCCCACCTCCTTGGGTTTAGATTGATGCATCTTTAGCTGTTTATTTTATGTTATATTCAGTTTACTTTACTGTTATTTGCAGATTTATTTACAGTTATACAACACACTTTTTTTTTTTCTCTACACACGTCTGGGTTTAAAAATTAAACTTAACACACACACCCTAAGTGAAGAGCTCCTGGTTTACACTGCCAGGTCAAGACTATAACATTGTAATCATTTGATCCTGCACCTCTCTACCCTTGTTTTGACATTGTAATCATTTGATCTTGCACCTCCTTGCCCTTGTTGGTCTCTCTTCCTTTTGTGATCCGTGTTTTTTCTTCCATCATTGCGCCCCTAAGGCGTTTATTCGGGAGAATTCTTGGCCTTCATCCTCAGTTTTCGTTAGGAAGACTTACTCCTCCGCACAGGATTCAAGTTAGTGCTCCACCGAGTCCACATTCCGACTTTGCTTCTGGTTCATTGGGTTCCCCTTCTGGTTCTATCTCCAGTTCTCCCCCTGTCACCTTCACCATGTCTGGTTCAGGACCTAATGCTGGTGGCAGCCCCGACCCTAATGCTGGGAATACTACTAGTGGGACTGCAACAGGAACTATCTCGACTACTCCCTTGCTCCCTTATATGGCAGGCCTCAGTCTTCTTGATTTTAACCAGTTGATCAATGATCCCATACACCAAGATCTTGGTTGGCCTGCTATGCTAACCAAGCTCCCTTCCGACATCCCCAAGTTTGAAGGTCTTGCTGGAGAAGATCCTACAAACCATGTTCGATCTTTCCACATGTGGTGTTCATCTAACTCCATCACTGATGACTCTATCCGTCTTTGGTTGTTCGAGAGTACGCTTACTGGAGAAGCTTCTAAGTGGTATGTTGACCAAGCCTCCACCTCTCATACTACTTTTGTGACTCTTGCCCGAGCTTTTCTGTCTTACTTCTAGCTTCCCCTTTGTTATGACACTAGTACCAAACTTTTTTACCTCTTTCCATCAATCTTCTGTGACCCACCTATCTGATCACGTCTAGGAATGGCGAAGAAGACAGAGCCTATGTCGAGCCCCTAACTTCGAAGACCGTGTCTACATGGATTGGTTTCTTAGATCCCTTTTTCCTGCTATTGGCAAATATGTCGCATCTCATTTCCCTCAGACCGAAGAATCTTCTCTCTAGATTGAGTTAAAATATGGCCTGATCTATGCATATTTTGATTATGTTTATACCGTCTTACCCGATCTCCCTAGACCTGGTGATGCTAATGCACCAAGGGAATCCCATGCCACTGACGGTATCATTGGAGCCCTTTCTCATCTGTACACTCATCCTCCCATGGGTTATGGTTACCCTCAGGGAGGGACCAGCTCCTCTAGCACTCTTCCCCCTCACGATAACATGTATCTAGGATACGACATGCCTCCTCCTTTTTCCCAACCCGTTTACAACAATGTTGCCCAACCCCCTTATTATCCATATCTGCAGCCTAGTGCTTCAGCTCCTCCAGCATTAGCACCACTGCCTCCCTTGACTTCTCAACCCTCGTAATAGTAGCCACCACCCCCCCAGGGGAAGGTATATGCACAACAGGGCGTGACTAATCCTCTTACTTCCAAAAATAAGAGGAAAGGCAACCAAAATAAATCTGCCCAAGGTAATCTAGGGAAAAATCCCCAAGGGAATGTACCTAAAATTTCTAACCAACAACAAGGCACTCAACCCAAGCAGGACAAGCCCGTTCGCATGAATAAGCCTTGTTCTTGTTGCGGTTTCTATGGTCACTACACCCATGATTGTACTATTTTACCTTAGATGCGTCATATGTGGGAGACTCAAGCAGCATCGTGAGGACAACAAGCCTCCCCTTCAGTTCCTCCCAATTTTACACCTATCCAACCGGTTGTGTTTACCAATCCTTTCCCCCAGTAAGGATTCGTGGCTACCCAACCCCCTGAAGGTCAGGCGGCCACTCAACCTCATCCATCTGGTACCTATGATTACCATATTCTCATGATGAACTCTGACCAACCCATTACCATTGACCTCAACCTTCAGACTCGGTCCCGTCAGTACAACAAGCCTCCCGCTACGTCTGCCCCCGAGCCCCCTTCTTCAGGTTCTAAAGAGCCTCTTTTGACAACCAATGGTCCTTTACGGATCCCTCAGCCTAAGGCAAAGGTTCATACCAAGATCCCCAAGGGACTATTACACTAAAATGTTGCTTCTGGTTAAGCTGCCCATTCGTATAGTATAGTACATGATTTGGTGCAATCCCCTGCTGCTATCTCAACGCTAGATCTCCTCCAGTCGTGCCCTTCACAAAGAAAATCTCTCCTATATGCCACAGGCACTGTGGATCATTTTATCGTCTTCGATGTTGACCGGTCAAAACATCCTCCCCTTCTTGCCTCAATTGCCTTCCAAATCCTTGTCAAGTTCTGGAATGCCAACGTCTCTCATTGTATCATTGATGAGGTGGCATCCAACTATGTGATGTTCGCTTCGGTTAGGAAGCAAATCAAATCTCCAGAGTTGGCCCATTCCACTATCACCCTCCGAGTCTGGCATGGCAACTCTTCCCAGCCCATAGGTTGTTCTGCAATTTTCCTATTACACTTGTGGGTAAGACTGTTTGTGTTGACGTAGAAGTCATTGATGCACCCTTAGATTACACATTATATTGGGTCGTAGCTACACTTATCAGATGTATGGTGTCCCATATGCGGTTCATCATAAGATGTGCTTTCCTCACAACAGAAATATTGTCACCATCAACCAGTTGACATATTACGAACTGAAGTCTCGGACCTCCACTGAGTCCATCATCTCTTCGGTGACCAATAAACAAATAGTCGAACCTTTAACCAGTCTTTCACCCGGAGTCTACAAATACTCCTCTTTTCTTGGTTCTTTCCTTGGTCTTTCTCCTCCTTTCTCTAATCCTAACTTGTCGAATGCTTGCATGATGCAATCATCTCGATTCGCCCTCAAGTGGCCCGCTTTGACTAGTCAATAGCCCCGCCCTCCACAACTTTCTCCTAACACCTTGACTCAGCCTTCAGGACCCCCTCCTCAAGGCCCGTCATCTACAGCTAGTACCCATGAGCCTCTCTACCCTCCTGGTACAGTTCCTCCTGGCCTTAGCCATATCGGAGTTGTCCCTCCTGGCCATTACCCCTTCGGTCAGATACCGTTCCTAGCTTCCCATCTTGAAATATTTTCGGTACCTGTTATGGCTACCTTATCCCTTCCTAACATAACCCTGGGGTGTTGGAAAAAATACTAAGAGGGGGCATGAATCAGTATTTAGAGCTTACTAAACACATTTTAACTTTTTTTCTTTACAGAATTCCATACGCGACTTTGAGGAACCCAACTTGCGTATACACACGCATATACTGAAAGAAACTAGCGTATACTGATATAATTTTATAGTTTAGAAATATTTTCAGAAACAATCTTTAAATCCATTTACCAGTCATGCATTTGTTAGCGAATCAGTAAATATGTGTAGTAACAACAGTATAAATCATCACACACATGAAAACCAATATTTAAGTTGGAAACCCAATTCGGGAGAAAACCATCACTATTGTCGTCTTTGTCTTCAATATTTATTATATGGAGAAACTGTTTACAATATAGTACTGATACAAACTCATATCAGTATGCAGGAATCTACCTACAGAAGGCTACTACCTTCTCTCGTTTTCCAACTGCTATTGGAAGTGAGCTACAACCCCCTTTCTTCTCGTTTACCAGCCACTCCTGGAAGGGAGCTTCAACCCCCTGAACAGAACACCAACTTCTACTGGTAGGAAGCTTCTACTTCCATACTGAAGGCTTCAACCCTCAGAACCACTGTATACCACGTTTCATAAATTTTCATACTGGATCAAACATCTTAAACACAACTCTTCATAAACATCAATAGCCATAATTTTTACCCAATACATCAATCAGAATAGTGAGACCACTATAATCAGATCATCAGAAATAACCCAGACTTCAGAATAAATATGCAGATACAAACTCAACCCTAAACCATCATCAACTTAAAATGCATACGCTACTTCGCTTCACTGAACCTACGTATATACGCGCTTTCCTTCATACCAAATTGTGTATAGATTTTTGAAACTGTTTTTCAGAATGTAATCAGTCTCAGATCCAGATCTGAGGCTTTCAGTCAAATATCTCTAGAAATGCAGAACCCTTCATCAGTTAATCACCATCAACCATGTTTACTCTCTCATTGATCAAATTTGTACATAATCAGCTTACCAACATATACAGTATTCAAACAACCCAGATCTTCAAGAAGACTTCATTGACAAAAAACAGACAAATAGCAGGAATCATAGAAAAACATCTGCAATAAGCTTCAGAAAACCCTAAAATTCCATACGCGATTTTTCTGAATCAAACCCACGTATATATGCGCTTTTACTGAGACGAACTAGCCTATATATCTATAAATGTAAACTTTTCAAAATGAACCATATCCATAGAACTTACCTAGATTCCTTCATTTGACTTCAACAAACTTGCGCCAGGTCATAGATCATCTCTTCAATGGATAACACAAGAGCATAGTCATTTCAGATCTAGAGATCATGAACCATCATTGTATCCATGGGTGCATCATAGATTCAGATCTATCAATTAAAACAAAGTTCATCCCAAGTAGATATACCTTAGAGAAAATTCTTCATTAACAACCCTTGCTATTGCACTCATTGCACTATGATCTTCTTCTCCTTATATAGATTTAGCTTCTACCAATACCATGAGTCAAAACCACACAACTGCTGATGGTATTCTTGGACGGAATCAAGTAGACAATACAAAGCTCAATACTGTGGGTTAATACCATGGTAATGCCCCTTGGTATCATAATTTTAGAGCATAAAAGGCATACGCGACTTGGATCGTTCTTATCCGCGTGTATACGCGACTTCTTGTCATAAAAAAATGTGTATATACTTATTCGGAATGTACACGCGGGTTTCCTTCGTAAAATTAGTGTATACATTGCATCCATACATGGGTTGCCTTCATCAAACCTACTTATAATTTGTGACATCTTATATTTATCATTTCTCTGGCACTTACTGGAATTCCTTTCTCTGTCACATCTGAACTGACCTATAGAATCATCATTTTTACATCTTTATCAAATAGGTTGTTTTCAAAATGACAAATCATCAAGAGGTTTCCATCAATTACAGCATCATAAAGTAGGTTGCCATCAAGGAAAACATATTGCATCATATTTCCAACAATCTCCCCCTTTGGACTTGATGGTAACCATGATGGTGTTTGATC